>BFEA01000174.1:928027-947578 GCA_003427395.1 Chara braunii | reverse complement strand
GTCTGTGGTGCGCGCGCGCCCCCTCTTTCTTTGTCGTTGATGTCTTTGCAGGTGCGCGACTCCTTTCTTCAGTGGTGCAGCTATGGCGGACGGTTCTCCTTCAACGGCGCAGCTGCTGCTATGGCGCGTCTCTTTTCCACGCTATGGCGAACTCCTGACGTGGCGCCCAACGACGACGGCGCGTAGAACAACGGGAACCAGCTCCGATACCGATGCAATCAGACTCACTTTCTTCTTCAATCCGCATACATGCAAACAAATGGCAAATCCAAGCTGGCACCAGGCGCCCACACAACTCAAATACAAGCTTGCTTCAGATTGGCTATGGCGCCTGAGCCCCTAGACTTCATGTATCAACTCTGTATTCACATCAACTGTTCACACGCACTCAACTCTGGATCTCCCTGGATATCCCACTCACACTCACTTTGTACCGCGCACACACACACACACACCCGCTGGATAATAACGCTAACCTAAGGCGGCTATGGCCGCTCACTACTACTCGCTATCGACGCTCTTTCTCCTTCACAGCTCACTTCAACTTCGGGCATCTGCAAACCGCCTCGCACAAGACAACTGGGCAGCACTTCCTTATGGCTCACACAGAATGAATGAATAGCTGGACGCTGCCTCTTGATTTATACTTCTGTAGGTCGCTGGTCTGCCCCCTTTCACTGGGCCCAGGGTGCACACAGTCCCGCATGGTACTTGCTGACTGGACAAAGTGAGACTGGGACTGGGTACCGCTGACTAAGCAAAGTTGAACTACCCGCTTGCCTTCTTGCCTCTGGTCTAACGTGAGCAACACTCGAAAGGCCACGTCCGGACCTTCTGGAAGTCTGTGGACTCGGCCTTTCGGGACTGTAGCAGCTACGACCTTGACCTTTCAGGACTGTAGCAGCTACGACCTTGACCTTTCAGGACTGTAGCAGCTACGACCTTGACCTTTCAGAGTTACAACAACTATGACCCCTTCACAGGTATGACCCCTACTCGACAGATCTACGGTTCAAGACCCTACAACTACACAGACCTATGACAGACAACATTCAGCTACCAAAACACAGGTCACGGGCTCAAAACACACAGGGTCGACTTGATACTGTACATGGGAAAGGAAAGGTCTAGGGATCGAACCCTGGGATCTGCATCTGTTACTGCAAAGGTGAAAACCGTTTCATGTACCATTCATTTAGCCTCATGGACTCACTCCCTGCCAGAATTGATTGCTTCCTATTGGAAGGATTCTAACTGCCAGGGTCCTTTTCCTTACCACCCTTCCTCCCTACCCATGAAACGGTTTCCACCTTTGCAGAGGCATATGCAGATCCCGGGGTTTGATCCCCAGACCTTACCTCACCCATGTATAGTATCGAGTTGACCCTTGAGTGCTTGAACCCATGACCTGTGTTTTATGAGTTGTTGTGTGTCTTTCGTAGGACTGTGTGGACATAGGGATTCGATCTGTAGACCTGTCGAGTAGAGGTCTTAGACAGTTCCAGAAGCCGTAGCTGTAGATGTCCCGAAGGGTCAAAGTCGTAGCTGCTACAGTCCTGAAGAGGCAAGGTCGTAGCTGCTACAGTACTGAAAGGCCAAGTCCACGGTCTTCCGGAAGGTCCGGAAGTGGCCATTCGAGTTTTCCTCTCACGTTTTCCACAGTAGGCCAGAGGCAAGTGGGCAAGTGGTGTGTCCAACTTCGCCTAGTCAGCGGTACCTAGTCCCAGTCTCTCTTTGCACAGTCAGCAAGTACCAAGGGGGACTGTGTGCACCATGGGCCCGGTGGAAAGAGGCAGACCAACGAGTTACAGAAGTATAAATCAAGAGGCAGCGCACAGCCATTCATTCATTCCTGCGGAAGCCATGCGGAAGCGCTACCACAGTGACTTGTGCGAGGTGGTCTGCAGAAGAGCATGAAGTCGAAGTGGGCTGAAGGGAGTTAGCGCAGCCATAGCTGCTTGTAGATTAGTGTTAGTTGGCGGCCATAGCTGCCATAGGTTAGTGATAGGTGTGTATTCGTGTGTGTGTGTGGGGTATCCAGGGTGATCCGGAGTTGAAGTGTGAAGCGAACGGTGGTGTTGGACACAAAGACAAGAGTTGCAATGTGTGGGTGCTGATGCACCATAGCCTGTTTGAAGCAAGCTTGCATCTGAACTGTGTCTTGGTTTCCATATCTTCGAGCTTTGAGTTGGGCGCTATGTGCCAGTGTGATTCACCATCTGATTGTATGCACATGAAGTGACGAAGTATGCGAGTCTGAATGCACTGGTATCGGAGCTGGTACCCGCTACTCCATTCTCATCACCGTTGTAGCAGGAGGGAGACGCGTGGGCGCCATAGCTGAAGTGCGCCACCCTTGAAGAAGAAGTCCGTTATAGCTGGGCTGCAGAGGAAGGTGACGCGAACCTGCACATAGGACAACGACGAAGAGAGAGAGAGAGAGAGAGAGAGAGAGAGAGAGAGAGAGAGAGAGAGAGAGAGAGAGAGAGAGAGAGAGAGAGAGGGGCTGAGCGATACAAGATTGGTTATCACGTACCTGCCGCGCTGAAGATTGGTTGTGCGGTCCAAAAAGAGGTAGCGGCCATAGCCGCAGAGCTCGGAACACGGAGGAGAGACGGGAGAGAAGCAGGAAGGAGGAAAACCGAAGGTGAAGACAGACATAGTCGGGGGTTTACCAAAAAAAAAAAAAAAAAGGAGAAACAGCGAGAAAGAAGAATGGTGAAGGAGGAGAAAGAGAAGGGAGATTGGCGAGGAAGAAGGTGCCGGCAGCCATAGCAGATCAGAGGGTTGACCGGGCGTTGACCAGAGGGTTGACCGGAGCGTTGACCAGGGTTTGACCAAGCGTTGACTGAGGCGTTGACCGGAGCTGCTGACCACGATTTTGACCAGGCTGGAGTTGGTATAATCTCGCTGAGCCCTCAGCCTATCCCCTTGCCCTATGGATGTGCACTCACCCTATGGTACTCGCTGAATCTGAGTCTGTCTGTCTCTTCTTTCTGCATTGAGTCTCTTTTGTCCAGGTGATAGGACTCCGTGTATGAAGGATAAGGCCTCGTTGACCAAACCCACACGGCTGAGTAGGGCTAAAGACTGTGTCTGACGACTCGACTGTCCTGGAGGACACGAACCCTCCCAAGGACCGGTACTGACCGGCGGGCTGCTCGGTGTGGCACGGTAGGCCCAAAATCCGAGTTGTGGGCTGCACAACGGGCCGTCTAAGTCTTGAGAGAACCTGCTGACCGCGTCGTCCTGTCTGCGACGTTAAAGAATTTCTGAGGAGTTAGGGGGGATCTCCTTAAATGCCTCCTGGTCAGCAACAGGTTCTGTAGTGACGGCTGTAGTATTAGAGTCTAGGCTCGTGCGCCCTAGTTGACAGGGTCTAAACCGGAGTGAAAGCCAGGTGGGGTTGACCGCAGGTGTTGGGCATCTGGGTCTGGATTGCAAGGACTGTGGTTGCGAAAGCTTCCGACGGCCGTGGTAACCTGGCTGGAACGAAGGGTAAGATTTTGAAGTCCATAGAGAGCCATAAGTGGAACCGTTACTTGGTTGTGCATCTATCACCATGGTTGACACGTGTACCGGAAAGAGCACTTCCCCTTCCACAGTCGAAGAGGAGGCAAAGGCCGCCGCGATCCTCAAAGAGAGAAGAGAGAAGAAGGAGGCCAAGAAGAAGGCCCTGATGGAGAAACAGGCGGCGGAGATGAAGAAGATTGAGGAGGAGATGGCCAGAGAGAAAGAGAGGTTGAAGAAAGAAGAAGAGGAGAAGTTAAAAGCGGTAGAAGAGGAGCCACTGCAAAGGAGAAGAAGGGACCAAAGAGGGGAATCCAGTGGAATAAGAGAGGACCAACTGGAGAAGAAGATCACAGAGTGGGTTGCAAATTTATCCCTGGGAGAAGAAGAAGAAGTGTTAATGTATGTACCCAGGGAAGAGCAGGAGGCGACCGTTAAGGCGTGGGAGGCAGAAGAAGACCCCCTTAAGCGGCAGGCCATGGAGGATGAGACGAGGATGGAGTGGAAGTTACGGCTTATGAGGGAGAGAAAAAGGAGAATGGAAGCGGTGAGCCAGGTGGCAAAGGAGTTGGAGGAAGTAAAAAAGCAGAAAGACCAGATGGCGGTATAGGTGGACCTCCTTGGTAAGATGGAAATTATGGCGAAGAATATCGAACGCCTGACAGCATCTCAAGAAGAGCAATATCAGGTTATTAGAAGTCAGGACATTGCCCTGCGTTCGATACGATTGGGATTCAGGGAATTTGCGCGGGAGTTAGTGGTGCAGGTGGGATCAGAAGTAAAAGACCGCCTAGATAGCACAGAGCACTATTGTACGGGTGCTATAGAGGGCGACAAACTGGCCGCTCCCAAGGAGGAGGAAGTACGCCCGCTTAGGAAGCCCGTCAAAGTCAAGTTCCCCGATTCCCGGACATTGATTTTGGACCAGTCATTCAACATTATATTATTATTTCTTGTATGAAAAAGGGAAGGGGGAGATAAAGAGGAGGAGATTGTTGGGCGAAGAAGAAGAGCCTTGTCATTGTCTTTGCTGGTGTACATCTTCTTCTTCTTCTTTCTTACTTCTTCTTCTTCTTCTAATCCTCTCTCTTCTCTCAAGTTCATTCATTTCTTTTGCAATTGGATGGCATTGTACTTTCTAGTGGATGTGTATCTCGAAATTGGCCAAGGTCATAACATTGGTATCAGAGCGGATTCTACTTGCTGGTGAGAGTTGACTTTGCTGCCCTAACCCTAACCTAAGTGGTTGAGGGCAACACTTAGGGTTAGGGTTGGTTGGTTGAGGGAAGTGGGGCAGCGTGGCTAAGGGAAGCTGCCCCCACCTTGTTAGGTCATGTGGGGTCAACATAGAACCTAACCAGGTTGCTTGAGAGTGAGATTCGGGTGGCGAGACATTTCGAGGAGACTTCATGCGGCGATTTGAGAGAGACGACAGTGAGAGACACTCGCACCTGGAATCTGATTCAAGGGAGACACTTGGCAACTTAAGTGCTGCCCTCAAGTAGGCGAGCTTGAGGGTCAGCGGCCACTCTGCATCAACGGACTGCAAGTTGCTACTTTGTTTTTCAGCATCGACGGGGCATCCGGCGTTGCACTTTGGTGTTGGAGTCAGACCCTCCTAGGAGATAAGACACTAGTGTAGGGGTAGCGTTAGAGGGGTCAGGAGGACCACATGAGAAGGGGGGTGAGTTCTATTCATCTCGAAGCTCAAGGCCACTCAGGTAAGTGTCGTGCACCTACGGGATGCCCATGTATGTGTGTATGGTATTGATTGTCCTGCTGGGGTACTCTGGGTTTCTTTTCCTACTCCTCTACGGTCGTGATTGTGTGACGGAATGCATGTGATCTACCTACTCATCTGGTGGATGGAAAATGAAGTATCTTGATATACATGCCGAGTCTTTCTACAGTGCTTTGTCTTTTCATCACTGAACGGTTGTCGTCTGTAGGTTCTACCAGAAGTTGAAATTTCGTTTTTTCAGTGCAGTAGAGACTGAACTAAGTTCAGGTGGGACTCCTCTTGGTTGGGACCTGGTTGAGACCTACGTGGGACCCTTGGGACCCAGCGGGACCAGGCCCAAACAAGAAGAGCCTCTGGACCCAAATCGGTTAGGCACTGACCTCTTGTCTTCTTGGCTGGGATACGAGTTCATTCTTCTTGGATTAGGACACCCACTGCCGAGGGGATCTTGGCTTTGACGTTTCGCGTGTCTTTAGATTGCATTGTGCGTGGCTTGACTCGCACCCTGTACACCACTCAATTCTCCATTGTTGCATTTAGTTACTCATTGTCTGATTTGTTGTACGGTCACGGAGCTGGTCAGACTGGACTCGAGAGGACCTCATACGCAGTCTGATCAGACTAGGTCGCTGGATCAGACCTCTCATTGAGATTGTTTGTTTCTTCTGCTGCTCTCTACTTCCAAATGAATGCCGCTCCAGCTAGGAGTTCTACCTTCTCTTCTCTGAGTTTTTCAAGTCTGTTTTCTGAGTTCATTTTCGATGCCCGTGGAGACTCGCAATCTGAAAGAAGAGAGAGAGAAGAGGGAGAGAGAACAGGGAGAGAGGGAAAGTGATCGTCTGAGGTGGGCCAAGACTGGGAAAAGAAGTGTTCGTCCAAGCGGGAGGGGGAGTGAACCTCTTGAGAGTCTAATTGATTCTTTTGCTGATTGGCGACTCTCTAACCCACCTGTCCATACTGACAGTCCAATAATGGCTCAACTGACTTCAGTTCAATGGCGGGCCTTGTTAGACGCAGCGAGTGATACTGAGAAACCTTATCTACAAGCACTCTTAGACAGTGCAATCAAAAGGGAACAAGAGACAGAGAAGGAGAGGAAGGAGACCTTGCTGAAAAGGCAAGTGGCCCTCCTAGAGAATGTTCCCTCACTGACTGAAGAGCAGTGTGGGGAACAGTTGCAGTCCATACTCACAGCCTTTGTTGAGGAATCTTGAGGACCACACCACTCAGATCGCTGAAGTCTTTGCAGAATTGCAGACACTTCAAGAGGATCTGACTGATATGACTTGCAAGTACCATGAATTGACAAAGGAGGTGGCTGACCTGCGACAAGCCCAAGTGGCCAACCCTCTTCCTCTACCCCCTGGATCTGAAGCTGCGATCGAAACTACCTCTGCCCCTCTTACTGTATCTTCTTCTACCTCTTCTTCGAGTGTGATGGCAACCCCCTCGGGACCGGCAGCAGGTGCAGATTCCGCTGTTGCTGTAACAAGCAATGAGGCTGGAACTTCTGCAACTGCTGCAGCCCCAAGACTGGAACCAGTTGCTGCTGGTCCCAGCCACGCTGGTCCCTATGTGGACCGAAAAGCGGTACAGATACCGTCTGAGTACGACGGCAAGGAAGACATCGAGTACTGGATCGTCTACATGAGGGCCTACTTTGAGATTTTGGGGACTCAAACTGAGACCCAGTCGCTGATCATGGGAATGAATGTCGAGCCGGTTGTACGGGGCTTCCTGGAAGTCCAAGCGACGCGGGCTGGGTTCCAAAAGACTGCACTAGCCAAATGTCTTAGGACCACCCCAGTTGCCTCCCTCGAGGATCTTCTTATCACACAATATCAGGATCCACATGCTGCTGCTAGAGCAAGAATCCAACTTGACAAAGTCAAGCGCAGCAAGTGGACAGGCTCCATGAAAAGGCTGCAGACCTATCTAAGCAAGATGTTTGCTACTCCTGGTTTGGAATTGTCTGCTCAATCTTGCTTAGATGTGGTTAAGGGCGCGGTTCCAACTAATTTCACTAATCGCCTGGGCAGGGACTACATTGCATACACTGACTGGCTCACCTTAATGAAGGACGTAGTCAGTTTGGAGGCTATAGACCTCGTTAGCACGGCAGGCAGCAAAAAGCCCATGGGCGGCAGACGGTTCCAGGGCAGCAGCCGTTTTGCTGTGCATGACCTGTTGGAGGCCGAAGAAGAAGCCGATGCGGGTGACCCCACTCTTGGTGACGACCAAGGACAGGACTCCGATACAACTTGTTCTTCAGCCCATGAGTCCGACGCAAATAAAGAAGAAGAAAAATTTTCTGCCCTTAAAAAGACTGCCAGCACTAAGGGACCGAATCGGAGTGTCGGGAAAAGTTATGTCCAACTTCCCAAAGGAGTCAAGATCCCGCCTAAACCGAAGGATGCGACTACCAAACCTTGGGTTGACCTCCGGATCACTGAGAATAACTGGCGGAATCGGGCGTAGAGTCATTTTCAGCAAACTCTACAGCAGGGGAGTCCGGTTTTGTTGAAACAAAGAGACTGAACCATTCTGCTTGAACCATTCTGCTTATGTGTGTGGCCTCATGCTAAACCATTATGCTTTAGAAACAATGCTTTGCCTTTCACCAAAACCCTTCCTCAAAATAAAACAAGAGACTGAGCCATTCTGCTTGAAACAATGCTTAACCTATCTCAAGTCACACAAAAGCATGATGTTAAACCATTTTGCCCAACTTCAGTCAGAAAACCCAAAGAGAAACAGATAGACAAAGCCATTTTGCTTAGAAACGATGCTTAGTCTCAAAAGTCAGACAAGCAAGCCCACAGAAATAAACACAACAACAAGACCATTCTGCTTGAAAACAATGCCTGGTCCTTCAAAAAACTGACAAGAAACATAGCAATGGGCCATTCTGGTCAGAAACAATGCCTAGCCTTTGATTGACCTGGTCAAATGCATGCGAAACCACCTTCCTCCCACCTTCCCCCAGTTCATCCCTTGGTCTGATTTCAATTAGAACAAAACGAAACTGAAATTTACGCATGCATTCCTTTCAGTTAAGCTGACTAAGTTTTGAAAAGAAAACAAAAATCTATAAAGGAACACATGCATACCTCTCAGACAAAACTAGAGAGATGTAACAATAGTGGCAATCATGGGGTCACACACAAGGCAAAGGAAATATACTTGATAGTTGTTTGCCTCCAGAACCTTGCCTAGGTTCCGGCAGAGCTCCCGCAATCGGTGGGACAAACCTCCCATAAAGGCCTTGTTGCGGTCCTACGGGTTTCCAATCCCGCCTACCGCCCTCCTCTCGTAACCAATACACTAGACTGAGAATGAGAAGGGCAAAAGCAGAAACGTTAAGTCGCTCACATACAAGGGAGGTGCACTCATACTCACATGAGAGGGCCTTGGAGCCTTGAGTCGCCAGAGGGCCCCACAATGGTGGCCAAAACGCAGTGAAGATGAGTAAATCACGACCCAAAAGGAAGAGTAACGTTCTGGCAAACCTCCGAGTCATAATGATAACCCCCTTGCAGAGCCTGATCACCCCTCTAAAGCCACGGTGCCTCCTCTTTTGACCGAAACTACGGTTACGCAGCCTTTAGGAAGCTTGTGTTCGAATAGAGTACACCCCCTGCGCTCTATTCAAAACGCAGCGAAATTAGCAAAGAATTAGCGTACTCAACAACGGTGCGCAGCAACAAGGCGTCGTAGTAGTACACGACACAAAACACAGTAAGTCTGAGTGCTGCACTGCTGCAAAGCACAGCAAAACCCAACAAAACGCAGCAAAACGACGGTTGCCCAAACTCCTGCAGGCCACCAATTGACCAGCGACAACAACCCGAAGATGCAACTAAAATCCCGACGTAGCAACGACCACCCATTATCCGGTCTCAGCAGTGGCAAAACGCAACCTAGATGAAATAGCAGCAACCTAGAACGGCAACTCGTTGCCATCGAGAACATAGGACATCAGCATCTGTTGTTGTATCAATAACGTCTATTGCTTCAACCTCGTTGCTGCTATAAATGATATCCGCTTAGTGGAAGTTATCATTCCCTGCTAGGCTTGCTGTAGTCTGTAGGCACGACAGCCTCCTGATGCCCAGAAGTCGTTTCAGGCTCAGAATCCCAGCTCGGCATCGCAGTTGTAGTGCACAAAAAAATGTCGTGCCCTGCAACACCTCTGTGCAACGGTAGATCACTCTCAATCTCTCGATGCTATACCAACAATCCTGGTTTCAGCAGCAGGGCCTCAAAGCAAAAACAAACATTAACAAGCGAGAAGAGTTCGCACTCTGCCATTTGTAGCTACTTTCAGGGAGCTCCCCCCCCCCAAGAAGGCAGAGGTTTCATTGGCTAACGGAATCGGCTGGATAGATTACACCACCAACAAGGGATGGCCATGCACCGCCACCCATAAGAATCGGAAAAGCTCTCCGATCACCATCAGCAGCCTCCTTCGTACACAGGAGTCTTGATGACACTCACGAGGAGCAGCACCGAGAGTTAAGATTGCTGCCACTGCTACTGCGGTGAACACGATGGCTAGTGGTCAACGCCGAGCAGGAAGATGGGCATTTGTAGAGATCGAGCCGACGAGCGCACCGAGGAGCCGGAATTTGCAGTAGCGCTCACTCTTCGCTACTCATCAAACATGCAAATTGAGAATGTATCTTCCACTACTACATGAGAAGATACATGCTATAAGAGCTTCGTTGTAGCACCCATACTTGGGCAAAACGAGACTGAATCTTTTGCTAGAGCGCGAGCGATTCGTGTTGATTAACACCCCTCTCCCTCTCTTTTATACGAACTTGTTATTGACAACTTTGAATGTATCCAGCTCCAGATCTTGACCAGGTTCACGTAGCTCTTATTACCCGCAGTCCAAAAGCAAAGAGTACTGCCATTCTCAATGTTTGTTGCTTCCAAGGCAAGGATGACTATGAGCTAGGCAGAGGTCGTGCACTCCACTGGCTTTGAGAACGGTAATAGCAAGCAGCAACCTTTGCTGGCTTGCTCTGTCTCTAATTTGAGCGGGGAGGAATTTTCACCTGCTATGACATGGTACACCACTATGAGCACCATTTGAGATGATGGCTATGGTCGAGATGAGCAGTGAGGTCTACAAGCTCGAGGGCAATGACCGCTCAAGATACCAATGATGTCGATCGCCCTAATGATGAATATGGTTTGGATCCAGGTCGTGATGACAAAACAACGCAAATACCATGAGGATGATTTCAAACGCGATGTCGTCAGCCTTGCGCCACTACTTACTATATGTGGAAAATGGAAATACGTCTCCCGCTAGCAGTCGGCGGCTCTGCGATCATGACTACGGGGAAGAACATTTCGACCACAATAATGAAAATCGGAACGGCCACGTGGACGACGTGTGCGTCTGTGGTCGTGCTCCATTACTCACCAAATGTGCAAAATGAGAATGAATCTTCTGCTAGCACATGGCCAGGTGGAATACAACATGCTACAAAGTTGCATGCACAATCCCAATTGACCAGGGGAGCTCTCTCCTTCTTTTCTCTTTCATGCACGCGCACCCACACTTGTTCACTCTCTGCTTCCTGAGGATCGACCTGCTCTCCTCCGCTTTCTATCTCTTGCAGTCGTAGGTGTCCGCTTTGCCTTTCCGCCCGGTACCCCCCTGTCTGCTCTCTGCTCGCTTGTGAATGAATCTTCCGTTGAAACACGGTTACATGCGTCGGCTCAAGGATGTGACCACCTCAATGAGCACAGCTTGCTGTCGAGCACGAAAATGAGAATGGACCTTCCCTTAGAACACGGGGAGGTACATCCTATGATGAACACGATGATCCTTGTGACGCATAAGACGAGCATGATATCGAGCGCGATGAGATTCCCGATGGCGGTCTCAACGACCAAGATGGATGTGGTAACAGCGAGGCCAGGCACAAAGGGCACTACGAGCATCAAAGGTGCAAAAATTATGATGAATCTTCCACTAGAACATGGGAAGATACACTACCATCATCACACTCTGATATAAGATTTTCCCTCCTCTGTCGTTTGCTCCTGCACGCGCTTCTTTCCCTGTCACTCCTTACTGCACTCAGTCGTTGTTCTGGTCAAGTACGTACCTCCTTCATCTCGCCTACCCGTCTCGCTCTCGTCATCATCCTCCTTCTCACCTTCTGCTCCCTCCATACCCACTTTCACAACACCTCCACGCACTCCTTTTCTCTCCTTACTCCCATTCTACTAACGCAACACCAAAACTAGCCTCATCGTCATACTCGCCCTGCCTAAAACCCCCTACCTACCACTTTTCCCCGCTCGTTTTCATCAAGAAACGAGCGAGGTATGGTTCTGCACTCCCGCCATCTCCAATTTTGCCGTCTTCATTGCTGATGACGCCCGCTCGGTTCGCACCGCGCGGTCTCACAACCGCATGGTGACAACGTTCACAACTGTAGCTATCATGTGGGAACCTTAGAGGGAACCAACAACTTCGCCCCTATACCCAAACCCGATGAACGATTTGCACACATATATCACTGCAAGCCTCCGCCCGAGTGTGTTCTGATCTCGCCCTACTTAGACATAGTTTACCAACTTTCGGGTCCCAATTTGTCTGCTCGCACTCAAAACTTCTGACAACAGATCGTGGTTGGCGGACAGTGTACTTGATCCCATGTTTTGGCCAAGTACGGGTCAGTCCTCCTTGCCCTTTCTACTTCCCAACTTATTCTATTGCACGCTGCCCTCCTCCTCCTTTGAATGGATCCGGACTACTTCTTGGCCCTTCTCCTTATGTGGGGCCATGCTAATCTCCTTTGTATCGTTTCAATTCTAACGGATGTTTTGAAGGACCGCGCTATGGCCAAATGGCCCACAATGTCGTCGTCGACCTCACGAGCCTCAGGTACCTTAGACATATTTTTATTTTTTTCATCTGATTGTATCAAGATTCGAGCTTGAATATGCATTTCAACAGTTCACAGGTGTACCAATTGAGCTAGCTCGTTGATATCATGACCTGCCCTGGTGTGAGAAATCCAGGGAGGGAGAGACCTGCTGAATTGTCGAAGCTCGTGGCAACAATGTCTGTCACCCACTGTGCCCACTTCAAGGGTCCTCGGCAGTGCAACAGGCGGTGACCTATCGCAGACCTTCTTAGGAGGGTGTTAGAATTTTGTATTTTATCGACCGATTTCTATTACAATTAGAGCAAAGTAAGTAAGGTCGTCCAGCCCTCCAGTTTTGGGATCGAGCCAGAAGTGGAGCCACTGACTGCCTTTAGCGGGTCTCAGATTAGCAGGATCAAGGATTGAACCTTTTTGCACTTGAGCCAAGGAATCAGAAAAACACGCAAAAAAGTCAAAGCACGACTTTCTAAAATTTGAAATCACATGAAGGATGAGCATAAAAGAAGAAAAATAATTAGAGCAAAACTCTATGTGCATTCTCGATGTCTTAAAGAAGCTTACAGAAAAAACAGTCGTGCATTCTGGCCCAACAAGAATCGGCTGCCAAAGTCTCATTTTCCAGACGTCTTCCCACGATATTGTCCCATGCATGCAGCTCACTCCAGTCTCTCTCTGGTGAGTTGCAACATACAGATGGCAAAGTTCACGAGCTAAGGTCGACCGAAGTGAGTTTTCTCTCTAAAACTATCAAACGAAACCTCTTAATTTTAGCTCTCTTGTTTTTACGCTCTCGAATGTCACTGACCTTAGTCTTTATTTAGTTAACCTTGTATAATTGCCAAGAATGAGCAGCAGAAAGGTCCCGGAACATGTGATTTCGAATCCTCGGACTGTCAACAAGAAGACAAGCGATAAGATGTCCGTCTGCTGAATGCCTGGTAACACCCTTGACCAAATAGTTGTAGGAGAGGTTATCAATGATATCTGAGTCAGCCATAACTTTTCTTGGATACCATGAGCGACGTCGGCACTTACGCGCCGACTGCCTCGATGTTGTAGCACACGGGATAGTTGCTCCTCATAGGACAAACAAAATACTTGGCAATTTTCCTCGTCCTCCCGTCCGTTAGGGGACTTTTTCCTTTCTCTTTCACCGTACTCTTGTGAGTCACTTCCCCTGTTGCACGTTACTGATCTTCACCAGTTAGGGTCTCATCCTCTTACACTCGTGACAATTCATTGTCACTCCTCACTGTTTCAAGTTCGAGAGCATATGATTACAATCTTTAGCGTTTTCGACCAAGCAGTGCCTGTTCATACTGTGCCTTGGATGTTCGTACACAAACAACCCTTATACGGAGTCACGTCCACTGGACGCTGATTACCGCTCTTTTGCTCGAACATTTGTACCCCTGTTTCACAGTTAGCAACATTGCCTTACTCCACGTTCCGCCTAAATATATGGATATATATATACATACATATGTATATATAGATAAATATATATGTGTGTGAAACTACTGTTTCAAGGTCTCCGTATGGGCAAGCTCTAGCGCCTCAGTTCAGTCACAACGAGCTCCTCGAGCTTGCAAAGGCTTGCGCAATCGGCTCCCGCCTTTTTTCGCAAAAGGTGAGGGCCCTCTCGGCTATGTCACGCAGGAGTAAACTAAACAAAAACAAGAGACAACTTGGGAACGACGCAAATAATCCCACGAACCGCCGAGACTGGCGCGGCCGCGTCGTCCCTTCGCCGCTTTAGCCGAGTGCGCCAACCGTACTTTCTGCGGTCCCCTACGACAGGATAGGTTTCCGCGGGGCACAACTTGCCTTCCCTAAGGGGTTGTCACCACCCTTAAGGGCGTATGCCTACCGAGCTACCGACCCACGTGCGAAAGTTTTTAGATGCAATCGCAGAGGTAGATTAGTCGAGGGTGTTTGCTCGATTCGATGCTGTATAGGAAACACTTGGTTAAATGTCAAGCGGACCCGAACGCCATTCTTCCCAAGGGCACTGATGTCATAAGTACGAAGCAAATGCCGGTTGACTAGGATGGTCTCAACCAAGCGTGAAACCGTAAAATTAATCCTAGTCCCTTTAGATACCAGTCAAAAGAAGGTTATAACAACCACAACTGCAGTCGATAGCACTATATATCCAATTTGAAATGATAGCTGAAGGAATTTGAATCATCATGTGATAGATACTATCAAATAATACAATATCAAAATAAAGTCCGACCACCTAAGTCAAACTTTACATAAAAAAACTATACTGAACAACCAACAGAAAGTTGGGGTTCGACAATATCCTTGATGCAGTCGACAAGGTAGTCGGACTGCCTCAATTTTGATTTGTTGAGACGTGCCGCCGAAGTCTTTCATTCTAGCCTGTCGTTGACCTAAGATTATATCTCTATATGTTTCTAATCTTCTAGGATGACAAACTGCTTTACAAATGATTCTTGATCAGGTGCATTACTTGAAGTGTTGCATGTCTCTCCCTCTAGGAAGTGGTCCAGGGTACTCCGCCTCCTCGCCCGAGCACAACGCTCGGATCTCAGAAATCGGGTTCTCTCCACCGAATCGGCTGAGTACCCCCCCGTAGAACGGTCCACTCTGGGTTGATAACAAGGCCGACTCCTAAAGCAAAGAACCTCAACCCCATAAACTTCCTAGAAAAAAAAACATGTCCACCGCAAGTATATTTTAATTGTTCTCATTTCTTTTGTAAGTTCAAGGTAACCTAATGAAGAGAGTTAGAGGAGGTAGAAAACGGAAATCATTTAGACATGTACAGGAAGATGAGGTCATTCGGGATAAGTGTCTTATCGGGAAAAGGCTAAGTCCAATTGACTTCATCTTCATTATACTGACGAGTTTTTTTTTCTTTCTACCGTACCCGTTGAAATTTATCACTTTAAAGTACAAATGATTTTAACATGCACGCAAGCGAAAGGTAGAAAGAAAACAATCCTTTTTCTTCATCTCAATTAGGTATTAAGTACTATTAACCACTCTCCTTTGCAAGAATCCTTCTACCTACCTGCACAAAACGCAAAGAAAAATAAAATAAAATAAAAGAAACCAATACAATTTCATACTCAAGTCAGACCTTTCCATTCACATGCATGACTCGCACAACTTTCCTCTACCTTTTCTTTCAAACACTCAAAACAAACAGGGTCAAGCAAAGTGTGGGTTCACACAGGTGTGAAGGGAAGTCTGAGTCAATCAACTAACCTTGAGTGAAGTTGAAGGTGGCTCACTAAAGAAAACCTGATAACACTGAAAATCTGGTCGCACAACTCTCACGAGTTGTGGCCCTCCCAGCAAAAGTTGGTCAACATTTTCCTTCAAGTGCTCAATTGAGCAAGAGTTGGCCACCCAACACAAGCGAGATAGCCTTCTAGGAGGGTGTTCCCACACACGAGTTTCACGTGGTGTCCACGTCCCACGGCGATTGTTGTTCAATTCCAATTGTATCACGCTCTCCAAATCAAACTGCAAGTTCCACCCTCCTCCGATCACCATGCCGATCACAAAAACATGCTCGTCCCGATCTCAAAATCAATCCCTCCTGGTCCCAAAATGGGCCTAAGGCGATCCCACGTTGTTGCCGCGCCACCAAATAGTCCCAAAACAATAACGGTGGCGCTCCGTCCCCAATGCCGCAAGTGCCAGCACCTCAACGACCACACCACCAATGCCACGCAGCCAAACGTCACGGCCTCCGCCTCAAAAACACGGTCGGTAAAAAAAAATCCTGCCTCGCCACACAATTTTGGCAGCATCTCCCCTCAAAATGTTGCTTATCTGAGAATACTTCACGGAGCGGCCTCCTCCCTTAGCACACCAACACTATCGTGGAACTAGTCGGACAACACCTCCCCAACTTGGGCCTCTTGCCGCACGACTAGACTCAAAACACAGCCTTGCGGTGCAACACAAGCGTGCAGCATGAGCACAAGGGTGGGGCAAAAGCTCCCACCCTTTGGCTATGGTTGCTTCTCCTCCACTTCTCCTCCAGCAACACCTCCTCTCAACAGACCTCCCTGCAGACCTCCACTTCTTCCTCCAGCAACACCTCCTCTCAACAACAGCCAGCCAACATTCACATAAGTGAAAGTCCCAGCAACATTGCCACAATTGTGAGGCTGCTGGGTGGAGTGCTGGCTTTTACAGCTGCTGAAAGGAGCTGGCTAGGTGAATTCACTGGCTCGATCTGAGCCCTAGATCTGACCGAAATCAATGGCGCAGTGTGGCTCGACCTGGGCCACACACTTAGAGAGGCAAATACTTTTAACTGCCTCTATATATTTTTTCCTTTTTTTGGACTCAGATATCTCGGATTTTCACGAGATA
This sequence comes from Chara braunii, assembly GCA_003427395.1. Lineage (NCBI taxonomy): Eukaryota > Viridiplantae > Streptophyta > Charophyceae > Charales > Characeae > Chara > Chara braunii. The sequence continues at coordinate 931,048 of BFEA01000174.1, read as the reverse complement.
GTTGAGGACTTGCCATTTCCAAAACTTTTTTTCTTTCTTTTTTCTTATTATTCTTTGAAAAGCTATGGCTTTTCAAAATTCGATGTACCCGACACACTCAGGCCTGTTCGCAGCCGCATTCGCAACCGTTTTCCTTTCTATCTTTTTTTCTCTTCCCCCCCTTTTTTTTTTTTTTCCCCTGTCTCCCCGTTTCCTTGGGAGGGGCAGCTCGTTTTTCGAAACGAGCAGCCTCTCTCCCAGCCAAGTCATTTCACAGAGTCGAACTAGAGTCAAGCTCATCAGGGTCTTTTTCCCCCTGCCCCGTGTGCTCGTACCCAGGCGCCAATGGCGCCACGTACAGGCGACATTCTGCAGCCCGTTCAATTAGTGAACGGGCGTAGACCTTCGGAGATAGGGACATGAGGGGGGACAAAAAAAGTGTGGCAATGCATATTTTCATGCTCTAGTGTCAGATTCATTCGATTTTGTTCATTCGATCAATGGGGGTAGCAGGAGGTCAGCGCCAGGCTGAAAACTTACCTGTTTGTCAGCGCGCTGCTCATTCTACCGACGAAAGTAGCAAAAAGCCAACCGTCGGGTAGGACTCCTCTTTCTTTCTCTTTCTCTCACTCACACACACACATGTGTAGTAGTGTAGATTTCCATGTTTTAGCGGTAGATTCCTTCGACTTTGCTCATCCTATCGCTAGGAGTACCAGCCCGTTCGTCAAAATGAACGGACACCTTAGTAGATTCACGAAAAAAAAAAAAAAAAAAAAAAAATATCTAAAAAAAAAAACAAGGAATCCGAAAAAAAATCTAAATGAAGAATATCTAAAGAAAATCTAAAAAAAAAAAAAAAAAAACTTAAAAGGAAATCTAAAGAAGATAAAAAAGAAAAAAAAAAAAAAGTTTACCTCGAAAACGGCGGCCCGTTTATAACAGAAACCGTCAGATGCATTGGGGACTTAAAAGCCCCAGTCACTTCGGAATGCACCATGTGGCGCTTCAATTTTAGTTAGATTTTTTTTTTTTCTTTTTCTGTTGACCTAAAGCCAACGGTCGCATGTTGTGGTGGTACACCCATGAACTGTTGAAATGAAAAGACCCGAGTTCGAGTTCCGAAGGACTCGAAACATTTCTCAATTTAAGCATGTCATCCTTGCGCAGGTGCTATGGTTAGGCGCATTCACACTGAAAGTTTCATGGCAATCGATTGTTTGTTCTCATTGTTTTCTCTCCCTTCTCAAGCTCTTTCCCTCTCTTGTTCCGTCCTCTCTTTACTCGAGCTCTCCATACTTATATTCGAGTTAAACCACTAGTACCTCTACCAGTATGCAGCCGCGGAGCTAGCCAACAAAGGGCTATGAGCCAAGTGAAGATCCGAGGCCGGAAAGACCGACACGCACGGGACATAAAAAAAGGCTAGAAGTGGGGCAACCATGGGGCGGGAATTGCCATATGAGACTAAGTAAAGGTAATGACATTTTGGGGCTAAGTACCGGCGGGACCACCGGCAGGACAAGTACCGGTGGGACCACCAGCGGGACAAGTGTTGGGGACTAGCACGGGACAAGTGGCGGGGACTTGTGATGACCCAAGGTAAAGTTGTGAAGGGTCGTGAAAAAAATATGCCCTAGGCAAGTAGTGTCGTCAAGATCAAGATCTAGACGGCCAAAAATACTAGCACGACTAGTGCGAGCACTGGTGGGCAAACGGAGGGCCAAAACAGAAAGGAAACCATAAGGAAAGCAAGGAAAGAGACATGGCAGCAATACGAAATATCTCGGACTAGCCACCGTGAGGAAAATGGAGCCTAGAGAGGCTCCATGTGAAAAATAGGCTCCCGGGAGAAAATCGGAGCAAAAGGGGTCACAGTTTGAAGGAGAGAGAAACGCAAAAGGAGACTCCCATAGGCATGAGGAAGCCTTGATTGCAGTCCGGAAAATAATGGAGTGCACCTTAGGCATAGGATGGGCCAAAACTAGGAGGAAGGGCCTAGAAAAGGCCTTAACGATTAGTTGATACTTGACATGCTAGAGAAAGGAAAAAAAAAAAAAAAAAAAGGTGGGAGATCAAGACAAGAGGAGTGAGAGGGAGTGAGTGAGCTGGTCGTCAGTAGGGAATGACACAAGTAGGGACTGTTAGGTCCCTACTATCCAAAGATGGAGGGGAAAAAAATAAAAATAAAAAATAAAATAAAAATCTAAACGATAAAAAACATCCACTTGGGGAGATACATCCGTGACCAGATACATTATGGGATATGGCGGTTGCAAAGTATCTTGAAAATCAAGACCCCATGCAAACCAAGATACACCAGATTGCATTGGGAAGGAGAAACACATGTTTTAGATGCATCCGGAGCCAATATTGAGTCTGAATGCACTTGGGAGATGACCGTTGCATTTTGTTTCAATTTAAGGCATGTTGTGGGGCTATGAGGCTAGGAAAAAGGTCATTATGCGGTCCAAGAAATAACGGACTGCATGGGGGTGCCTAGGCCAAAAGAAAAAGGGCCTTGGTTCACCCAAGACACTATAAAAGAGTGTCTTGGGCTTGGGCAAATAAAGACGGCAAATAGAGGTCGCGAGATAGTGGATGTCGTGGCCTAGAATATTCGCGGCATTTGAGGTCCATGAGAGCAAGGGAGTGGGTTGTCGAAGACAAGGGAGCCCCAAATGAAAATGGGACGTCACCGGGAATGATGTCGGGGACTAGATGGGCCGAAATAAAAATAGTTGAAATTTGGGATATGCGCCGGCGGGACCACCGTTGGGACAAAAAAATGGAACTGGCATGAGAGAATGGCGGGGACTTGAGTGGCCCCGAGGGAACCATGAGCTAACGAAGGGGAGGAGTGTGCAAGCAAGTAGCGTCGTCAAGATCAAGATCTTGACAGTGGAAAATATTAGTCATTAAGAGTGCTAAACTGAAAGAGTCCGGGAGAGGGTGCTAGGAGGCGAAAATGAGAAAGAGGAGGTAAAGAAGGGATTGCCCAGCATTCCGGGATATCTCGGACTAGCAAGGCACAAGAAAATA
>BFEA01000174.1:899798-927447 GCA_003427395.1 Chara braunii | reverse complement strand
ATGGGGACCCCATTATGGCAATCCGAGTTGCAATGGCCAACTGCTGGCCATGAATCTAGCCATGAATGAGGTTCTAAGGCCTAGAAAGAGGGTGCACAACAACTTGACACTTGTCACGACAGAAATAAAAGAAAAAGAGAGAAAAATGGGAGAAAAAGGAGGGAGGATGACACAAAAGGGGAGAAAAGAGTAGAGGAGAATGTGTCGGTCAGTTAGGACTGGCACAATAGGGATTGGGAGGTCCCTACTGTGACTTCGTCGCTCCAGATTTTGTGGAGGGCAATCCGGATTGCAGAGGCATTATCTCAACAATATCTGAAATTTTAAAGTGCAAAAATGAGTAAAAAAGCAAAAAGGAGTTCACCGTTTTTTTTGTGAGTCATGGATTTGAGATCAAATCTCATGGTTGAGAGCATATGGCCCCTTTTTGTGGGGGCCAGCTCAAACAGCCAACTCCGGAATGAATTGGCAGCCCGAAACGAAAAGAAACAAAAGAAGGAAAATGCTGAAACTGTGCATTTGGCCCAAGAAAAAAAACAGATGCACCAAAAATTGAAAAAGTAAGCCTAGATTGCTCCGAGATGTGAGAAAATATCTCGACCTACCCAAAATGGGGTAAAAGCAGCAAAAAGTGAGAAAAAGGCCCATAAGGTTTTTTTTTTTCAAGTGAGGCTGCCCCTTTGGCATTTGGACTCAAGGGGGCAGCATTTGAAGAGGAAAAGGAGGCTTGAGGAGGCCAAGAGGCAGTCCGAGATAGTACCAACCACTCGAACTGCATGTACTTGGCCAAAATAAGGCCCAAGTACCCCCGGAGAGGCCTAGTGGTAGAATTTGGCGTTGGGGGTACCTCGGTTCACTTGGAGGCACATGGGGAGGCCCATGGGCTAGCCGGTTCACTAGTTTCAGCCTACATATGCCGAGGGACCAGTCCGCCACACTCACAATCGCATGAGGAGTGCCCATGCTGCCCAACTTAGTTCATAGGAACACTCTACTCACTTGGAGTGAGAGGAGGGGAACCGCTGCCAATTGGGAGACTTGGAGGAGGTTGTAGGCTAGTGAGGGAAGCCATTGGAGCTGGTGAGAGTGGTGGTGGCCCTAGGAGGTGGTCCGCCATAGCCCCCAGGCTGTGGAGGAGAGAGAGAGAGGCTTGGAGGATCCCATTCAACCCTCCTGGAGGGGAGGACTCCATAACATTGGTAGTTGGAACTTGCTATAGCCAGGGAGAGGCTGAAAGAGGAGGGAAATGAGGGCTTGAGGAAAAAGAGAGTCATAGCTAAGTGAGACCTGTGCAAAGGATGACGCTTAGCCTACGCACGAAAGAAGAGAAGATCTCAAGAACCCCTGAACTGCATTAGTATTGGAAGGAGCAAGAATCAGAAAAATTACGCTTGCGAAAAGATCAGCGAGACTACTACCCAGCGTGAGGGCTAAGCTACATCCCCAATGTCACAGCTCTGTCGCTCGATGGTCCACCCCCATCCATCTCAAAGCACTAGGTGGGGGTGACCTCGTGACGAATGGCCCGCACCCTGAGCATGAGCGTGGGCGGGTTGAGCCAACTGGGACCCGCAGTGGGGTCGACGGAGGCTCGAAAGTCTAATGGGGTTTGGCCCTACAGAAATGGTGGAGGTGTCGGGTAGAGGATTAAATTGACCCTATCCTTCCCGAGGGGGGCGCCTGACGCATGGACGTTTACACAACCAAAGATAAGGAAATGAGGATTTGATTTTGCTCTTCCCCTTGAGAGAATTAGATTTGAGGGTGGTTGGGCACATGGCATGACCAGGTCTGGAGGTGTAACATGCATGTTGCACACTTGATCAACTCACTTCATTGCGGAGTGGCTCTAGCCCCCCGTCATCCGGTGTTAGTTTTCGCCAGTCCGGGGAAGCTTAGGGCAAGTTGCAGGTCGATCCTTCTTCTTCATGCGAAAGAAGGGCTCCGGTTACCTGGCAGGCGATCGGTGCTTCGACTTCGGCTGGGGTCCAATGAAAATCCCACGGCGGAGTGATCCGACCGGCTGGGTGCTCTTCTCTCTTTCTTCTGGGCCCAGCGAGCCCATGCACTATACACTTGAGATGCTTGAAGGAACCAACATGAACACAAACGGTAATCGAGAAAGGAATAATTCTGCCCTATGAAGCGATAGACGAAGAAAGAGAATGGGAATGACGGGAGTTGCTAGACTCCAAAGAAAACTAGCTCACCTTTGAAGATGCTCACGAAAAGGAACCAGCCACTGTGTATGGACAATAGGGGGAGTGGCACACCCCGTCCTGAGAGAGAATGCGAGACATGGGTAGGATGGGCTGAACTCACCATGGGAAAGGTACTTGTACTATGTGTGTCCCACTTGGGACTTGTGATCTGCATGAGGGGAAATTGAGTGTCCTGCCTATGGAAGGAAAGGGTGGATCTAAAGCAATTGGGGCGGGTTGCAAAACGTCGTTTCTATTGAAGTGCCGCATGGTTTAATGTGTGGGAGGTTGGGCCACCAGACTGTTGGGCAGGAGTTGGTCTCGCCGGTTGATTAGTAGCACTCTCTCCCGGGCGGACCGAGCATGGCTCGACACCTTGCCCAGGCGTGATGCGAAACGTCTCCTCAGGCGGGGTGGCTGTTTGTCGGCAGACGGAGGAGAACCGCTGCATGTGGGGCAAGGAGGGAGCCTCGGAGACGATTAGTAGCTTCCCAAAGTACAGCGTGGGAAAGGATAACTCTTATCAGACCGATGAAAGTGAATGGCCGGACGACTGACTTTTGCTCCTACCGGTGTGCGCGGGGTGATTCCCGGTACCAACGGGGGTGTGCAAGGGCGGCAAGACGGGATGGGGTATTCTGGGCAAACGGAGAGGGGTGACACCCTGTGCCGGAGTTGAGGTACCGCGTTCGCGACGGTTGAGCTGTGCTTGAGGTATGGGATAAAACTCTATCGATGGTAACAGTGGAGAGACCACTTTGGGAAGAGGCCGGTGAGGAGATGATCGCGCCTGTATGTGAGATTGCCTGAGTTTTCATATTTTGTATCACTCTCTGTAAAACTGATTGAGACATGAGTTGTTAGGGAGGGCCAAGATTTTAGTCTATCCCCACGTCGTACCTAAGTTCGCACGAGTGAGTGAAGACCATGAGAGGAAGCAATAGAGGTCAGCCTTGAAAGGAACCAAGAGAACGAGCTTGGGTAAAAATGGACCATTCGGGGGTGTCCGAGGGAGGTTAGGATTTGAGAATGGGGAGGTAAACTAGGCTAGACCTTGATGAGGGGTTTGGAATATTCTCATCCAGGATGTAGGCTGACCGGACCCAAGAACTGGGGTCGGTGCTTGGTTGTGAAAAACAGGGATCGGGTGCTGGAACCAAGATGGCGCGGTGACTATCGTCCCCAATCTATTTCAGCGGCCCGAAAATGCCAATAGATGTTAAAGACGGGGTATCCGTCGTTCTGTCGGAAGAAGGGAACTGGACAGATTTAGAGTCGGCATACGAAACCGTGATGTTGGGCGACGGGGACGCCTTCCTTTGGATAGAAACGTTGTGGACCAAGGTCAGCCTAACTCGGCTAACGCCGAGCTTGACCGATTTGGAATTTCGGGGGACTGTGGAGGCCCGGGGATATATCTACTTGTCCAAGGAAGGAGAGAACGCAATGGTTGTGGACTTGGCATTAGGGGGTAGTCCCGTACCAGTTGTTTAGGCGGGCGACACGAGAAGTTGTGCGGGCGGCATGTCAGTGGGAAGAGATGGAAATGGAGAAGATAGATGTGCGGGTGGAACTGGGGGATAAAAGGAAGTAAGGCAACCACTTAAAACAATGAGGTGCGTCCTACCTCCGTTCTTGGTGGATGCAGTTTTCGGAACCCGGGACGGCCTGGTATGGATATGCCAGTCCATGTCAAGCCTCGGGCTGTACCAAGGCGCCCTGCAAGACTTTTTCCGTTTGTCGGTCGAAATGGGGCCCTTCGAAGGGAATTGGGCGAGAGAGCTAGCCGAGATACTAAATTGTCTCAGCACGGATGAGATGTTTGTCCCAAACCCCGTCCATTGGAAAATAATCTACAAGAATGTGGCGATAGGGGAGACGTTTTTGGATGGGCTAAAGGATCTATGGTATGAGGAAGAGGACGATGTCACCGATGGGGAGAGAGATGATGCAATCGAAGAGTGGGGCTTTTGAGGAACGGGGGCGCGGGACAGGAATAATAAGGGTGGTCAACACTATGCAGGGAACAAGCATGGCTAGGGAACAACGCTTAAACGACCGGATGTTTAGAGGGTGGAAACCAAGGCGGTTCGAAGATGGAATAGAGATGACCCTGTCAACGAGGAACGAATGGTGAGGGACGACCTGTGACTGGTAGGAGAGAGGATTGCGCTGGAACTATTGTTTCTATGGGTAGAAAGGGTATGGAACCCGTTAAGAGAAGAAGAAGGATGGGATGACGTAGCCGAAGGGAATGTAGAGTCCCTCGGGACGGTGTACCTATCAAAAAGGGGTGACACCTGTTCCGCATAACAATGGCAGTTGGGCAAAACCCAATGTGGATCTTGGGAAAAGTCGAGCAATGGACCCGCGATATGGCCCAAGGTTTTGCCAACGAAGGATGGGATAAAGTAAGCAGTAGGGTCGTAATAGGAGGATGGGAGGAGCTCGGGCTGCCGTGCCAGTTAGTCCAAGCCTAGGTGCCGCATTTTGTGGCGGATTGGTTCAGTGGATACGAACACATCCTCGCGGTGGCGGAAGCCTTGGACGAAGTAGACGTGGGCTTCTCATGGCTGGTCGACGCCTACTATAAGATCTCGCTAGAAGTAGGACCATTCCATGGGGATAGAGCAAAAGAGGCCGTCGACATCCTGAAGGTTATCAAGGACGACCGATCGAGGTGGACGGCAGAACCGGGGACATGATACTTTGCCTCGAGGTGGCAATATGACCCCCTCATACGTAGGCGACGTGTTCCTATTGTTCGAAGTCTTATGGGTTTAGTCCAATACCCCCAGCTTTCAGCTCCTAAGTAATTGGTCCAAAACTGAAATTAGGGTTTGAGGGTGAAATTTCATGTTTTTTTTTTGTTTTTTTTTTTGCCTGTTTTTGTCTTAATTCGAGGTTGTTGTGTACCAAATTTGGTCTCATTTGGAGCATTGGAATTTCCTCTGATAAGAGCGTTTCCAAAAACGCGGAAAATTCTGAAAATTGGCTGAATCCAAAACGTCATTCAAGTGCACTTTTGCCTTACTGTTTCACCCTGTTTTCATTTTTTTTTTTCGTTTTTTTTTTAATGGTTTGTTAATATGGTGTGCACTGTATGGAATAATGCATTTTTTGGTTAAAAAGGCCTTCTGGTTTTCTTATAAACAGCATGTGGGTGTACAATAGAAGGGAGATTATCGTTGTAAGGATGGAAGCACTAAACTAGGAAAGTGTGGAATTTCGGTGGATGTAGCAATGGACCGGAAGAAAGTGCGAAGGGAGATACCACAGGATGACGCTTTGGGAGAACAGGCCCCGTGAGATCTTGCCGCCAAGAGAGATAGACAACAGGGTAGAGATAAGTATTGCCAACAAGGAATGGGGTAAGCAACCCCGTAATGGACTGGGTAGGGGTATAGAGTTGGTGGAAAACACAGTGTATCTAGTAGTGGAGCTGGAATGGCGTGCAAGGGAGGAATTTGGGGGCATAGACCTGAACCTTCCGGGACGCGTACACGCCAAGGGGTCGCTGTACCTGTCGAAAAAAGGATGGCGCACCTTTGGGGTCACCTTGGCAGCCGGGGGCGACCCCGTGCGAATGCTTGAAGGAGCTTGGGAAATAACGTGGCGAGAAGGGTTCAAATTCGTGGATCTGGAGCGGGACGACGTGACGGCAAAAGTCAGAACCGTCATGGTAGGAACCTTCACCCTGCCAAACGAAATCGTACGAATGAGACAACCGCCCTTCCTACAAAGACGAACGGGAGGTGTGGAACAAGTCGAGCAGGCGGTAGCGGCACTAGCTAGGCTTGGCTTCACGGAAACCTTGGTACACCAAGAGTACCATCAGGCCTTCCTAGAGATGGGGCCGTTTGAGGAAGAACAGGGATATGAAGTGCTATGCGTTCTACGTGCGACTGTAACGATTAGATCAAGGATTCCGCTAGTAGGTGATGAAACTATGTGGAGAGTCATTAGACGCGAAGTAAATTGCGGAGTGACCTGCATAGACGAGATCTATCGTTTATTCGAGCTACCAGAGGAGGAGGCATCCCAATAAAGAGGAAAAGGAAAAGACAAGAGTGACGAAAAGGACGAGGTAGGAAACACTGTCGCGCACTTGGCTAGTAGGCAGCCGCCCGACAACAGGATGACAACTAACGAGGTCTTGGGAGGTGGAAGAAGCATAAAGTATTCACTTTCTTTCTGAACCATGCAGGAATCAACCAACCGGCGGTGGCAATGAGGCGCACCCGAACGTCGAGATGACCCACGCACCTGCAACCGCCCACTGAGAGCGGTAGCGGATGGGAAGTGTCGCTCCCAGCAAGCTACGTAGTTTGAGGGATCGACTTGGAATGGCGAGTTGTGGTGGAAGAAGAAGAAGGTATTTACTTTCTTTCTGAACCATGCAGAAATCAACCAACCAGCGATAGCAATGAGGCGCACCCGAACGTCGAGACGACCCACACACCCACAACCGCCCACAGAGAGCGGTAGCGGATGGGAAGTGTCGCTCCCAGCAAGCTACGTAGTTCGAGGGATCGACGTGGAATGGCGAGCTGAGGCCTTGGGACAAAACCAAGCCTTTATAATCGTGGAATGCCTATGGAGTGGCATGAGATTCAATAGGGGGCCAAAAGATGACCTGTATATTGACCTTAGGGTAACTGGAACCGTGTATCTACTTGAGATTGGGTGGCACATGCTGGGGACCGAGATGGCACTAGGGCCTGGGCTGCTGCCAATCTTTCGGAGAGCAGCCAGGGCATTGAACCGGATAGGCCAAGAGATTCGGGGATGAAGGAATGTGGGGTTGAGGACCCGAGTGGAAGTAGGAGGATTGTGAGAGTTTAGGGGCCCGATGGCGGGATTGCGGTGTCAAGTACCCCGCTTTATGATAGACTTGGTATTCGGGAGCATCGCGAGGGCAAGGGACCTGGTGAATGCAACCTTAATTTGGGTACACCATTTCTAGCCTCAGATGGAGGGAATGTTTTACGACATGTCGGTAAAACATGGGCCATTTTGGGGAAATAGGGTCTGGGAATTGCGAGAGCTCATCGATATATTGATACTCAGGACGTCACGATTGGCTTATGAGGAATATGAGCCAATAATTATTAGGGAAATAGGAATGGGAGACGAAGACCCCGTCGAACAGGATGAACCTAAGGAACCGGTATGAAAAAATGACGGGAAGGTGGCCTAACGAGAGAATATTAGCAATAAATTGCTAAACAAAAGCAAGAATAGCAATCTTCGGAAAGATAGCGGCTAGAATCCTACTCTATCTAAGGGTGCGTCAGAATAGGATCAGGATGGCGGCTATCCACCAAAGGTGCTAGAGGTGTCCAAAGGCACATCACCAATAGCGGTTAGACCGAACTTGCACAAGTGAGAGTGCAACATACACACATGTGAGCTATGGAGTAACTAGAAAGGAACCGACACATCACCAAGTGAGGAAAGACTGAACTTGCACAAGTAAGAGTGCAACATACACACATGTGAGCTATGGAGCAACTAGGAAGGAACATGTACATCACCAAGTGAGAGAAAGACTGAACTTGCACAAATGAATCTACAACATACACACATATGAGCTATGGAGCAACTAGGAAGGAACCGGCACATCACCAAGTGAGAAAAGACTGAACTTGAACAAGTGAGAGTGCAACATACACACATGTGAGCTACGGAGCAACTAGGAAGGAACCGGTACATCACCAAGTAAGAGAAAGACTGAACTTGGACAAATGAATCTACAGCAGACACGTATGTGAGCTATGGAGCAACTAGGAAGGAACCGACACATCACCAAGTGAGGAAAGGCATAACTTGCACAAATGAGAGTGCAGCATATGCACATGTGAGTTATGGAGCAACTAGGAAGGAACCGATACATCACCAAGTGAGAGAAAGAGTGCCGCAGGTGAGTGAGACTTGCTCAAACACCTGCATAGCACTCATGGAAGCATCCAACCTTGAACCGAATCATTACAAGGTGGAGAAATGGACAATTTAAGGGCTAGGATCACCAAAGTGCCTTCATGAGTGACAATCAAAGTAACGATTTATCCCCGAGTGGGGGAGACAGATAAATCTTGAGGTGAGAGAGTAAATCTCTCCCTCAAGCCAGAAATCTCATAGCCCAAAGTGGCGATAACGACTAGACTGAACTTGCACAAGTGAGAGTGCAGCATACACACATGTGAGCTATGGAGCAACTAGGAAGGAATCGACACATCACCAAGTTGAGTCCTCTCTCACGTGGTGATGTACCGGTTCTTTTCTAGCTGCTCCATAGCTCATGTGTGTGTATGTCTTAGTCTCACTTGTGCAAGTTCAGTCTTTCCTCAGTTAGTGATGAAGATTGGGAAGACCATTGGGACGGTCGTGAGAAATGACTTGAGAAAGATGGGTCGGTCATAAGAAGTGGCCTTATTGAAAAGGGGCTACCGGATCAGCCATAAGAATCAGCCTTGAGAAAGAGTTGGAAAGAGCATTGGATTGAGCGTTTGCCTGTGAATTGGAAATTGCATTGATTAAATAGGGGAACCTAGGCAAATCGAAAAGAGGTCGCCGGATCGACCATGAAAATAACAAGAGATTGAACCTTCTTCCTTCTTCTAGTCTCAGGTCTCAGCATGAGGGGGATATTGGTGTCTACACCCCGAATCGGGACCTCCACCCCATAGGGAAATGTCAAAGCGCGACCTGTTTCTCGTAAGTAGGACACTAGGTTAAAGGATCAAGGTATCGTATACGATACTCGACATTCGGAACCAGCTCCAGCAACGAGCTCTAGCTGGAGGATTCAAATTCCTAAAACGTCTAGGGCGCCAAGATGGGCCGATAGTTTGCCCTTTTAAGTCTTGATGACCCTCTCCAACCACACGCCACGCCGTTGAGCGGCGGCCTAGCCGTTTGGGATGGACCTAGGCTGCTCGCATTGAGTCAAGTGGCACCGTCCACAGGGAAAGTCGGGGCGAGGTATCGGGTGGAGTCTGTCACCACCACAGGGCATTGACACCACCCTGCCGGAACATTACAACTGTTATGGGGACTAACCGCAAGGTCTTCGTAACTGCACTCGCAAATTAATAGAGAGGCCGGATCCATAAAACTTACGACTCGGGAGGAACGATTCGCGAGGGAACCACTCACGGTATGACGGGGTCCTGGGAGGCATGGACTAGGCCTACCTATCAGATGCGAGGAGGTACCTCAATGATGACGCCCGTCTCCAAAGGAGTGGTCGTCGGACTAAGTGGAGGATGGGGTGAGGTATCAACAGGGGAAACCCTTCCTTTTAGGGGCTGATGGACTGACGTTCATCCACTTAGTTGGCAGGCAAGGTCTGCGTACCTCCGAGTGAGAACCAGTTATGCGATGAGGACATCACGATTGAGTGGGGGGAAGGCGTGCCATCAACCCAATGACAAATCGTGCGAAAGGAACAACAGACAAAAAAATACGAATTGATTAAGTTTGGGCTTGAGAAAGGTCTGGCAAGACGCTAGAGAGAAATGTATGTGAGAATGGATTGAGCCTGGGATTGAGAAAGGTATGCCAAGACACCAGAGAGCAATTGATTGAGCCTAGGCTTGAGAAAGGTCTGGCAAGACGCCAGAGAGAAATTGCTTGAGCTTGACTTGAGAAAAGGCTGGCAAGACGCCAGAGAGAAATTGATTGAGCCTGGGCTTGAGAAAGGTTTGGCAAGACGCCAGAGAGAAATTGATTGAGCCTGGGCTTGAGAAAAGGTTGGCAAGATGCCAGAGAGAAATTGATTGAGCCTGGGCTTGAGAAAGGTCTGACAAGACGCCAAAGAGAAATTGATTGAGCCTGGGCTTGAGAAAAGGTTAGCAAGACGCAAAAGAAAAATTGATTGAGCCTGGGCTTGAGAAAAGTCTGGCAAGACGCCAAAGATAAATTGATTGAGCCTGGGTTTGAGAAAGGTCTGGCAAGATGCCAGAGAGAAATGGATTAAGCTTGGGCTTGAGAAATACCTAGCAAAACGCTAGAGAAAAATGTATGTGAAATTGATTAAGTTTGGGCTTGAGAAAGGTCTAGTTAGACGCCAAAAAGAAATGTATGTGAAATTGATTTTGAGTTTGGGCGTGAGAAAGGTTTGGCAAGACGCCAAAGAGAAATGTATGTGAAATGGATTGAGCGTGGACGTGAGAAAGGCCTGGCAAGATGTTCAGGAAGAAACGCATGTAAAAGATCGACTAACCTCGGATTTGAGAAAAGGCGTAACAATTTTTTTCTTCTTCAAGAGACTGTCGAAAACATACTAAGGGAAGCTTGTTAGAATGATAAAAAAGACTTGTATATGTAACTGTTTAAGAGAGGATTGAGGAAGCCAGCAAACCGGACTGAAGAAATTGCAAGAAACTACTTGAGAAGGACTCGAGAGGCCTAGCAAAATGACCATAAAAAACACATAATGAGTATGGAAGCCTAAGAAGAGGCTGAGGGCATTGAATGAGACCAAATACAGAAGGACCAACAAAAGACAAAGAGACCAAAGAGAGGAACAAATCAGACTTGAAACCTCGAGCAGATACACGGCCAGGCAAGAGGGGAACAATCCATTTGAGTTGGGGGGGGGAAATGGCCTGATACATGGACTGCACGAGCCAAAAAAACGATTATATGATGCATTGAGAATGGTCAGAAAACATGGACTGCATGGGCCGAAAAGTTGATTGATGGGATGACTCAAGCTGGGAATGAAGCACGAACTGCAGAAGCCAGAGGGCGGAAAGCAGAGGAAAGACATAACGGAAAGATTGAGAAAAGGACCCTGGCAAGCTAACTTCCTTTCGTATCTCACTCCCCCGCCCTTATCTACCTTTCCCCAAATCGTTTCCCCTATTAACTACTTACTGGTGCACAATGAGGACATTGCGAATGGGTGGGAGGAATGTGTCAGGACCGGTGGGTCATGAAACAAGCATTGACCTTTGAGAGGTGGTATACGGCATGATTGTGCACAACACAGAAATAAGAGGAAAGAGAGATAGGAAGGATGAAAGGCCAAGGCATAAGTGTCGGCGCCTAGGGGCTTAGAGAATGCCCTGGGCTGCCAGAACCAGTGGACCCACAAATGGTTAACTGGTACCCTTCCTTTTCACCCCTAGGCTAACCTTCACCACCCTGAAACCAAGAAGAAATTGGTACAATAGTAAGCGGCAAAGGGCCGCAAGAGAATAATAAAGGCGACCCTTCTTCCCGAAAGGAGGACCGCCAGGAAAAATAATGCCCTGGCTGCGCGCCGCAGGAAGAAAGGAGTCAAGGAGGTCAATAAAATAGTGTTGGGCCACCGACACGTGAGAACGAAGCACGGATTTAAGGGGGCCACCGAAGTGCGGCATAAGAAGGGTCAACGGGCCATGAGCCAAGTGAAGATCCGCGACCGGAAAGACCCGCGTGCACCGGACATAGAAAAAGGCTAGAAATGGGGCAGCCATGGGGCGGAAATTGCGAAGAGAGACTGGAAGACCACAAGAAAAAGTGTTGGGGACCATATGAGACTAAGCACAGATAATGACATTTTAGGGTCAAGTACCGACGCGACCACCAGCAGGACAAGTGCTCGTGGGACCATCGGCGGGACAAGTGTCGAAAACAAGTGTTGAGGACTAGCACGGGACAAGTGGCGGGGACTTGTGATGACCCAAGGTAAAGTTATGAAGGGTCATTTGAAAAATATGCCTAAGGCAAGTAGTGCCGTCAAGATCAAGATCTAGACGACCAAGAATATTAGCACCACTAGTGCAAGCACCAGTGGAGGCAAATGGAAGGGCCAAAACAGAAAGGAAAGCAATAGAAAAACAAGGAAAGAGGCATGGCAGCAGTCCGAAATATCTCGGACTAGCCATCGTGAGGAAAATGAAGCCTAGAGAGGCTCCATGTAAAAAATAGGCTCTCGGGAGAAAATCGGAGCAAAAGGGGCCACTGTTTGAAGGAGAGAGGCAAAAGGAGGTTCCCATGGGCATGAGGAAGCCTCAAGTGTAGTCTGAGAAATAACGGACTGCACCTTGGGCATAGGAAGGGCCAAAACAAGGAGAAAGGGGCCTAGAAAAGGCCTTAACGGCTAGTTGACACTTGGCATGCTAGAAAAAGGAAGAAAATGAAAAGAAAAAGGTGAGAGAGTAAGACAAGAGGAGTGAGACAGAGTGAGTGAGTTGACCGTTAGTAGGGACTGACACAAGTAGGGATTGGCAGGTCCCTACTGTCCAAAAATTGAGGAAAAGAAAAGAAAAGAGAAAAAAACCTTCGATAAAAAACGGCTACTTGGGGAGATACATTCGTGACCAGATACATTATGGGATATGGCGGTTGTAAAGGATCTTGATTTTCTTTTGAATTTGCAGAGAAATCAAGAAAAATCAAGGCCCCATGCAACCGAGATACAACGGATTGCATGGGGGAGGAAAAATACATATTTTAGATGCATCCGGAGCCAATACTGAATCCGGATGCACTTGGGAGATGACCGTTGTATTTTTTCAGTTTAAGGGATGTTGTGGGGCTATGAGGCTCGGAAAAATGCCATTATAGCAATCCGAGAAATAACGGACTGCATAGGGGTGCTTAGGCCAAAAGAAAAAGGGCCTTGGCTCACCCAAGACACTGGACAAGAGTGCCTTGGCCTTGGGCAAATAAAAACGGTAAATAAGGGCCGCGAGAGGTGGATCTCGTGGCCTAGAATATTCGTCGCACTTGAAGCCCATGAGAGGAAGGGAGTGGGCTGCCGAAGATAAAGGAGCCCCAAATAAAAATTGGACGTCATCAGGAATGATGTCGGGGACTAGATGGGCCTAAATAAAAATGGTTGAAACTTAGGACATGCGCCGGCGGGACCACCGCCGGGACAAAAACATGGAACTGGAATGGGAGAATAGCGGGGACTTGAGTGACCCCGAGGGAACCATGAGCTTACAAAGGTGAGGAGTGTGCAAGCAAGTAGCGCCGTTAAGATCAAAATCTTGACGGTGGAAAATATTAGTCACTGAGAGTGCAAAACTGAAAGAGCCTAGGGAGAGGGTGCTAGGAGACAAAAATGAGAGAGAGGAGGTAAAGAAGGGACTGCCCAGCAGTCCGAGATATCTCAGACTAACAAGGCACGAGAAAATAGAGCCTCAATGGGCTCTATGCAGAAAATTAGCTGCCATGAGCATGGGGGCTCCGTTACGGCAATCCGAGTTGCAACGACCAACTGCTGGCCATAAATCTGGCCATGAATGAGGTTCTAAAGCCTAGAAAGAGGGTGCACAACAGCTTAACACTTGTCACGACAGAAATAAAAGAAAAAGAGAGAAATGGGAGAAAAAGGAGGGAGGATAAGACAAAAGGGGAAAAAAGAGTGGAGGAGAATGTGCCGGTCAGTTGAGACTGACACAGTAGGGACTGACAAGTCGCTACTGTGACCTCATCCCTCCTGATTTTGTGGAGGGCAATCCGGATTGCAGAGATAATGCCCTTGGGGTATTATCTCAGCAATATCTGGATTTAAAAGGGCAAAAATAAGTAAAAAAGCAAAAAGGAGTTCGCCGTTTTTTTTGTGAGTCATGGATCTAGATCAAATCTCATGGTTGAGAGCATATGGCCATTTTTTGTGGGGCCAGCTCAAACGGCCAACTCTGGAATGAGTTGGCAGCCCAAAATGGAAAGAAACAAAAGAAGGAAAAAATCGAAACTGTGCATTTGGCCCAAGAAAAAAACAGATGCACCAAAAATTGAAAAAGTAAGTCTAGGGGCTCAAAATTGAAGCAAGGACCACTTGGGGGTAACTCGGAATAATGTTGGCCTTGGATCTCAGCCAAATCCAAGGCTGAGATTGCTCCAACATGTGAGAAAATATCTCGGCCTACCCAAAATGGGGTAGAAATAACAAAAAGTGAAAAAAATGCCCATAAGGTATTTTTCTTTCAAGTGAGGCTGCCCCTTTGGCATTTAGACTCAAGGGGGCAGGATTTGAAGAGGAAAAGGAGGCTTGAGGCTAAGAGGCAGTCCGAGTTGGTGCCAACGACTCAGATTGCATGTACTTGGCCAAAGGGCCCAGGTACGTGCGGAGAGGCCTAGTGGTGGAATTTGGCCTTGGGGGTACCTCGGTTCACTTGGAGGCAAATGGGGAGGCCCATGGGCTGGCCGGTTCACCAGTTTCAGCCTACATAAGCTGAGGGAGCAGTCCGCCACACTCACAATTGCATGAGGAGTGTCCATGCTGCGCAAGTGAGCTCATAGGAACACTCTACTCACTTGGAGTGAGAGGAGGGGAACCGCTGTCAGTTGGGAGACTTGGAGGAGGTTGTAGGCTAGTGATGACAGCCATTGGAGCTAGTGAGAGTGGTGGTGGCCCTAGGAGGTGCTCCGCCATAGCCCCGAGGCTGTGGGGGAGAGAGAGAGGCTTGGAGGAGCCCATTCAACCCTCTTAGAGGGGAGGACTCCGTAGCCTTGGTAGTTGGAGCTTGCCATAGACAGGGAGAGGTTGAAAGAGGACGGAGATGAGGGCTTGAGGAAGAAGAGAGCCATAGCTAAGTGAGACATGTGCAGAGGAGGAAGGATCTTCATCAAGACTGGTCTTCAACACCAAGTGAAGAAAGGAGAGGTGAGTGGGAACAAGGAGGAGAAACTTCTTCTTCTTTTTCTTCTTCTTCTTCTTCTTTTTATCCTCTCTTCTTCTTCTTCTTCTTCTTCTTCTTCTTCTTCTTCTTCGTCTCTCCTTTTCTTCTTTAGTCTTTCCTCTTCATCCTTCTCCTCCCCCTCTCCTTCTTCCTCATCATCTTCTACTTCTTCTTCAGGGAAGAGATAGAAAGTAGCTCCTCCATTATTGGTGTCTCCATGATGGTCATTTCCCCCACTCCCTGGCTAATCGCCACTTTGGGCTATGAGATTCATGGCTTGAGGGAGAGATTTACTATCTCACCTCAAGATCTCTCTCTGCCTCCCACTTGGGGGTAAATTGTTACTTTGATTTTCACTCATGAAGGCACTTTGGTGATCCTAGCCCTCACATTGTTCATTTCTCCACCTTGTAATGATCCGATTCAAGGCTGGATGCTTCCATGAGTGCTATGCAGGTGTTTGAGCAAGTCTCACTCACCTGCAGCACTCTTTCTCTCACTTGGTGATGTATCGGTTCTTTCCTAGTTGCTCCATAGCTCACATGTGTATATGTTGCACTCTCACTTGTGCAAGTTATGCCTTTCCTCACTTGGTGATGTGCCGATTCCTTCTTAGTTGCTCCATAGCTCACATACGTGTATGTTGTAGATTCATTTGTGCAAGTTCAGTCTTTCTCTTACTTGGTGAGGTACCGATTCCTTCCTAGTTGCTCGGTATCTCACATGTGTGTATGCTACACTCACTTGTGCAAGTTCTGTTTTTCCTCACTTGGTGATGTGTCGGTTCCTTCCTAGTTGCTCCATAGCTCATATGTGTGTATGCTGTAGATTCATTTGTGCAAGTTCAGTCTTTCTCTCACTTGGTGATGTACCAATTCCTTCCTAGTTGCTCAATAACTCACATGTGTGTATGTTGCACTCTCACTTGTGCAAGTTCGGTCTTTCCTCACTTGGTGATGTGCCAGTTCCTTCCTAGTTGCTCCATAGCTCACATGTGTGTATGCTGCACTCTCACTTGTGCAAGTTCAGTCTTTCCTCTCTTGGTGATGTGATGGTTCCGTCCTAGCTGCTCCATAGCTCACATGTGTGTATGGTGTAGATACATTTGTGCAAGTTCAGTGTTTCTCTCACTTGGTGATGTACCGGTTCCTTCCTAGTTGCTCCATAGCTCACATGTGTGTATGTTGCACCCCATCCATGTGTGCTCTGTGTGTGTGTGTGGTGATGTTGTGATCTTGTGGGAGTGATTCCACAGACAGTTCGTATGTCTATGCGTCCGCCTGTGCGTGTGTGTGTGTGGTGTGTGTGTGTGTGTGTGTGTGTATGTATGTGTGGTGTGTGTGTGTGTGTGTGTGTATGTGTGTGTGTGTGTGTGTGTGTGTGTGTGGTGATGCGGCGATCGAGCAGGGGTGATTGCATGGACAAAATGGGTCCGTCTGTGGTTTGAACTTTGAACTGCTTCCCCTCCCTGGGAGCTTTGCTGTGGTAGTTTTGGATTTCGTTTGAAAGTGTCGGTGGCAAAAGCAAACGTGTCTCTCTTGCACCTCCATGTGCTATGGGATCCTGATTGCAGGTGATGATGCCCGCTGGAAATGGCGCTGGATTCCTCTCACGGTATCGCTCGGCTTGAAGACGCGCAATTATGACTGGGACAAGCTACAGTCCCATCATGAGGCAAATGACTCTGATTTCTCACTGAAACAGGATCAGGGGGCCATTCATCTAGTTCCGTTGGCAGGAATCAAGGTGCTGAGCCCCGTCCTTGGAAAGCTGGGTAAGTTCTCTGTATCTGCTTCTCCCCCTTTGTATCACGTTCCTGTGTGCGTCCCTTTCCTCTGAAGTGCCACGTTCTTCCCGTTGTACCTGACGGGACTTCTGCTCTTCTTTGCTCAATACTCGCTTTTTTTTCGCTCTTTTTTTTTTTTTTTTTGCCCTTCAGACCATTGGGACACTGAACGATCATCTGGGCACTCATCAGGACATTACTAGCAAGCACTACTCTGTGCGGGGAGAAGTACCCAGGCTCCTAATCCCTACCGTCTTCACCCGAATACAACGCCCAGTCATTTTAGCTGTATTTGGCACAACTTTCGGTCCAGATTCAGCGATAATGACCAGGCGTTTTATTCAGGTGACAACGGTAGTGAGGGATGGCAAGACTCATATTCCTGCCAAGACCAGCCAGGGGGGGCAAGCCAACTATCTCTGCTGGTGAACCCAAAGTGCTCTATACCGGACACTGTCAATGCTAAATTTAATCATTTTAATTAGCTGCTGCTGTCCTACCTTACTTCAGCCGCTGATCACTGCAACTGCAATGGGGGGGGGCTTGATCTCAGAAATGGCTACTCTCCCCCTCCCTCCCTTCCCTTAATTACCTTCCTCTTTTGTTTCCTCTTCCTCCACGTCCTCCCCTCTGATAAGATTTGACTGACTACACACACAACCCTGTATCCGCTTGACCAGTTTCCAGTTTTGACTGCTACCATGCAGCTCTCCCCAAGCGGGTGCCTTTTACCCCCCGGGTTGTGTGTGTAATCCGTATTGTAAGGGGTGTATAACTCTTTAGTTGCGAGTAAAAAGTTACAATACCTGACCGGGGGAATGCATAACTTACAATAGCGATCTGCACTCACAAGCACTGTAATCATTATTGTGTTTGGCATTGAAAGGATTCACGCTGTCAACACCCCCGTGTCCCGGTACCAGGGTCCGAAATGGTCCCAGATGGCCGAGGTTCCAGGGTGTCCCAATAGGGTAGGTCATCGGGTCCCTAGGCTAAAGCGTCGTAGGTTGGTAGGTGTCGGTACCGAAACATCACAGGTCGATGAAAATCAGTCTGGTACCTGACAAGAGAAGTCCAATCCAGTCCAACAGTCCCGCGCAGAGCGAGCAGGGCCGTGCGAAAAGCTCGGTATCGCCGACAAGGCGATGGGAGAAAGGGTCGTCGTCTACGTCACAGGGAAGGGAGAACCAAGGTGAATCATCAGGGGTAAAAAACTTGGTGGCACTACTGCTGGCGAAAGAAGAGGCAAAAGCAGCAAAGCGTAAGGAGAAAGAAGAAATACAGAAAGCCGAAAGGGAAGAGAAGCTTAAAGAGAAACGAAGGAAAGAAGCGGAGGGAAGGAAAGAAAGAGAGTGTGTTGAGAATGAGCAGCGTTTGGCACTTATAGTAAAGACGCAGCTCGCGCAGTGGGGACGTCCTCCTAGTGCAATGCCTGTGGAAGTACCAAAGTTTAGCAGACGTGAACGAAGGGCACATAGATGGCGCCCACAAAGGATCCCGTATATACCTGATGGCTGGGCGATATCTGATGACGATGTGGAGGTGATACGTGTAAGACTGCGAAGCTATGTTTGAGTGTGGAAAAATGCAAGCGGGAGACGAGCGATGGGGAATCGCTGTCCACACGTCCGTCCCTGGTCAAGACAAGGCAGCGAGGACGAGGAGGGCCTAAGGGTTCAGCGAAGAGGATGAAGATGGGCCTGAAGCTTATGACAATGCTGGGAATGAGAATGAAGTCTGACCCGACGAAGAAGGGAGCGAGTGCCAGCTCGGATCCAGGAGCAAGAACCCGTTTCGTGGAGGATACGAGAGCCTACCTTGATGGAATGGACTACAAGGGTATCCAGAGGATGTGCAAGATGGAGAACATTCCGTATGTAAGGAAATCACAAGCAGTGGAAGCACTGGTAGAAAAAAGAGCCATGCTGGCATATGATCGAACTGGAAGCGAAGCATCTGAGGGGGAGAAAGCGGTTGAGAAAGAGAAGAAGGAAGAATCAAGTGGAAATGACTCAGATGAATCGGCCGAAAACTCGGAGGTATCCTCATCAGAGTGAAGACAACAGGAGATTGAGAAGTTATGGAGAAAGTGTGGTGACCTGCTAGAAGAACAAAGGCAGCTTAAGGGCGTTAGTCGTCAGTTCGAGGCAGCTTTCAGACCGGTAGTAATTTCCCTGACACTGTTGGGATGTATACCGTGGGCTAAGAAATTTATCGATGGGTGGGCGACGTTGGGCACAAAAAACGGGGATTTCTTGGAAAACCTGCTATCGTGCATGTATGTTGGGATCTCAACAGTATGTAAGTCGATTTACATAGGGCGTACTGGAAAAGCGTTGGATGTTAGATGGGTAGGACACATGTACAAGAGTGTGCAGGAATCAGTGGGGGCTGCACACTTTCATCGATGGATGAGGAAGTTTGGAGAGCATAAATACATATTGATTCCGATCGTCAAGGCCGATCCAGAGGAGCTATCATTAAGAAGTGGTCTCCGACGTGAAATGTTTATGGAGCGAGGTCGACTGGATCGGGATCAAGAAAGACGCGAAGAGGGAGGAAGGAGCGTGGGAAGGGATTAAAGAACCGAGAAAAGGTAACTGAGCCGAATACCAAACCAGTCGAACTGATAAATTTTCAATTAGGCGAGAAGAGGACTGCGGGTTTGGTGAAGCTGCTAGGAGATCAGTGGAAAACAGGGAATGTATGTTTTACGTGTTACAGTCATGGAGGTAATGAATGGGGTGACGCATGGACGAAGGTTAGAAGGTTGTTCGGGGAAACGGAAGTGCAGATTTATGGGAAGGTGGTGAAGCTGCGGATTGTAAATTGCTAATCGAGCAGGGAGGAGAAGTGAGTATTTGGCGACTACGGAAATGGGAGAAGAAGTGCAGGGGGCAGAAAGGAGCCCTGGTTGTGCTCTTGAAGTTCCCGGAAAGAAGGAAGGAAGTTGTGCGTCTTCCTTTACGTTTGTTGTTAGAGCTGGTGGGAGCCGCTAAAGAATTTTCGAGAAAAGCAACCCGGAGCTTACTAAGGAGAATACTATTCGGAGCAATCAAGCAAAAAAACGACGTGAATCTGTAAAGAAGGCTGGTGGTGAAGATTCGCTTTGATAACCATGTGAACCTGGGTATCGTACGAAAGCTGAGCTGGGACTGCCGTCATGTACGAAGGATATCCTGAAGCGGAAGTCGCGGATCAGCTGGACAAAGAACCCTTCTGTCGGCGACTTACTGCACAACCATAGGGATTATGCCTCCCGTGAGGTTGTAGCCTGCGACTGTAAAGGCTTTGACCTCCCGAGATTTGGCGGTCATGTACGATGTTGATTGGGTGATTTGCCGGATGTACCACTGCTGACGAAAAACCCTATGAACGTACCTCAAAGCGAGAAGAAGGGTAGTTTGAGGAGGGTTTTGGACGATGGAAACTGGGAAAGAGGACCGTTGTGAGAGTGGATTTGGAGGATACTGTGTCTTGCTTGAATGAAACAAAAAGTATTGAAGGGTAATTGAGAATAGAAGAGGTCATGTGGGTGAGAGAAAAGTATAAAGGTTTGGTGTTCATTCCGGTGGATAGAAACCCAGGGGAGACGTGCATTATGTGCCCTTTAGTTTATTACGAAGGCATGCAGGAGATGTTCGTCAGGAACAAGGGTTTTAGGATGGTCCTTCAGTCGGATGGTGAATACTGGAGGAAGAGTTATGAGGAATACGCGCAGGTTGGGTTGGGTCAGTTCGGGAAATGGAAGATGTCGGGAGGAGCAGGAAAGTAGCTACATCATTCCGAAGCAAAGAGATCTGAGCCTTTTTTGCCCGATATGTCCCACTTTCCGTGAGCCCATGAATGCCACGAGTAAGAGAGTAGCCAGGGCGCTGAATCTGTTGCTGACCTCAGTGCGTGAGGATGAGCACTTCAACCTACAGGCTGTTTCTTGTTTGGCTGATAGGTTGAGGAAAGCAAACAACAACTTCAAGAGTTTAGGACCCAACGCGGATCCTTTCGACATCATACGATGTCAGGGATATGTTTTGTCGCTTATCGCACCAGGACATAATGGCAGCAATCGATTGCCTGATTGGGATGCATGAGGGAAAGGGGAGAGAGGTGGTGAGAGTGAATCCGAGAGGGAAAGGGGCCGCTTTCGATTCAAAGGCAAATGTGAATTGGTGGGCTGTGAGTCTGTTTGAGATTCGGCACTTTGTAGAATTTGATCTTGAACACACGGTTACAATGGCATCAGGTGTCGTGCTGAAACAACGGATTGGAGTGTCGATGGGGAAAATCACAAGCCCGCCCCTAGTGGGCTTTTGCCGAGTGGCAGTTCTTGTGCACCTTGGGGTGGGACCGGAAGCTGGTGGTAGGGATACACTGTTTTTTTTTTTTTTTCCCAAATAACAGAGCTTCTTGGCTCTGGCTCCTACCATTCTGGGGAGCGACAGTCCGGTTCCTTTCCCCCGGCAAGTCAATTAGGAATACATAAGAGACTCACACACGCTCCCCCCCATTATGGCTGGGAGGCCTGAGTAGACGGCATTGATTACTTCCTTTTGGAAGGATGTACCACCTCTCACCCCTGCCTAAGTTACCCTCTGCTAATATTGCCTACCAATCCGTCTGGTCGCAGTTCTACTCCTCTCAGTTGTGAAACTGTCAGGTAGGTGTGTTATTCGAGAGCGTTCTGGGGCCCCTATAATCTTCTTTGAGGTCTCACCCTTCCTATTTGTTTTATTTCCGTGTAAACCCTAAACCCTAAACCCTGATCCTTAAACCCTCGGTTGTCAGACTATCTTGTTTCACCCATTTCCTAGGACGAACAAGGAAAACATGTGCTATTCCTGAACCATAAACCCTGAACCTTCTCTGAGGGGTAATCCCTGTGAACTAATAGTTCTTATCCTGCCCAACTTCATGGTTCACTTGACGTTCATTCTTTTAGCCCTATTGTCTTAGGCCTTGATGAAACCTTGCTTCCTGGCCTGTTATTCTTGGGTAGCTGTGGGTTGAGACTAGCTCTGTTCGAGACTGTCGAATAGGCTGTCTTTCCTGATAGCTGGGAGTGGAGAATGTATGCGGATGCAAGGGGGTGGGGGCGAAGATGTTTTGTTGGGATTTGTCGTTTGTGGGCTTTAGTTGGGGGTGAGGGTTTTAGTGGGCGTTTCGGGCAATTTGGGATTGGAGATGGGGAGAGTTTTCAGGGGGATTGGAGGGCGGCAGATAAGGATATCTCTGTGTTTGGGAGGGTTTTAGTGTGGGTCCGAATGTGGAATTATGGTGGGCGGTTGCTTTCTAATAGGTGTCCATATTTTTAGTGGTTATTCGGTTGTCTGGGTGTCCCCAGGGATGAGGGGGTGGTGGATTTGTTAGGGGGAGGTTCTATGTTGGGGGGTGCCTTGGTGTGGACCCTATTGTGTTGTCTTGATCTTGTTGTGGGCTTGGCTTGAGATTTGCCCTTCGGACTCAGATCCTCTGATCTGCTACTTGATTGGGGAGTGTGTTGGAGTTGTCTGGAGAAGGGGTTGGTGTTGTCCTTAGGGAGGTTATCGGCTCGTGATCACCTTGAGCTGGTATGACTAGCCAATCCTTAAGGACTAATCTCTCTCTCTCAATTGAGCCTAGTTTACCGTTGCCTAGCCTTGTGGTCGTGAATTTCCTKATGATTTCCGTTCTTTTATCTGGTATTTCCTGAAACTGTTTTTCTGTTTTGTTCCATAAAGCCTGTATTTCTGTTTTGATGATTTGTTTGATGGTGATCAGGGGGTTCTCGGGTTCGATGCTGGTGTCGTTGAAGTTTGCTGCACATCTCCTTTTCCAGATTGTGCATAGTGTGCCCTTCCTGATTAGCGAAAGAGGAAGAGTTCAAATCCTTTAAGGGGGGGGGTTGTTCTTTGTCTAGGAAAAGGGTAGCAGGGTTGATTACTATCTTGCTGTTGGAAAGTTTGCTCCAAGTTGTTTCTATGTCTTGCCACAGTCGTTTGGCTTTTACAAAGTCCATAAAGCAGTGGTTGAGGGATTCGTCGGTTTGTGTATTGCATACCTGCCACCATGCCGCTTGTTTTGTTCTCTTTTCTTTTCTTCTTCTTTGTGATAGCCATAGATTGACTGGGACTGCCCTGAAAGTTATGAGCCATAGTAGGCTCGCTAGCTTGGTTGGTAGGGATACGATTAGTTGACAATGTGTCGTTGTTTTTCGCTTACAAGCAGGGAGACAGGGATTCCTACAAACACGCGAAGCTTTTGAGGAGTAAATTCGAACGGTGCTACCCCCGTAATCTGACCTTAAAAAGGACAGACGACAGGGGTTGCACCTGAAGTTTTCTGGGGTGTCGTTTTAGGGTCCAACAGCGGTTCTCGTACCTGGGTTGTCTGCAGACTGTGAAAAATGAGGACGTGGTCTGGTCAGGACAGCCCCTAGTAATCCGGGCTGGGCAGGACTTCAGGTCCTGGACTAGCAGACGACAGAAGGTGGCCACGGTTACCGGAAGCCTGTATAGGCTTGATCAAAATACGATGGACAGAACTGAGATTCCGACGGAAGTCTGTAGACTTGGCCTTTCGGTACTGTAGCAGCTACGACCTTGACCTTTCAGGACTGTAGCAGCTACGACCTTGACCCTTCGGACAGGCTAAAGCTACGACTTACTAGGACTCCTATCCGACAGGTCTACAGATCCAACCCCTACCCCTACACTGACCTACGACGGACAACAACAACTGTCAAAACACAGGTCACGGTTTCAAAGTTCAAACACTCGGGGTCAACACAGATACTGTACACAGGTAAGGTGAAGACTAGGGATCGAGCCCTGGGATCTGCACTCACTACTGCTGACAGGTGAAAACGTTTCACCCCGTAATCTGACCTTAAAAAGGACAGACGACAGGGGTGGCACCTGGAGTTTTCTGGGGTGTCGTTTTAGGGTCCAACAGCGGTTCCCGTACCTGGGTTGTCTGCAGACCGTGAAAAATGAGGATGTGGTCTGGTCAGGACGGCCCCTGGTAATCCGGGCTGGGCAGGACTTGAGGTCCTGGACTAGCAGAAGACAGAAGGTGGCCGCGGTTACCGGAAGCCTGTATAGGCTTGATCAAAATACGACGGACAGAACTGAGATTCCGATCCAGGTGCTGATTCTGCGAATGGAGTACCGAGAAAAGGGCTTGCCAGACCAATTCTTAGGGAAGGTTCTGGACAGATTTGCAGAAAAGAGGGATGCAATCTGGAAATTGATGGCGGCACTAATGCACTCGTCGTAAGGCAGGACGTCACTGACATGCCAGTCCTGTTTGAGTGTTTTGATAGCCGTCACTGACACGCCAGTCCTGTTCGAGCGTTTTGATAGTTTTCTTTAATTTTCTTTCCTTTGTACCGATTTTTTCAGAAGGAGTAACGGTGGGAGCGTTTTTGTTGCTTTTGTAGATGTTAGGATATCCTGACCGAAGCGCTGCCTTGTGAGACCGGAGAGTGGGGGGTCAAGGTGCAAGAATCCCCTTCCTTACAAGCCTTCCAATTCTCCCATATGCAACCGGGATCGACCACTACAGCTTTTTCTCCTCCTTCCCGATTTCCCCATCCACGCACGGCATGCCATCCATTCTAAATAAAGAGGCGGAATTAGTAGTCATGGACTCCTTTCTCCTTAGGAAAATAAGAGTACTCGGATTGTGGCCCAAATTAATCTTCAGGCCAGACACGCCAGTCCAGAATTTGGAATTCGACCCGGCAGAGTGGGCCTGGACACCGGACATGGAGAGGAATATCATGTCTACTGTCCCCATATACGAATACACAGTCAAACTCGGTTACAAACTTCTAATCAAAACTAAGGACCCAGACCCCATAATCAAAAGCAGATGGCAGAAACAAATAGGCCAGGAAGCCGATAAAATTACACAGATCCCTTGGAAGAAATGTAAAACAATCAGAAGCCTTCGGTGGCTTATCATCTATGCAGCACTGCCAGTGAATCAATGGCTGCATATAAGACGGCATAAAACTGACCCCACTAGCTCAGACCTATGCACAGTCTGTGCAGAAAGGGTTCAAGAGGACATAGTTCACTGCCTAATCCAATGTAGCGAGGCGACGGACTACTGGGCACGGGCCTCAGCCCTCTGGGATTCCCTTTTCCATCCCCCCTTCCCCGAACACCCTCTCCAAATCCTCCTCTGGACTACCATCCCGGATCAGCTTCAAAAGACGGAAAGATTGTGGTTCGGCCTGATCAGGAAAGTAACGTTCTGGATCATCTGGAAGGAGAGGTGCTGCAGAACTATGACTCTCCAACCCAAGAGATAAGGTATGGGCAGAGACGAGATCTATGCTACAGGCTGAAATTCTCTGCAGATGGCAGAGGTTAAAACAGTCGATGCCTGAGGATGAGGAGCAGCATGAAAAGGTCAGGAAGAAGGTCACCAGGCAATGGCTGGCGAATGGTAAGGTGGCTGAGTTACGGAATGACAGAGTGTGCTGGAAAGACTGGCACAACTCGGAAACAGATCGGAGAGCCCAGTTCGTGCCAGGGGCGGATGGGCAGGGGAACTGAAGTGATGAAGGGGCACATCAGGTATCGGGCGTCAGGTGAGTGAGTCACTGAGGAAGCCAAAGGAACTAGAGGGTGAGACCGGGAGGACGGGACTTCGATCAGTTCCGGGCACGCCAAAGACTGTTCCACACCGGACATACAATCGGAAGGGTTTAAGATGCTGAGATAGGGCGGAACAGATGGCTCCCATCATCATCGATAAGTAAAACGGACTTACACGCTCTACAGTTGGAGGGGAGAACTTAAGAAGTACCCTGGGCTCTCGGTCATCAGGGTTTTACCAGTGGAGGAAAAATAGGGAAGGGGTGACGTTAGGAGGAATAGGGGAGGGTTTAGGGTTTAAGGATTGTAGTCTTCGGGTAACGGCTCAGGGGCTTATGGTTGAAAGGTTTGGCCGGTCGGAACGGTTCAAGACAGTAGTCTTAGGCAGATGGTAACTGGTCGAGATGGCTGAGGTTAGGGCCGGACTGAATCAACGGAGACAGGGTGGAGGCTGATTGGTAGACATTAAGGGGTTTTAGGAAAAAGGGAAATGTTACATCTACCTAGTTAGAAAATAGGGGGGTTCAGGGCGTGTTGAGGGGTAGGGGTTGTGGAAGTGGCTAGATCCTTTCTTGGTATTCGGGCCCTATACGGCAGGTTAGTGCGGCAGACCTGAGAGGAAAGGGTATAGTACAGCAAGCTGACAGTCAATCCTCCATACGGATGGAGCAATCAATGCTGGTCAGGGGTCCTTCGGCCGTACGGAAGGAAGCGTGTGTCTGTAATTTTGACGTATTATCCTTTTGACTTGCCGGTGGAGTAGGAACCGGACCGATGCTCCCCAGAATGGAAAAGGAGCCTGGGCCATAAGGTCCAAAGGACAGTATTTAGGACTTTTGAGAAGCTATTCTATTCCTCTTTCGACAACAGTTTGAACTTGCATCTCGGCGCCCATGCTGACGAAGAGGTGGTCGCTAATGCTTTGTGGAGGGTAGGTTTGAGTTTCAAGCTTTTAGAGGAGGGAATGCATAACTGGAGGAGCACACGAGGAAATTCGCAACTGCGAACAATTGAGTTGCATTACATGGACTATTCACTGTTGTTAACTGTTGAACGTCTTTTCGATGCTTTGACTACGATTGTCCACATTTGTGCACTTTGTGTGTTTGAATGTGAATTGTGAATGAACGACTTGGGAGACAGGAAACTAGGGACTTTTCAAGAGAGTAGCTAGACTGCTAGGGACTATGGATAGCAACAGGTGGCCCAAAAGAAGGGCTGAAGAGGCAGATCTAGCTTACTCAGAAGATGATAGGACTAGATCTCAGAGCAGGTACCAAACTTCGATGTCTGCATAAATATGTGATATGATGTGCAGGGACGCTGATGAGGCAGTCCGATCCCTGGGGCGGAAAAAAAGAGTAACTACCTACGAACCTGTCCCCCCCGTGCCCCTCAGGGAAGTGAAAACAGGCAATGGGACGCTGGACCCGATTTCCAGCAGGTACAGACTCAATACATCTTAAGGGGAGGGAGGAACTAGGATATAGCTGTGCATCTGACGCCGGATTTAAGGCGAAGTGGTCCCCCCCTCCTTCCACTACCCTGCTCAGTCAATCCCCTGAATCTCAGGGTAGTCAATGCTGGCAGGAATACTTCATAACTGTTTTCGGATGTACTCTAAGTTCAGTATGTATAAGGGACGCTGGACCTGGTTTCCAGCAGGTGACGCTCCCCACCAATAGATGGAGCCTCTCCCCAGGTGCGAAAAAAAAAAAAAAAAAAAAAGTGCATTGTGAATGAAGATTGTCAGATTTGTAAAGCCAACAGTCCCAAGTCCAACTTTGCAGCATGTCCCAGGAAAGTCCGGAAGGTACATGTGGCATACTCAGTTCCACACGGGCCCCGCAGGGCCCGACAGTAGGGCTAGGGGTTTCATAGGGTTTAGGGTCTGTGTCACCCGTAGGACCCAGTAGGCCACTATTTCGTTTTTCCATCTTCTCACCAGGTTCCTACTTTTGGCATTGACCAGACCTCTGCATTTTGGCACCAGACTTTTCGTATTTTCGCCTGGTTCCTACTTTTGGCATTGACCAGATCTTTGCCATTTGGGCGCCACACTTTTCATATTTTCGCCTAGCCCCTACTTTTTGCCATTTTTCATTTTTGGCACCAGAACACACTTCTGTTCTTGCCGCCTGACCAGTTTTCCTTTCGACCAGACTGTTTCCTTTTGGCCTAGGACACTAGGCCCAGCTATATAACTGTTTCCTTTTGGCCTAGGACACTAGGCCCAACGTATATATAGCTGGGTCGACCTCATTTCTAGGCATGTAGTTCAGAGTAGTTCTCAGAGGGAGCAATGAGACAGTAGCGAGTAGTCTTCAGTAGTCGACGTGCTGGGTGCAGTTAGAGTAGTCTACAGCGCTGGGCGCGAGCTAGAAGTTGGAGCGCTGCCGCTGCACTACACACACACACACACACACACACACACACACACACAGAGAGAGA
>BFEA01000174.1:854161-881473 GCA_003427395.1 Chara braunii | reverse complement strand
TCTCTCTTTGGTTTAGGAGGTCTTCCTCGACCCAGCGGCTTTGGAACAGGCATGTCCCTGTGATCCACGATGTCGTCGATGTCCACTTGGCCATCCATGGTTGGGGGCAGCATCGATCTCCTTGAAGGGAATTGATCAGTCTCAGCGAAAGGTGCAAGCTTTGAGGCATGAAAGACTGGGTGAGTGCGTAGGTGTCCAGGGATACGGATAACATAGGTAGGACCATCAATCTCATCCCCCACTACATCCAGGACTTCCCAAGGACCAAAGTACTGAGGCATTAGTTTTCTAGAGATACCGAATTCCTGACCTAGCTCACTAGCCTTGACCCAGACACGTTCCCCTACCTAAAATGAGGACTGTCGTCGATGCTTGTTCTCAGAAGCAATCATTGCTTGTTGAGCCTTCTTGATGTGCTCGACAGCTTGCTGCAGCAACTTCTCATACTGCACACCATACTCAAGTGTGCCTGGAGTTGCAGCGGATCGGTTTCAGGTAGGAGGAAGTCTAGAGCAGATCTAGGCTTCCATCCCAAGTGCAACTGGTTAGGACTAACGTCCGTACTGCTGTGTACAGCGTTGTTATATAGGCTGATGATGAGAGGCAACTTCTCATCCCAGTCATCCTGGCTGGGCTCGATGTAATGCCTCAGCAGGTGCTGCACAACTCTGTTCATCTGCTCGGCCTGTCCATTGGCTTCGGGATGATTCCCTGAAGTCATCTGAAGTTGACTGTCCATCTGCTCAGCAGTCTTCTTTCACAACTCACTTGTGAAACGAACATCTCTGTCACTAACGATTGACTTTGGTAAACCAAAGTCACGCACCCAGTTGTCCATGAACAACTTGATGACGTGGTCCGTCCTTGCGGTCTCTGGCATGGCGACTAGTCTAGCGTACTTGGTGAATTAATCGATGATGACGAAGATATGCCTCTTACCACTCTTACTGGTCACTAGGGTATCCATGAAGTCCATGGAAATGCTCTCTCCTGGACCAGCGGGGATAGGTAGGGGCCTCAACAACCCAAGCAGTGCTTGAGTTCGCGGCTTGTCCCACTGACAGACCTGACAGGTCTCTACGTACTTCTTTGCGTCATCTCGCATTCAAGGCCACCAAAATCGCTGTACTAGATTAGCACTCGTCTTCTTGTAGCCAAACTGCCCGGTTGCGTCATGACATTCTCCTAGAAATAAAATAAGCAAACGTTCACTAGATGGAACTACTAACCTTTTACAACCGGCCTTATCAAGAAAAAGTAACCCATCCACCATCACAAACTCACTTTCTATGGCCTTGTCTTTTGCCTGAAGTTTGCGCATGATGTCCATCATGACAGGGTTTTCCTGATAGGCTCCCACCAACGATTGAGTCACTTCCAGGGATACTCCAAACTCGAAAACTAGCGGCCCGAGGTAGTCTGGTCTGCGAGATAGCGCATCAGCAACCTTGTTGTACTCTCCCTTCAGATACTCAAGCTTGAAGTCATATTGATCAATGACCTCAATCCATCGCTCGGCATCAGAAAGAGCCAATTGAGTCTTCATCCATTTGAGCGTCTGATGGTCAGTTCTTAAGTAGAAGAACCGTCCCAATAGAAACTGTCTCCAATGGACAAGTGCCTTGTAGAGAGCATAGAGTTCCCTTTCGTAGGTGGACTTTGCCAATTTCTTTGATGGCATTTTCTTGCTCATGTACTCAATCGGTCTCAACTTCTTCCCATCCTACTGAGCCAGCACTGCGCCAATGCAGTATTGGCTTGCGTCAGTGGTCACTATGAACAACTTCTGAGGATCGGGAACTATGATTCATAAGTGCATGCTTCAATCGCTTGAAAGCACCCTCGCACTCATCACTCCAGTCCCACGGCGTGTCAAGTCGAGTTAGATCTGTCAAAGGAGAGGCGACTGTAGAATAGTTCTTTGCGAAGTTCCTATAGTAGCCGCACATTCCTAAGAAAGATCTGACCTCAGTGACAGTCTGAGGTCGTGGCCAGTCTCGAATACTAGCTACCTTCGCATCTTCCGGCCTAATCCCTTCTGCGGATACTTTGTGACCCAAGTATAATATCTTAGTGCGACCAAACTCACACTTCTCTAGGTTGACCTTATACTTGTGTTGTCGCAGGAGTGAAAGTACAGTCTCAACGTGCTGTGCATGCTCCTCGACAGACTTACTAAAGATCAGAATGTCGTCAAGGTAAGCCACGACAAACTTATCTAAATGGTCATGAAAGATCCGATTCATAGTGTGCTGGAATGTTCCCGGTGCATTGCAAAGACCAAAGGGCATCCCCGCAAACTCATACAGACCATATCGAGTCTGAAAAGTTGTCTTGTGTTGGTCCTCAGGTCTTATAGCGATCTGATGATAGCCGGATTTCAAGTCTATCTTACTATAGTACTTCCATCCCTGCACCCTATCCAATAGGTCGTCTATGCGAGGTAGAGGCTCTGCGTTCTTCACGGTGATGGAATTGAGGCCTCTATAATCAATGCACATCCTTAATGTACCCCCCTTCTTTGGTACAAATAGTACTGGCGATCCGTAAGGGGAAGTACTAGGCCGAATCCATCCCTTCTTTGTCAACTCTCTCAGTTGTCGCCGGAGTTCATCTAACTCGGCGGGAGCCATCCTATAGATCCTCCCCTTTGGGGTTTTACTCCCTGGGATGATTTCTATAGCGTGGACAACTTCCCTTTCTACGACCCATGTAGGCTCTTCGAATAGATCAGGGAACTTAGCAACGACGCGTTCTATCTCTGGGGGTGTTTTAACGGCGTCCCCTTTCTCAGAGACATACACTAGGTACATACCTTCCTCTTGGTTCTGTTTGTAATAGTTATAGAACGCTGATGCGCACAAGCAGCCAAAGGTATCAATTATGCTACTGGCTTTGAACTTAGTCAATCTGACTGTCCTGCCATCAGGCAACTTATGCTTTAGCACCTTCTTATCCCAGTCGAACTGGGGCTTAGCAACCTCAAGGTAGTACATGCCTAACAACATGTCGAATGGTAAGTCGTCGCTAACCAAGAACGAAATCTTATGATTAAGTTCTCCTCCTCCATAGGAGAAGGTACAAACTATGTCCTTGATATAGTCTGTGACTATCATGCGCTCCTTGTTGGCCAAAGCAGATGCTACAGGTCTACTAAGGTGCCGTACCCGGTCCAGTAGGTGCAACCTTTCCAAACAGTCGCGACTTATGTAATTCCGCGTGGAGCCTATGTCTATGAAGGCACCACATTTGCGGCCTCCTACATCGACTTCCACCACGAAATGTTCCCCTTTAGGACCTTTCCTTAGCGCCACCCAAGGTTCGCGAGGGTCCTTGTTTGACCACTCGCTTTCCAAATCTTCTAAGGCTTCAGACACATCTAACGTACATAACATAGTTTGGTCTAAATGTGTCTGCGGGGTGACTAAAGAGTCATTAGCTTTGGCCTGCTCATGAAGTGGGGAGGGTATCAGACCCACTTCAACTTGAGTAGAAGCAGCTTAAACTTCCACCGGCCTCACATGTTTCCCGAGATAGAAGCCTGGGAAGAAGATGCCCCCATCTTAGGAGGTATCTTCTGCGTGACCTTTGCGTTTTGGCACTTGTACTGGGTGTGTCTGTATTCACCACAATTTATACAAGCGCCACGCACTCGGCGGTCCCGCCACAAGTCTTGATCAAGACCTGCCTTGACCCAATCTGCCACTTTCGTCTGATTGGAGGCGGCCTTCCCTTGACTCTTTGGTTGGCCCTTCACTCGGCCACCTGCCTTAGCCTTAACTACTGCGGCGAGGGTGCTACTCTCAGCAGTATCCTCGCCGTCATACTCTGAAACGTCCAGCAGGTTTGTGAGCTCATCAATCTCTGTTTGAGTCCCATCGGACTCAACCATCATCAACTTCGCCCCCTTCTTCTTCCATTCCTGCGGACTCTTCTTCTTCCTCGCATCACTTTGAGAGGGTTGAGCATTTCCTAGTGTAGCCTCCAAGTCTAAGGCTTTTCTAGACAATGTCTCAAACGAATGGTACTCGAGGCGAGCCTCGTTGGCCAGCAAGTTCCTGAGGTTCTCTGGAAGACATCTAACAAACGTAGTTAACAGGAACTGGTCACTGTAGTTGATGCCTGGAACGACGATGAGGCTCTCTATGGTAGTCGTAAGCTCTCTGACTGACTTAAACTTTCTTTGACTTAGTCTGTTTATCGCGTTAGTGGCTATTTGTGCCTGCTGAGGATTGTGCCAGCGAGCTTCTACCATCTCAAAGAACTAGTCTAACGTAATGGACTTAGCCCAGTCCGCCATACGTCATCCATACCCGGCCTTTGCAACTATACCATCTAGCCATTTGGCTGCCTTACCCTCGAGGTAAGATGCAGCAGTAACCACTTCGTCCTCTGGCAAGGTCCTCTTCGCCTTTACCCAAACCGGAATTGTTCTCAACCAAGTGTTGAGTTCTTCGTCCTTCCTCTCGCCTGAGAAGGCAAGAGGCGGTTTCATTGGGGTCTTAGGGTACCAATGACCTTGCGGCTGTCCCTGTTGAGGGACAGGTTGTTGCGGTGGTGTAGCACCCACCGCTGGACCCGAAGAAGAAGAAGCAACAGTCTGTGCAGCTGCTGCAGACGTGCCACTTGGTTGGGTGCCAGCTTGAACTGGAAAGGGGCCAGACATCGCCGTTAACGGCAATGGCGACTGTGCTGGTGGCCGAAATCTTGGCCTTTGCAAAATGTCCAGGATCTGGTCCAGGGTGTTCTGCATGAAGTTCAATCGGCTGTCCACGTGCGCATGCAACAACAGCATATTGTTCTTCAAGACTTTCATTTGGTCAGACAGAACTGACTCATCCAAACCCTCTAACTCAGCCTTGTTTGCCTCTAACGTTTCAAGTCTGGCTGCTCTTCGTTTGATCTCGTTCTCTCTGTCGGTTGCTAGCTTCAGTTCCCTTTCTAACTTCAGGCGGATCCTCTCGACCTGTTGGAGCTCTAAGAGCTCCCTGCCGCGTGGGGTCAACGGGCTAAACTGCGAGCCCGCCATTTGACTTGTGGACTGACTAGAACTTACTGCCCCGGAAGTACCCTGAGGCATTCCCAACAGGGTCGCATTTGTCCCTGACGAGGACGCAGACGAGAGGCAGAAGATGACGCAACAGAGATTGTGTCGTTAGCCATTGCTACTGCTCTGGCTGCGGCTGCCTGCTCTCTAGCTGCTGCGTTTGCTGCTGTTATCCCTCCTGCTAGCGCACGGGCTCTGCGTTCGGCACGAATCCGTCGTTCGTCTTCCGGTTGTAAGGCCTGGTACACGTGCGGAACCCTAAGTGTTCCCGAATGTGTAAATCTCACATTGTCAACTCTACCCTCATCGGTGTATGATCCACTCATCAGTTAGGCAGACAGTATCTGCACTACAACCCCCCTGTTGGAGTCCTATCCCAGCATGTGTCTGATCGACACTTAATTTTCTAAAAATAGTTGTGTCCGGGAGGTCCCCTACTTTACCGATCAAATGGCAGCTTACAACATTCACAACAGATTGTCAACATAGTCTAGGTGTACTTTGATTAGTTTTCTTACAGCAGCATTAGATAGAACTGGCTATGGTAGTGTACAACAGTCCTAATCTAAGCTGCCTGTGAGGTATTAGCAGTTGTCAACTAATCAAAATAAACAAAGCCCATGTTGCAGATGTATGATGAGTGGGTATGGTTGTGTATCCAATTGAGCACCAATTAGAATCTACCCTTCCCCTCAATCCAACATACCGAACAACATCATTGAGCAGTGGTGTCTTTCGTGTGTTTGTCGGCCCACCCCTCTGCCCAAGTCGTTGTCGAGCAAGCCAACCAGTCCACTCTTATTTACCCTCGTACGGAACGAGCCTTACACCCGGTTGATCTGGCTGATCAGGAGGATTATTAAGAGCGCCCCCATCTCTTCAGGAATTATTTAACGTCGCAGTCAGGACGACRATCACARCCAGAATCAACCMAGTCCCCAACSAGAAATGTTTATAGACGGTCTGGTAAGCGTCTCATAAAAGGCTGGCACACCCGACAGGACTTCTATTCAGCGCAGCAAGTGCCAAAATGGACAGCAGCCATCGCATGCGTGACCTACTCCCATTGGGTTGGCATGGTGACCGTGACCCAGTGCTTCGACCAGGGCCCTTCAGAGGCACCGCCCTTTCTCCTTCCAGATGCTTCCGGGAAGATTGTCGTCTCTCAAGGTAGCGCGCTCACGACACCTCACCAAAAGAGAGGACTCTCAAGTTGGAGTCACTTCCTCACGATAAGAAGAGATTGAGAGAGTAGATAAGGTAAGGGAACAACATACCTGGAGATAGCTGCCCCCAACCACATATTTCTCACCAATTGAGCTGAGTGTGCATTTGATGACCGGTCTTGGCCTCGGTACCACCCACAACGCAATGCAGTGCCACCTTAACCGAATGCCGCATCAGCATGCTCTCATCACCAATCATACATTCCGCCTGTCCCCACGACAATCAATGTTGTCTTAGCTTTCCGGCGCACAGCTCTCTACCCAGGCTGTGCGCCTAAATATGGCCTGACGTCACAAGAACCAACTGCGAAGAAGCATCGTCAACGCACCAAGTCTGTATAACGCCAGCGCACCAAGGTAAGTGGCGAATCAAACCAGCTGCGATACCAAATTGCAAGGAACATGAATATGGACGAAGCACAAAAATCCAGATTGCAAAATCACACTGAAGTCCAAGTAGTCAAAGAAATAGTAGATATCACAACGGAACCGAGTAACCATACATTTGAGAATGATACAGAAGAATCGTGAGTCAATGTCCAAGCCCAACAGGGCAACACCAACAACATAACTCAATGTAGCTCTCTCTCTTGAATGGCGCCAGGCGCCCTACCTACTCTACAGCCTATCTCTACAACTACAGCTATGAAGCAACCAGACAACTTGACGACCAGCGAGTGATGATGTCAACACCAATGCCGACCTCCACCTCCACCAGGTACGTCTCCTCCTTCACCCACACTCTCCCTTGTTATCCCACACAGCGCCCTTCACCTCTGAAGAACCACCTTCACCCTCACCTCCCCTGCGCCCTCAGGCAGCCCAGCTATGGCCGCCAGCGCCCTGCGCGCACAGGCAACGTTCTACCGCTTTAGCGCTAGCCTGCTCCCTCAGCCTTAGCGCAGCACAGCAGCTCGCGTTCGCGCAGCATGCCGGCAGTGCTCGCAATGGCCAAGATCCTTGCCCACTCGCCCTGCTTGCCTATATGCCAGTGTTGCGGGTGGGCGGCCTCCCTTCAGCCTGCGACTGGGCCCCGGTGCCTGAACCCAGCCCCGATGCAGTTGGGGCCCGGGTGATGCAGTTGCGCCTCTTTCGTCAAGGCCTGCGGCCAGATTCAGATAGTGGGCCGATTTCCCTTTGGCATTTTCGGCCTCTATACCCAGCATGCATTGTCGGCCTCACGTGGGCCTAACTAACTCAGAGGCCTTGGGTTGTCCACATTTGCAGAGATTCGAGACTCGGTGCACTCCAACCAACTGGCGTGCTGCAACTGTATGGACACCACTTCGTGAAATGTTTGCACAAAGGGCTCTTGTTGATTTGCTGGCCCGCCTTCACTTAGGGCGGGCACGAGGCTTGCTGGGGCCTTAGCCCATAATATGTATATCATGGCAAGGCCCCTTCTTGAGGGCTCATTCCTCACACACCCTATTTTCCTGGACGGCCCAACCGTGCAAGGAGCAGGGAAGGTCCTAGTAAAAAAAAAAAAAAAAACATCAAAAAAATCTGAAAAAAAACTATGTTATGCAGGCAAATAAATTGAACTTTCGCCTCAGGGTCACATCGAAATTCCTTACCAAATTTAAAATAAAAAATAAAGTTAAGAATAATTTTTATTTTTTTATTTTTTTATTTTTTTTTGGCCCGGTCGGGCAAGTGACCCATGGCCACTCTGGTAGCCTAGCTTTAGAGTTAGTTACTTCTTTTTCAAAAAATATATATAATTCAAAAGAGTTAATTAATTTTTTTTTCCAAATTGTTTTTTTTTTACTGCTTCCTATATCCACTTCCCAACCTAATCCAGGGTTTCACTTTTGAAGGTACGTATGATCGACTCATTTGCATCTTTGGTGAGGAATCACCGCTCTCCTTGTTATTATAGAATTAAGGGAATTAAGCAGTTTATCAGAATCCCCCTTATTGAGCTTCCTATATCCACTTCCCAACCTAATCTAGGGTTTCACTTTTGAAGGTACGTATGATCGGCTCATTTGCATCTTTGGTCTCTTCTCAGCAGACCAGTTGTTTCTTGACAAAATATCAGGTAAAGGAGGAGCTGGGAATCCCTCAAAGACAATAAACCGAGTAGATCCAATAAAACACTTATTTTCTCTCTCAAGTCTTTGTTTTTCTTTTAGTAGAACTTCCTCTACAAATCCCCAGCGTCTCCCATAGACAGCGTCAACACTCCTCTCTTTAGGAACATAGACCCTTACGTCATATATGTCCAAGTCTGTAAAGTAGAATGTCAGGATATAAAATCGTTCCTGCTCCCATCCACTCTCGACCATCTCATACTTGACAATCTTGTATGGGAACACTTCTTTCTCACTTAAGGCGTTCAATGATCTTAGGAGGCACTCGACCCTTTCTCTGCTTGGACCTGAGCCTCTGCCAAATTCCAGTCTTCTCTGTCTCATTTCCTCTGCTGAAGTTTTTCTTGTTCTCATGACTGCGTTCTCATTTTTTCCATCTCAGTACCTTATTAATTATTGGCAAGCAATTACTTCCGTCACAGTAACTCTCAGGAATAGGAGGAATCAGAATTGTCTCATAAGTTACAGGCAATAACCCCCATTCCACTTTCTTCTTTCGCTTGATTAGATCTGCCTTCTCGTCGTAGATAAACTGAACAACAATTTCCCATAACCAATTAAAGGATTCACCATCGTTGCAGCTTCCCTTCTTGACGTAGGGCCGAATATCATAGATATTTCCTTCCAAGAAGTGAGTTAGTACTACACAGATGGTCGAACTGCGAGAGTGGTAAGCCCAACAATGCTCATATTGATAGGGAAATACCCCTTTAATAGTAAATTTTGAGAGCTTTTTCAGTGGTTCAGCAGTTAGCATTGTTGAAGGAATCTCTTACTCTCTGGCTCGTTCTCTTCTTTCTCAGTTCTTCAGGGACATCAAGGGCTCATAAGGCATACCTGTGATCAAGCCTGACCCTCTCCAATAAGTAATGTCAGTTTCCTCCTCTGGCCCAGTGTGGTACCTCAGACATGCAGAGATGAGACCCAGTTAGCAACTGAAAACTTCCAATAAAATAAAGACTCACTCAAGATGTCAGAGTCAATCTGAGAATTCAAACATTGTCAACAGTTCTCATGGCCTAATCAAAGCTCAAAGTTGTTGCCGACCCCGGTTCGTTCCGGACACGGAAATTTTTCATGTCCCCGGCAACAGCGCCATTTTTGTCGTACTTTTTTCTAGTCGGGCTCCTTCAGGCGACTAGAAAGCCAACAGGCTGTCACGCAGGATTTATTTGCTTTTGCAATAAATAAAATAAAATAAATTAATTAAAGCAAATCCCTTCCTGTTGTGTGCGTCCGACTTCGAGCGAGACCCTTCAATTACAGTCTTCGACGGTCCCCGATCTTAGGAATATTTTATTTTGATTCGGAACAACAAAGAATCATGCAAATAATAATCACAAAATGTTGATATGTCATGCATGCATCAGTTTGCCAATTTACTAACTTTGAGAACTGTGACAACATCATCAGAAAGCATGATCACCAAGCAAAACGATGTAGTCCATACAAGACTGACTGACTCGAGCAAAGACAAGGGTAAATGAGGGAAGAATGAGAACTCATAATAGTCTCAGAGAGTACACATGCAGAGAGCACGACCAGCACTAGTCAAGAGTTCTCATTCATCCCTCTGAATCTCACACTCAATCTCTTATTTTGCTGCATGTCTCTTGTGCTTCCGGCCAAGTCTTCGTACTCCCTGAGCTTGTGGTCTCTGGATGTAGAGCCACCTGAACCCTGCAAGTTCCGAGCACTTCCGACCAAGTCTCATGATACGAAAGTCGCCCATAGCACAAAAATCCTTCCATAAAGTAGGAAGATATGGTTGAGAGAAAATCCCTCGTCCTTGGTTGATGGTTCTGTCAATGCCTCGTAATCAATCATCGCAGGAAAGATATACCTCTTGGCTAGTTCTACCAAGTGGAAGGAACATGATTATGGACGAAGCACAAAAATCCAGAATGCAAAATCACACTGAAGTCCAAGTAGTCAAAGCCAAAGCAGATAGCACAATGGAACCGAGTAACCATCCAATTGAGAATGATACAGAAGAATCGTGAGTCAATGTCCAGATAGCACAATGGAACCGAGTAACCATCCAATTGAGAATGATACAGAAGAATCGTGAGTCAATGTCCATGCCCAACAGGGCAACACCAACA
Source organism: Chara braunii (assembly GCA_003427395.1). Lineage (NCBI taxonomy): Eukaryota > Viridiplantae > Streptophyta > Charophyceae > Charales > Characeae > Chara > Chara braunii. The sequence continues at coordinate 870,999 of BFEA01000174.1, read as the reverse complement.
GCATAACCCACTGTAGCTCTCTCTTATGAATGGTGCTAGGCGCCCTATCTACTCTATAGCCTAGCCTACAACTACAGCAATGAAAGCAACCAGACAACTTGATTACCAGCGAGTGATGATGTCAACACCAATGCTGACCTCCACCTCCACCAGGTACGTGTCCTCTTCACCCACACTCTCCCTTGTACCCACACAGCGCCCTTCACCTCTGAAGAACCACCTTCGCCCTCACCTCCCCTGCGCCCCATGCAGCCCGGCTATGTCCGCCAGCGGACTATGCACAGGTAGCGCCCTACCGCCTAGCGCCTGCCTGCCTTGCACCTCATCCCAGCGCAGTGCAGCAGCGCAGCAGCAGCTCGCATTCGCGCAGCGTGTCGGCAATGCTCGCATTGGCCAAGATCCATGCCCACTCGCCCTGCTTGCCTATATGCCAGTGCTGCGTGTGGGCGGCTTCCCTTCAGCCTGCGACTGGGCCCCAGTGGCTGAACCCAGCCCGATACAGTTGAGGCCCGGGGCAATGCAGTTGCGCCTTTTTCATCAAGGCCTGCGGCCAGATTCAGATAGTGGGCCGATTTCCCTTTGGCATTTTCGGCCTCTATACCCAGCATGCATTGTCGGCCTCCCGTTCAAGCACCCAGGGCCTAACTAACTCTGAGGCCCTGGGTTTTCAGCATTTGCTGAAAGTCGAGACTCGGTGCACTCCAACCAACTGGCATGCTGCAACTGTATGAACCCCACTTCGGGAAATGTTTGCACAGAGGGCTCTTGTTGATTTGCTGGCCCGCCTTCACTTAGGGTGGGCACTAGGCTTGTTGGGCCTTAGCCCAGAATATGTACATCATGGCAAGGCCCCTACTTGAGGGCTCAATCCTCAAGAACCGCCTGTGAGAAGGAAGGGAACTGGAAGTCTGGGATAGTCAACGTAGGGCTTGGGCCCAAAGCTGCGGATCAGCTTTGTTCCAGTCTCATCAAGCTCACGTTCTCTCTGCTCGAGATAGCTAGCTCCTGAAATCCAGACTAGGTTGAAGTGCTCATGAGCCTCTTTGCCTTTCTTTAGATGGGGTTTCAGATCATAGATGGTACCTTCTGCAAAACTGGTGAGGACAACGAAGATTGTCAGATTTTCTTTCCTAAAACAGGTTGCACTTACATAATGATACTGAATTGCCTCCTTGAGTGCGATCTGGTTGAGATTGGTCAATACCGACTCATAACCGGGAATGAATGTACTGTACTCATGTGTGGGATAGTTGCTGCTCGTCTGCCTTTCTCAGGTTTACTGGCTGATTCGATTGCTGCTTGTGCTCTGATGATGTACCGTGTATCCAGAAGTGACCTCTCTCTGATTCTGGTTCGTCCTCTTTAATCTGTTTTTGTTTGATGCATGTTCGTCTCTCTTGGAATTGATGATTAAATTCCCTTACTGATCACCAGCTACAACCCTCCGTGCTTCCTCAACAGATCCTACTGATGAGAGGGTGTTATGCAGTCTTCCGTCAGCTCCATGAATGTAGTAGGTGTATTCAATCATTGTCTGATCTTTCACCAGCGTCAGTGCGTGTTCCATCATGAACCTTGTTTGACGACGAAGGGCCTGTGCCACTCTTTCTTCCCAGCCCTCGGTCCTGCCCCGGTGTAATGAGCAGGTAAGTCTCACTGTATCCCCGCTTCCCATCCCCCTACAGAGGCCCATCACCTTCGAGATGATTGCACTGCATTCATGTACTGTTGGGGCTGCTGGAAATAACTCGTATGTTACTGATCTTTGATATGCAGAATGCTGGCTCAGCATGTGGCAGATAAAGGCCAACACAGGGTGGTTACCAATTAACTGCTTTGTTGAAGATAAATGATAATTCGCTGGTTTGCTTGGTCTAAGAAATTGATTGGATCACTGAACACTTAGACGGAGAATCACGGAAGATGTTTCAAATGTTTGAGCCGCCGTCATAGTCGTAGGGGTAGAAAGCATACTTCAATCTCCCGACTTGCTAAACTTCACACCTTGGGCTGTTCCTGCTCTTCATTACTTTATAAAGTCCTATTATACTGTCCTCTCATGATATGAGAAGTTCAGTCTCGGGTGGTCCCTTTACTCGCTGCTTCGTAGTATAAGCTGCAGAGTTTTGCCTCCGATCATAACACTCACCAACAGTCTATTACCGAGGTGCTAGTGAGCGAGACCAAGTCAAGTCGCGTGACAGTTAACTCATACGCCATGGGGATCATGACTAAAACCCAATCGTTATTGATCTCAGTTCTGCAGGCACCAAGATCGGAAACTTGCTCTCAAGCTTGGCACAGAGTAGACAACCTCCGATCCCGTATGGTACGGAGTTCAGGTAGAGTATTACTTCCGTCCATATGAGAAATAAAAGTGCCACCAGTGATCGCTCTCATGCAGATTCAACCCTAAGTTTTATTGAATTAACTCACGTGTTGAGTAACAACGCAGTGTGGTCCAGAGGCAGGCTGCTTTTGCCCAGTATAGGGGCCCTAAGCTTTGGTACTCATTGGATCAAGGCAGGTTTGTCTTCCAATCGCGCTGTTTCGAGGTCAGCGTTCAGTTCCATCTGCTAAGACAGACACCGAGGAAATGATCCATACTTCAGGTCCTAGTCGAGCCGGGTTGGGTAAGCCTGAATAGGTAAATTATCTGTTGTCAACGCAGTAGCTCAAAATAAGATCCTTGTTTGTTCTTACCGCTAAGTCTCGCCCCCTTGGATCCCATTCATGCGAGCATTTCCTAACACAACCAGGCCAAGGATCACTTGTAACTTGAGCCCAACTTCTGCAGGATTTTAAATATGTTGACTCAAGTCCAGACTCAAAGTCCCGATTGTCTCAACTCGTAGGTATGGTTCACTTATGCCGACTCATTAGCGTCACTCGGCTCAAGGCACTGGCCTGCTCTAATGAGCATGATCTGGCGAGTCAGAATGAACTTTCCATTTTGTGACAGTCCATTGACGGACTAAGGGTCACTGGTTTAAATCCACTATGAACTGTCAGGTCTCATTTCTGGCATTTAAGGTAAGAAAGCAGAAGGACGGGCCTTCCCAAGTGTAGTTGATCACAATACCTCCCGAGGTTTGCCGCTACAGATCATGAGGCTCCACCCATTTGTCATGTTGAGCGCAGTTTTGTCTTTATGCAATACTGAGTGCTGCTAAGAGTGAGCACATTCATTTCGAAAAAGGACCAAAATTGTATGTGTACAACACCGAGTACCACCATGTGTCCCGCACGACATACAGCGAGAGATACAACACTCCTGTACTGCACAGAACACGTAGTCCTGATTCTCCAAACACTTAGCGCGTCGTGATGTTCAAACAAGTTTCAGGCCAATACCGTTTTCTGCATAATCAAACCCAAATAGTTACCTAGATGTGTAATGGTCAAATAACTCAACCACCCGAGCATCACTCTTGATGCGTCGGGGGGGGGTAGGGGGGGGGGGGGCCTCCCCAGGGATTAATCCAGTAAGGGAGGCAAAAAAAATAGAACGGATATGGGCAGGAACGAATGAAAACAAAAAAAATGGAATAAAAAGAGGCGGGTAGATGTTAATTTCTGTGCAATTTTGCGGAAATGTGTGAGCACCATTCAGAAGCGCTGATAAGCAAGCCAAAACACTGAGCGCACTGAAGGTTCAATTAAGCTACCGTAGTCATCCGTGTGGGGGGGGGGGGGGGGGGGGGGGGGGGGGGGAGTATTTTCTGCTCTGAGTTCTGCACGATATATCAAGCATGGCGGAGATCACACACTTTTTCAGACTAGCACAAACCTCGTCACCACTCTTGAAGGGCAGAGACCCGTCACGATCGTTGATAAGACTAGGGTCAAAGGTCGTGCGGAAACTGAAACATCAAGCCTTTTCTTCGTTTACCATAGGGGAACCAAAAACACTGTGTTTAAGCGTGGCCAACCACCCTCGGTGATCCTTCCCAACAAAGTCAGTCCTCCTCTTATGAGGGCCTGGTAAAAGCGAGCGCAGGGATTAGTCCCCATCGAGTAAAAGTTTGGCGAGAAGATACGCCACTTTCCTTATGAAAGACTTCTTCCCGCCCATAAGATGACACCCGTGGATTAGAAAACACAATCTGAGTGCTTCTCTCTTACCACAGGGTCATCTCTTTCTCCAAGATGAGACGCCAGTCTGATACAACTCTCCGATTAGTTGGCTAAAGCTTGATGAGTATGCACATGGAAAACCAGCGCATATCATTAAGTTCGCCGACCTCAATCAAAATGTTGTGTCAGTGACTCCTGTCCAAAGAGAAGGCCCACGTGAATCATCAAAAGGAAATGAGAACCAATAATTAAGAAAATTTAATAATATAGCGGAAAGGAACAATTAAGATCAGCCAATTCTTGTATCGTGACAAAACATAAAATAAGCGCGCAAAAACAACAATGTTGGATCAAGGAAAAGCGGACTCTTATCTGGTTGATCCAATCACATATCACTAGGAACACTCGCTGAAGCCTCTTGATAAAGTTCATCGGTCAGACTTCGCTGAGCCTTGGGCCAAATGATCTTATGTTACATTTCCTCTCAACTAACATGAGTATAACCAGATGCGATCAGGAGTTAGAGAGTCAAACCCGTCTATCTGTCAAACATAGCTTTTTTAACCTTACTCGCCATGAGTCGAGGCCGATATTATTGCACTAATGCCTTATCTCTCCCTTAAAATCTCACTTTCGTCACATCGAGATAGGAACCAAACTGGTTGCGACCAAGGAAGCTCCCGAAACATTGGCTTCCCCACCATTAAATGAAGACTGACCAGGTGTGGACAAGTATCATGGCAAGAACAGGAGGCTTGATGACATCAGCAAAAGAGATACACCAAGCATTCACACACTTCGACTTCATCTCTCACGAATGCCTTCAACGCATGCACGACTTAGGATCACTATACCACGACTCGTAGTTTCTTCACGAACGCAACGCTCTCGCCCACAGTCACGCGGCTAGTTAAAGATGTTGCCAACCAGTTCTTCCTTGAGCTTGCTCTACACTTGCCCATGCACTCTGATGGCAAGGGATTACGACAAATTATCTTCACGCGCAGTTATTACCATAGACGCGCTTGGTTATCGCTGACACCAACAACCATGCCAAGACTCGCGTCTGTCATCACTCGTTTATCACGAGCGTAGTAGAGAGTATAACCTTTTCCCCCCTTTTTTTTTGTCAGTTCTAACCGATCCCGTGTCGAAGTCGAGGGCTTTGTCTTTAGAGAGGCACGCAAGAATCAGCGACAGGGTAGCATCAGCGACAATTGGGAAGCGTCCATGTTCACTCTAAACTTTCTCTACACCTGCAGTAAGCCAGTATTTCACGAGGCGGCTGACTTCAACCTCGACTACTTACCTGCACGCTCTCGCTCACGACATCCAAACTTATTCCCTCCTTGTCGCCGTCCAAGGTCTCTTGCTTAGCGCCGGCCCCGCTTCACCCGCTTCTGCCCTCACTCACACGAACGGATACTATCATGCAGACTCCACTCACCTCTCTTCTTTTTGCACACTGCAGGACTCTCCTCTCTCTCCCTTCCGACACTCAACCAATCTCGCTCTGATGCCCGTCCCTTCATAGTCTTCACCCTCTTGATTGCCATCGATTATAAACGTGAGAGTGAGGCTAGAAGCGACATTGATCGTTACATTCGCTCTTGAAGGAATTGAGAGGAGAAGAGAAGGAAGAAGGCGAGAGGGGGGGGGGACACTCAAGGCTAGTGACGTCAACAACTATTCACCCAAAACCATCACCGGAGGATCCAACTCCCGCATAATATTGGCACTCGTATCACCCGTACCGCTCACACTCCCCCGCGGCTGCTCCTTTACCAGGGTCTAAGGGTAGCCTGACCATCCCAGCTCGACTGCCCGGACCCTGCGAGCGTGGAGATCTCGCGGCACTCGCCGAGCGATGTTGACGTCACTTACTCATGAGCTTTGACCTTCTTCTTGCCCCCTCTCCCCTTCGAGCTCGAGACAGCCCCTGGAGTAGACTACCCACGTGTAACTACCTCGCAGCCTTACTGCGCGCTTCGACGCTGGGTCGAGCTGGCCTTTGGGCCATCCTCCACAGTCCCTGCCTTCGGGTGATTCCTGTGGATCTGGTCCAGTCCATGCCAGGACTGGGTCTCTGCCTCCAGATCGTTGGCCTCGCTCTCTACCTCTGAGTCACGGTCCTGTGTCTGTGGAAGTCTCTGCTTCTAGGTAAGAAATGGTCACCTTCAGTTCATCTGTCACCCGGTCTCTCCTGCACCTCCTCTCAGCCCGGTCCTTGGTCTTCGTAATCGCTAACTGCAAACCCTGGTCTACCCTCATCTCTTCTTTTTTTCCCCCTTCGACGTTCACCTTTTGCCTCGCCTCCTGGTTACAACGGCTATAGTCCAAAATAGTCGTCACGACGGGACCATCCCCCGACATCCGTTCCCACCTCCAGAGATACTGGAGGTACCTTGGACTATAGTCGTGTAGCCCAGTGTTGCGCACCATAGTGAGCCTCTGAGAACAGTTCTCGTCACCAGATTGCAGTTCCCGAAATAGCCACAGTTGAACACTTAGAGCACGAGCATAGGCATATAGACGAATTACCGCACACTCCTCTCGCCACTTAGCCCTCGTGCCTCAGCTTGCCTGTACCTAGCATAACAAAGTCGCCTGTGCATTCGCGGCCAAAGACTCGCCTCCCTCTCTTTTTATAGGGTCGCTGCCCACCGCGATCCCTGTGTTCTGAGCGAGGGGCCCAAAATAACTTTCTGTGTTTCAATATCCCATAAATTTTGAAGTTAATAAAATAAGGTAAAATAAACAGAGAAGGGAGGGTGCGAAACATAACACCAACGGTCACTGCGTCAGTTCCAGCTACCCGTCACCAGCCACCTCGCCTCAGACGTGAAGTGACCGCTGGCTTGACGCAGTGATCCCATAACGGGATGCCGACTGGCACGCTTCTCCCTTCAAAATGCGTCGTCGGCCTACTTTCATTGGGTACCTGTGTCCAATGGCAAGGAGGGGGCTTATGACCTTCCACGGGGGGTGATAAGCCTCCTACCAAGGCGGCCGCAGGTTGCCCCTCTTTTGGGGCTCCATCGCGAGGTGCTCAGTCGGACAGACCCGCCACAGGGAGATATACAAAGAGTCGGGCCGATCTAGGCCATAGAGTCGCAATCAGAGTTCGTAATCGAACTGTTTACTCCTTCCCGCGAAGCGACGATGAGCCGAAAGAAAACAAGCTCTGAAGAATCGACTAATAAAAATTAATAATAATAATAATAATCAGAGCAAGAAAAGGAAGGGAAATTATAACGCCACAACGGCCTGAAATCGCTAGATCATCCCAAAATAGGGCGAGGGTCCAGATCGGTGCACATCTCTGAAGCAAGACTTCCTTTCACTTTTATTTCCTTCCTCCTTTTCTTATCTTTAATCCCCGTTTTTGCATCCAGCTCATAACCCGACTAGGGGACCCGGCGCACAGTAGAAAAGACCGAGCTAGTCCCTCGGCCTTCGCATCCCTGGGCGAGCCCGGCGGCTACCACGGCCTTAGGCCGGTAGTGCTCTGCTGTACAGCAGGGTGTCGAGCTTGCGTGGACCAATGGAAAGCCCAATGGCGCACCCCCAACCTTTTGCTAAGGTGGACCCCTATTGGACTGGTCCGTAGCCGGGCACAACCCGAGTATACAAAAAGAGCCACGGAGGTTCGGGAACAACCCGACGAGCCATAGGTGTCCAAGAGGGGCACTGGTACTGAGCAGGAGCTGGGCACACAAAGGAGGGCCGGGACACCACGCCCTCCGACACCACGTACAGGATGCACCCTTGCACTTGGGCCTTCATCTATTGGACTGCTACACCTCTTCTTTCAAGCAGGAACCCTCGCTACTACGCGTCGCAAGCCTGCTGAAGACTAGTTTATCATCAGCATTTTGTACCTGGACTCACTTCAAGACCTGCTTCAAGACTCTCACCCAGACCATTTTGTAGATTCCCCCCCCCAACGAGATCCTCAGAAACCCCAACCCCCGAACACTGCAAAATAATTTTCCTTTCTTTATTTTTGCGTACAGAACCCGTTCGCCCAATAGTTCATCAGCACGACAATCCCGTTCCCCCCTCAGATCATAAGCCTGTATGTAGTCCATCAGTAGGACAACCCTGTTCCCCCCCAGTTCCTAACCCTGCAGTTCATTAGTAGGCAAAACTATGTTCCCTCTCAGTAGTCCATCAGTACGCCTAACCCGTAGCTCATCAGTAGGAAAACCTTGTTTCCCCTGCCCTTGTTACCCACATTATACCCCTCTCCCTTTTTCTTCCTGCTTCCCAGTGATCGGCTCCGCCCCGTCCTTCACAGGATTCAACATTATTTTCATGATTTTTGGCAATCAGGACGTTGCCTTCTAGAGGGAGGGGATAGTGTTACGGAGTCCCCCAGGGCTCGATCCCTGGTCTGCGGGTTACCACCCGCCAGCTTGCCGTATTTATTCCTTTTTTTTTGTTTTTACAATTTTCTTGTTTTATTTTGTTTTTGCTCTTCTGATTTCAGACAGTTGGCGCCATCTGCATTCTGGCGCCTGTTTCAAAATCCTTCTTTTGGCACTTTCAGATTTCGGACACTTCATCCGACATTTTGGCACCCACTCTCAGACTTTCGATTTCCAGTACTGGCTATGAGGCATTTTCACTTTCGCCCTCAGGACCGTACTTGAGCCCGGAAGTTAAGTACGGACTCAAGCACAGTACGGGCATGAAGTTTTCAGCCTCAGTGCTTGTGTTCAGTGCGACATTGCTTCGACTTTGTATGCTTGTGTTCAGTGCGACATTGCTTCGACTTTGTGTTCGGGAATTCAAGGCTATGACTTTGCGACTTTTGCCACTTTGTGTCTTCGTCCGTCGAGTCGTGTTGAGTCTCTGTCAAGTTGAGTGAGTGTGTGTGTGTTCTCACTCTCCCTCTCTCCCAGCCTCGCTGCTCTGCCTCTGCCTCGTCACATGGAGAACTTGGATGCCGCCACACCGGGCAGCGAGCCTCGTACCTACCAGCCATCAACACGACAACTGGAGCAGCAGGTCGACCATGTGGTTGCCACAATCGACAACCTTGGCACGTTCGCGGAACCAGCAACGATCAGTCAACAGGTTGCCTCGTTGACTAATGGTCTCCGTACGCTGCAGCAACGCCCATCGGGTAGCAGCGATCAGCGTCCATACGACATGCCAAACTTCAACATTGAGAAGTTTGACCACTACACCAAGCAAGACCAGCTTGCATGGTGGCAAGGCTTTACCACGGAATTAAGTTTCCACAACGTCCATGGACACCTTAAGCTCGCGGCACTCTACCTCTACGTGCCAAATCTGGCTCAACCACCTCGTGGTCAAGGAAGGAGTCAACATGGACTGTGCACACCAAGTTGGATTGGGACACCTTGGAAGCTTTGTAAAAATTACGGTTCATCGTCCAGGACGAGGTCGCCAAGGGAATCAACAAAGTTTTCTAGATGTACCGAGGGAGCCAGCCGACACGTGAGTGGTTGACCGAATGGCAAAAGGTCGTTGCCATTCCGGATATGAACTTAACGTTCACACACATTCGACGCAAGTTTTTCAAACATTCAGTCGACTCCTTGACCCAAGCACTTGGACGAGTGGAGGACTACGAAGATTTCGACTCGATCGTAACTCAAGCTCGCTCCCTCATCCAGACCATTGGCGTGCCGCTAACCAAAGGCAAGCGCAACCGAGCTTTGTGGAGAAAGGTAAAGGACATCGGACGCAGCCTGTCACTGCAGTCCAATCAAATGGATTACATGAAGACCCGACATCAACTTCAGGGTCAAGTGAAGGAGACCACGTCAATGCCCTTCTGTTGTGACGCACCAACACAAGGAAGAAAAAGGCGAACACTGCGTCGACGTCGGAAGCCGGACAACCAAACAAGCCTTGGGAAAAGTTCAAACTCACGGAACAACAATTCAAGCACCGACAAAAGTGGGGATGCTGCTTTTGGTGCAACAACACTAAGCACACCCCCTCTCAGTGCCTCGACAAGGGCAAAGAGGATGTTCGTCCCAGGCAAGGCTCGAGAAACTGAGTGTCGCGGAAACTGAGGTGACTCCACTTTCCATTCAGTTGGACACAGTTGCCTTGCTAGCAACCTCCTACACGTCTGGGGAGCATGCAGATGTTGCAAGTCTTCGTCATGACTTCGAAGACTGCGTTGTCTAGCTGGTCCCACCATTGGTTCTACCCCTCCACGTGCAAGACTCATGCGCATGTGTGGCTTCATCACCGTTCGCACGCGATCCAACTTTTTCGTCGTCATTACTATCTTTCAAGGATTCGTCGGTTTGGTCGAGACTTGAGGACCTCGACCCATTAACTATTGAAGACTTCCAATGGTTGACTCTTCCCCCATCCGGCTCCTTGCCAAAACTGCATTGCAACGCTTTGATGGCAGAATTGCGCAAGTATTTGCACGCTGCAGTACCAGCTCCGGTGACTCGAAGACGGAGTACTAGTTGTTGACCTTCTCGAGTACCTTGCGAAGATTGGGCACAAGTACGCCACGCAATGGTACGATGACATCGACGCACCTTTGCTCTACATCCGCATTCAGATCGGGAAGGCGACCTGATGCGCCTTGATTGATTGTGAAGCTACTCACAACTACATCAACCAAGACTTCATGGCACGCGCTAGCCTGGGGCCGTGCGTTCAAAGGAAATCGCAGCCCACGCAAGTCACGTTGGCTGACGCGATGCTCGTATTCATTGACGCGGTGCCCTTATACTTTCCCTGCACGCACGCTGTTGGGACTCGTGGGTCCCGAATAACTTCCCATCACTCGAGAGACTGAATATAGACAAATTGTGCACAACAGAGAAATCTGGAGTAAGAAGGAAATAGAGAGAAAGGACAAAGGATTAGGCCGCAGGAGGGAGTAATGCCCTGGGAAGAAAACCACAGAGGGAGAAAACCAGCAACGGCGAGCGAGTGAGCGCAAGAACAGGGGCACGTAGAACATAGTATGAGGCCGGGAGGGTTATTGGGATGTAACAAGACTAAGGCCAAAGGGCCCTTGAACCAGCAAACGCAGCATGGCCATGACAAAGGAATGAGGGAATCGAGAGATGGATGCCCGGAGGCCGTGGGAAACGGGAGAACGAGGGCCCAACATGGGGGCCGCCTACGGGAGCCTCGGAGCGGAGGCCCACGATGAAAGAAATCGGCGCGCACAAGGCGCAAGAAAAGACAAGGGAAAGGGGTCACCATGGGGTGGCGAAACGCCCAAGGGACGTGGGACACCTCAGGGAAAGGAACCCGGGGCCACGTGGGACTAAGGGAAAATAATGGCATTCGGGGCAAAATGTGTCAGGGACCACCCACGGGACTAAGTGTCGGGGACCGCCGGTGGGACTAAGGGTCGGGGACCGCCGATGGGACTAAGTGCCGGGGACTGCCGGTGGGACTAAGTGTCGGGGACCGCCGTCAGGACGGATGGCGGGGATATGTGAAAGTCCCAACAAGAAACGACGACACCGCATGTGGGAAAATAATAAGGGCAAGGTGCACCGTCAAGATCGACATCTTGACGGTCAAGAATATTAGCACCGCTAGTGCAAGCACTAGCGGTAGCAAACAGGAAGGCCGAAAAGAAAAAAAAAAGTAAAGAAACTTGAGGTGGGAGGCATGGGAGCAATCCGAAAAATCTCGGATCAGCCTCCCTCAAGAAAATGGAGTCAAAAGAGACTCCATGTGAAAAATAGCCCCCCGGGAGAAAATCGGAGTAGAAGGGGTCACTATGGGAGGAAAATAGAAGTAAAGGGAAGCTCCCATGGGCATGAGAAGGCCATTATGGCAGTCCGAGATATAACGGACTGCACGTTGGGCATAGGAAGGGCCAAAACTAAGAGGAAGGGGCTAGAAAAGGGCCTTAATGGCCACTTGACACTTGGCATGCTAAAAAAAAGAGAGAAACGAAAAGAAAATGTGGGAGAATAAGACAAGAAGAGTGAGAGGGAGTGAGTGAGTTGGTCGTGAGTAGGGACTGCCACAAGTAGGGACCGGCAGATCCCTATTGTCCAAGAAAATGGGAAAATAAAAAAAAAACAAAAAGAAAAGAAAAGAAAAGAAAAAAGAAAAGAAAAAAGAAAAAGGCCTTAATGGTAAAAAACGGCCACTTGGGGAGATACATCCGTGACCAGATTCATTCTGGAATATGACGGTTGCAATGGGCTTTGATTTTCTTTGATTTTTGCAGAGAAAATCGAAGAAAATCAAAGCCCCATGCAACCGAAAAATAACGGATTGCATAGGGGAGGAGAAACACATGATTTTGGTGCATTCGGAGCCAATATTGAGCCCGGATGCACTTAGAAATTTAACGCTTCATTTTGTTTTAACATGGGGCAAGTTGTGGGGTTGTGGGACTAGAAAAATGACCATGACTGCAGTCCGAGAAATAACGGATTGCATGGGGATGCCTAGGCCAAGGGAAAATGAGCCACGACGAGCCCAAAATGCTTGAAAGGAGCAATTTCGACCTGGGAGACAGTAAACGGCGACCGTGAGATGAGATCTCACGGCCTAGAAAAATCAGCATGCATGTAGAGATGATGGGACCACCAAGGGCAAGAGGGTCCCAAAAATAGAAATGGGACACCATCCGGAATGTTGTCGGGGACCAAGTGAGCCCAAATAATAAGAGTCGGAAAAACGGGACACGCGCCGGCGGGATTGCTGGCGGGACAAGAAAATGGAACTAGTACGGAGAAAAGTGGCAGGGACTTGGGATGTCCCAAGGGAACCATGAGCAAGCACAAGGAATAACTGTGCAAGCAAACGACACCGTCAAGATCAATGACGGTGGGAAATATTAGCACCACTAGTGCAATCACTAGTGGGGGCAAGTAGGAGAGTCATGGGGAGAAAAGAAAGTAAAATAATGATAGTGGGAGGGATGCCCAGCACTCCGAAATATCTCGGACTAGCTAGGCATGAGAAAATAGAGCCTCAAATAACTCAATTCGAAAAAAAGGTTGTCCTTGGAAAATCAGAGCAAAAAGGGCTCAAAATAGGACAAACGGAGGGAAAATGGAGCCCTCTAGGAGCATGGGGGTGCCATTGTTGAAATTCAAGATATAACGGCCAAGTACCAGCTATGAAACTGACCTTGAATGAGGCCCTAAGGCCTAGAAAAAGGGTGTACAGCAGTTTGATACTTGTCACAACTGAAATAAAAGAAAAAGAAAGAAAAATGAGAGAAAAAGGAGGGAGAATGAGACAAAAAGGGAGAAAAGAGTGGAGGAGAGTGTGCCGGCCTATTGGGACCTGCACAGTAGGGACTGGCAGGTCTCAACTGTGACCTCATCCCTCCTAGAATGAGGGAGGGCAATCCGGATTGCATCTCAATAAAATCTGAATTAAAAAGAAGAACATGAGATAAAATGCAAAAGAGAAATGATCGGTTTTCTTTTGGACCATAGATCTTAGATCAGATTTCATGGTGGAGAGGAACTAGCCGTTTTTTGTGGGCCAGCTCAAAACGGCTAGCTACGGAATGAGGTGGCAGCCCAAAATGGAAAGAAACAAAAGAGAGAAAGAGACAAAACTGTGCATTCGGCTCAAAAAGAGAGCCAGATGCACCGAAAATTGAAAAAATGGACCTAGGGCCTCAAAATTGAAGCAAGGGCTACTTGGGGGTGGCACGGAACCAGATCCAAGGCTGAAAATGTGCCGCTGCATCGAAAAATATCTCGGCCTACCAAAAATGGGGTACAAACTGAAAAAATCGAGAAAAAGGTCCACTAGGCCTTTTTCTCTCAAGTAAAAATGACCCTTGGGCATTAGGACGCAAGGGGGCAGCATTTGGGAGGTGAAAAGGAGGCAGGAGTAGGCCAAGAGGCAATCCGAGTTGGTACCAACCACTCAGACTGCATGTACTTGGCCAAAAAGAGGCCCGGGTACCTTCGAAAGGACCTAGTAGTAGAATTTTGCCTTGGGGGTACCTCGGTTCACCTCAAGGCACATGAGGCTCATGGGCTGGCTAGACTGCTGGTTTCAGCCCACATAAGCTGGGAATTCAGTCCGCCACTTTCACAATTGCATGAGGAGTGCCCATGCTGCCCAAGTGAGCTCATAAGAGCACTCTTTCACTTGGAGAAAGGAGAGGGGAACCCATGCCAATTTAGGACCTTGGTGGAGGCCATGAGCTTGGGAGAGGAGCTTTAGAGACTAGTGGCAGTGAGGCTGGCCCTACGGAGGTGATCCGCCATAGCCCCTGGGTGTGCGAAAGAGAGAGAGGCTAGAGGGAGTCCCATTAGCGCTCCTAGAGGGGAGGACTCCATAGCTATGGTGATTGGAGCTTGTGGTAACTTGGGAGAAAGAGAGAGAGGAAGGAGAGAGGCTTGAAGAAGAAGGGGGCCATAGCCAAGAAGGTGTTTTGTGCAAGGAGGAAGAAGCCTCATCAAAATTGAGACTCCATCTCCAAGACATTAACAAGGTGAGTTGAAGGAAGAGGATTCGTCTTCTTCTTCTTCGTCTTCTTCTTCTTCCTTTTCTTCTTCTTCCTCTTCTTCTTCCTCTTCTTCTTCCTCTTCTTCTTCTTCATCTTCTTCTTTTTCTCCTTCCTCTTCTTCTTCCTTTTCTTCTTCTTCATCTTCTTCTTCTTCTCCTTCCTCCTCTTCCTCCTCCTCTTCTTCTTCTTCCTCTTCCTCTTCTTCCTCTTCTTCCTCTTCTTTCTTCCTCTTCTTCTTCCTATTGGGCTACCCAAACTCTTGTTTTTTCACTCACACACTAGTAGGTAGTACTCCGATTTTTCTATGAATGAACTCATGCTCATGTCTTGTGATTTGGACTAGTGTAGGTCTTGCTTTTTGACTCACATGCTAGTAGGAGATGATCCGATTCTTCCATGGATGATCTTTTGCTCAAATCTTATCATATAGCCTAGTGTAACTCTTACATTTCACTCACACACTAAAAGGAGATGTTCCGATTCTTCCATGGAGGATCTTTTGATCAAATCTTGTGATATAGCCTAGTGTAACTCTTGCATTTCACTCACACACTAGTAGGAGATGTTCCGATTCTATGAATGATCTCATGCTCATTTCTTGTGATTTGGACTAGTGTAGGTCTTGCTTTTCACTCACATGCTAGTAGGTAGTGCTCTGATTCTTCTATGGATGATCTCATGTTCAATCTTTGTGTTTTGAGCTACTTCAACTCTTGCATTTCACTCACATGCTAGTAGGAGATGCTCCGATTTTTTTATGATTGATCTCAAGCTCATTTCTTGTGAGATCTTGTTTTTTTCCTCACATGCTAGTAGGAGGTGCTCCGATTCTTTTATGAATGATCTTATGCTCATTACTTGGGATTTGGACTAGTGTAGATCTTGTTTTTCACTCACATGCTAGTAGGAGATGATCCGATTCTTCCATGGATGATCTCTTGCTAAAATCTTGTGATATACCCTAGTGTTACTCTTACATTTCACTCACACACTAGAAGAAGATGTTCCGCTTCTTCCATGGAAGCCCAGTGTAACTCTTGCATTTCACTCACACACTAGTAGGAGATGTTCCGATTCTTTTATGAATGATCTCATGCTCATTTCTTGTGATTTGGAGTAGTGTAGGTCTTGCATTTCACTCACACACTCGTAGGAGATGTTTCGATTCTTCTATGGATGATCTCATGTTCAATCTTTCTGTTTTGAGCTACTTCAACTCTTGCATTTCACTCATATGCTAGTAGGAGATGCTCCAATTCTTTTATGATTGATCTCAAGCTCATTTCTTGTGATTTGGACTAGTGTAGATCTTGTTTTTTTACTCACATGCTAGTAGCAGGTGCTCCGATTCTTTTATAAATGATCTCATGCTCATTACTTCGGATTTGGATTAGTGTTGGTCTTGCATTTCAGTCACACACTAGTAGGAGATGTTCCGATTCTTCTAGGAATGATCTCGTGCTATTTTCTTGTGATTTGGACTAGTGTAGGTCTTGCTTTTCACTCACATGCTAGTAGGTAGTGCTCCGATTCTTCTATGGCTAATCTCATGTTCAAGCTTTGTGTTTTGAGCTACTTCAACTTTTGCATTTCACTCACATGCTAGTAGGAGATGCTCCGCTTCTTTTATGAATGATCTGAAGCTCATTGCTTGTGATTTGGACTAGTGTAGATCATACTTTTCACTCACATGTTAGTAGGAGATGATCTGATTCTTCCATGGATGATCTCTTGCTCATTTCGTGTGATATAGCCTAGTGTAACCTTTGCATTTCACTCACACACTAGTAAGAGATGTTCCGATTCTTCTATGAATGATCTCATGCTCATTACTTGTGATTTGGCCTAGTGTAAGTCTTGATTTCCACCCCCTACTTAGTTGATCTTTCGTCCATATGCATATGTCCTTCACTAGTTCAAGTATCTTATTGTCAAGTTCGCGTATGTTGTGATGTTCCGGTTCCTACTTAGTTGATTTCTCCTCCATGTGCATGTGATCTTCAGTAGTTCTAGCTTCTCATTGTCAAGTTCATGTATGTTGTGATGTTCCAGTTCTTACTTAGTTGATCTTTCCTCCAGGTGCATGTGATCTTCACAAGTTCTAGCTTCCCGTTATCAAGTTCATGAATGTTGTGATGTTCTGGTTCCTACTTAGTTGATCTTTCCTCCATGTGCATATGTCCTTTACTAGTTCAAGTATCTCGTTGTCAAGTTCGTGTATGTTGTGATGTTCCGGTTCCTACTTAGTTGATCTTTCCTCCATGTGCATGTGTCCTTCACTAGTTCAAGTATCTCATTG
>BFEA01000174.1:833732-852836 GCA_003427395.1 Chara braunii | reverse complement strand
GAGTGTTATCTTGCCAAGGGAAATGTGAAGTTGTGCGTGCATGCATGTAAAGGCCCCGGAAAGACTAAGGGGCCTGCGTCAATAGGGTTGAGTAAGATGTATGAGACCCGATGGGTGAGTAGAGGCGAGGGGAAAGACGATATCGCCGCACCCCGATGACGCCGTAGGAACACAATGCTTAGGGAAATTGTGCGCGGCCTAAGGATGACGCTTAGCCTGCGCACAAGAGCAATTGTCTGAGAACAAAACCAATAATAAAAAAAAAAATCAGCGATGCAGGATGACCAGCTTGACTACCACACGGCGTGAGGGTTGAGCTACATCCCCAATGTCAAAGCTCTCTCGCGCGATGGCCCACCCCCATCCATCTCAAAGCACTTGGTGGGGGTGACCCTGGGACGAATGGCACGCGCTTTGAGCATGAGCGTAGGCGGGCCGAGCCAACTGGGATCCGCAGTGGGGTCGACGAAGGCTCGAAAGTTTACCGGGGTTTGACCCTACAAAAATGGTGGAGGTGACGGGCATAGGGTTAAACTGACACTTGCGATTCCGAAGGGGGCGCCCGACGCATTGACGTGTACACAACCCAAGATAAGGAAAATGGACTTGTGATTGCTCTTTCCCTTGTGAGAATCAGATTTGAGAGTGGTTTGGCGCATGGCATGGCCAGGCCTGGAGGTATAACATGCATGCTATGCACTTGATTAGTCGTTCCCTTGTGGAATGGCTCTAGCCCTCCTTCATCCGGTGCTGGTGTTCGCCCGTCCGGGGAAGCCTTGGGCAAGTCGCAGGTTGACCCTTCCTCTTCGTATGAAAGAAGGGCTCCGGTTACCTGGCAGGCGGTTGGTCCTCCGGCTTCGGCCGGGTTCCAACGAAAATCCCGCGGTGGAGTAATCCGACCGAACGGGTGTCCATCTATCTTCTTCTTTGAGCCCGGTGGGCTCATGCATTTTGCACTTTTGAAATGCTTGAAGGAACCAACATGAACACAACGGGTCATCAAGAAGGAATAATCCCTCCCTATGAAAGGACAAACAAGTGAAGAAAAAGGGAATGAAGGGAGTTGCCAGACTCTAAGGAAAACTAGCTCACCTTTGAAGATTCCCACGAGAAGGAACCAACCACTGTGTATGGAAATAAGGGGAGTGACACTCATTGTCCTGATAGAAAATTGTGAGCTATGGGTAGGAAGCGCTGGGGGCACCAAGGGAAAGACACTTGTACTATGTGTGTCCCACTTGGGACTTGTGTTTGCATGATGGGATTTGAGCGTCCTGCCTTTCGGAAGGAAAGGATGGGTCTGCACCGGCCGGTGCGGGTTGCGAAACGTCGATCTCTTTTTAGTTCGTCGGGTTTCATGTGTGGGGGTCGGGCCACCGGGTTGTTAGGCAGGAGTTGGTCTCGCCGGCTAATTAGTAGCATTCTCACACGAGCGGTCCGAGCATGGCTCGATGACCTTGCCCAGGTGGGGTGTGAAACGTCTTTCAGGCGGGACGGCTGCTTGTCTGCAGACGGCAGGGGGACCACTGTATATGGGGCAAGGAGGGAGCCTCAGAGACGATTAGTAGCTTCTCGTAGCACGGTTTGGGAAAGACTGATTCTTGTCAGACCGATGGAAGTGAGTACCCGGACGGCTGACTTTGTCCCTATGTTTAGGCACACGAGGTAGCCATCGGTGTCGGTATGGATGTGCAAAAGCGGCAAGACGGGATGGGGTATTCTGGGCAAAAGGAAAGGGCTAACGCCTTGCCAGAGCTTGGGTACCGCGCTCGCAACGGTTGAGTTGCGCTTGAGGTATGGGATAAAACTCTATCGATAGTACCAGCGGAGAGACCATATTGGGGATAGGTCGGTGAGGAGATGACCGGCCCGTATGTGAGATTGCCTGATTTTTTTTATGTGTTCCCCCTCTGTAAAGAGTGAGTGAGCCTGGATTGTTGGACGGGGCATATTTCTAAGTCTATTCCCCCCCCCTGCCTAAGTCTACACGAGTGAGAGATGATCGGAGGGAAGGAGGATAGAGGTCAGCTGGAATGGAACCAAGAAAAGGAATGTGGGGAAATGAATGGCCGACCGAAGGTATTATGGGAAGGTGGTACTTAGGAATGGGGAGGTAAATTAGGGAGACCTTGATGAGGGGTCTGAAATAATTCTCATCTAGGACGAGGGTTGACTTGACCAGAAGGACCATTTGGTACTCCCTTATGAAAACAAGGGTCGGGTGCTGGAAACAAGATGGCGCAGTGGTTGTCTTCCCCAATCTATACCAGTGGTCCGGAAACGTCAGTAGATGTAAGGGATGGGGTATCGGTTGTCCTCCCGGAAGATGGGACGTGGGCAGATCTTGAGCCAGCATATCAAACCGTAATGCTGGAAGGGGCGGACGCGTTCCTGTGGATAGAGACGGTATGGGCTAATGTCAATTAACGCGGTTGTCGTCGAGTTTAATGGATCTGGAGTTCCGAGGGACAGTGGAAGCCCGAGGGTGGGTATACTTGTCACAAGACAGAGAGAATGCTGTGACCATAGACTTGGCCTCTCAGAGATACGCCGGACGAGTTGTTTAGGAAGGCAGAAGCGGAGGTTGTAAGGGTTGCGTGTCAGCGGAGGGAAATGGAAATGGAAAGGGTAAATGTGCGGGTGGAACTTGAGGATAGAGGGAGCGTGAGGTGACCCGTCAGAACCATGCGATGTGTACTGCCTCCCTTTCTGGTGGATGCGGTCTTCGGAACCCGAAGCAGGCTAGTACGGATATGCCAGTCCATGACGAACCTCGGACTATACCAGTGCGCTAGGCAAGACTTCTTTCGGTTGTCGGTAGAGAGGAGGCCGTTTGAAGGAAATTGGGCGGAGGAGTTGGCTGAGATGTTAAACTGCCTTAGCGTGGATAATGTCTTTGTCCCTAGCTCCGTGCATTGGGGGATAGTCTATAGAAACGTGGCAAATGGGGAGACATTTCTGGAAGGGGTGAGGGAGCTGTTCGACAACGAGGAGGATGACTTTAGTGATGAGGACGAAGTTGATGAGATAGAGGACTGGGACTTCTAAGGAGGGTGACTTAACCTAGGGGGAACGGGTGGCCTGATATTGTGCAGGAAGGGGAAAGATGACTAGAGAGGAAATGATGATGGAATACACCTTCAAGGGATGGGAACCAAGGCGGCTCAGAGGAGGAATAAAAATGCCCCATACCGACAGAAAACGAGTAGAGGGGGACCACGTGCGACTGGGTTGGGTTTGAGGTTGCCCGGGAGTTATCAGATGTATGGATAGAGCGGATTTGGAACTCGGTAAGGGAAGAGGAAGGCTGGGATGAGATAGCGGGAGGCAAAGTGGAATCGGTCGGGACGGTCGTTCTTTCTGAAGACGGGTGGCGCCTATTTTGCACTATGTTAGCAATGGGACAGAATCCAATGTGGCTTCTGAGGGATGCAGAGGCGCAAACCGAAAAGGAAGGCAAGAGTTTCGCCAACGAGGGATGGGACGAAGTTAGTAGCAGAGTCGTGATGGGGGGATGGAAGGAACTCAAGCCTACCAGCCTACGACAACGGCGTGGGTGCCTGAGTTCGTGGCCGAGTGGTTTGGGGGTTTTAAGCACATTGCAGACGTGGCTGACTCCATGAAGGAAGTACACATAGGATGTGCCTGACTGACTGAGGAATTCTATAGGATATCCTTAAAATATGGTCCCTTCTACGGAGATAAAGCTAGTGAAGTCCTCATCATCCTGAGGATAGGCAAGTACGACCGCCTAGTGGTAGAAAAAGGGACTTAGGACGCCATAGTTAGCCGGGAGGCGGCGACAGCCCCATCCTACGTGGATGATGTCTTTAAACTGTTTGAGGTACTGTGGTTCGATTAAAAAGGACTGAGAAATCGAACGCCGCGGGGAGGTCGGAGTATGGAGGATGCTTGTGAATTAGGGTGTAGCATAAGAAAGGGGGCATGTACATTTAGTCTAGCAGGGGGTGCGAGGGGGTCGAAACAAGGGGGAGGTATCAACAACCGGTAAAAGGGAAAAAATTCGTAAGTGTATGGGGAAGGGATAGCGGCAAGAACCGGCGTACGATAGGTAAGGAGTGTGGAAAAACTAAAACTAGAAAGGCGCGGACTCTCGGTGGGTGCAGTGGTCGAACTAACGAAGTAGGAAAGGAGACGTTGCAAGATGGTCCGGCGAATGACATTTTGGGAGGAAAGGCCTCGCGGGATCCTGCCACCAAGAGCATCAGGGGGCAGGGTCGAAATAAGCCTGCCAGCAAGAAATGTGGTAAGTAACCCGGTAATGGACTGGGTGGGGGTAGAATTGGTGGAAGACACGGTGTACCTAGTAATAGAACTAGAATGGCGTGCGAGAGGGGAGTTTGGGGGTATAAATTTGGACCTCCCAGGGCGCGTACATGCGATGGGATCCTTACACCTGTCGGAAGAAGGATGGCGGACCTTTGGGATCACCTTGGCTTCCGGGGATGACCCGTGCGAATGTTCGAAGGAGCATGGCAAATAACCTGGCGGGAGGGGTTTGAGTTCGCGGATCCAGAACGAGATGACGTGACGGCTGAGGTAACAGTCGCCGCGGCAGGGGTCTTTAGGTTACCAAATGAGGTCATACGAATGAGTCTACCACCCTTTTTACTCAGACGAATGGGAGCCGAAGAACGAGTGGAGCAGGCCGTAGCCGCCATAACTAGGCTAAATTTTGATGAAGCATTAATGTATCGGGAATACTACCGGACCTTCTTAGAGATGGGACCTTTTGAAGACGAACAAGGGCACGAGGTGTTATGCATACTATGGGCAGCAGTAAATACCAGGCCGGGGATTCCGCAAATAAGTGATGAGGCCATATGGGGAGTCATCAAGCGGGAAGTAGGTCGGTGCGCAACCTACATAGATGACCTATACCGGTTGTACGAGCAACCGGCGGAGGTTGCTGCTCCTGGGAATATGGAGGGATAGCTGGGACCAGAGTAGAAGAATGAGAACTTAAAGGGTGAAGGGACAAAAGGTGGGCGTTTGCTGAGGATCGACTGTAATCCTTTCTATGTGGACTATGCAGGGAATCGCCAAAACAACAATGGCAGCAAGACGTGTGCGAATGGGACGCCAGCCCCGGTACCCCGGACCGCCCTGGAATAACGGCGGGCGATGGGAAGTATCTCTCCCGTCAAATTCCAACTTTCGGGGATTCGACGTGGAATGGCGGGCCGTGACTCTTCGGAGAGACAACGCCTTCATGTTGATGGAATGTCGGTGGACGGGAATGAGACTCAACCGGGGACCTGGGGATGACCTGTTTTCCAATTTAGAGATAACTGGGGTCCTGTACCTACCCGAAACTGGCCGGCACTTACTGGGGATAGGAATAGCGCAAGGCCACGAGCTGGCTCCAGTCTTTCAGAGGGCGGCCCAGGTGTTAAGGCGGATAGGACAATCGGTCTGGGGTAGAAGAAACGTGGACTTACTTACCAGGGTGGAAATGGGAGGTTGGAGGGAATTCAGGGCACCAACCACGCCGCCGAGGTGTCGGGTCCACCTCATCTTCGGGAGCCTCGCGAGGGCGCAGGAGCTGGCAGACTCGGTAATAATCTGGGTAGACCACTTCCCCTTTCAGACCATCGGGATGTTTTATGACGTTGCCGTGGAACATGGGCCGTTCTGGGGAAACAGGGCCCATGAGTTATTGAAAGTTATCCATATCCTGATATTTGGGTTGCCACGACTAGCCTGGGCGGAATACGAACACGTAATCCAAAGGGAAATCGAGACAAGTGAGAGTTATGTAGCGGGGGTGGCTCAACTATTCGAGGAGCCTACCGAACCGGAAGGGCTGCGAGGGCGAGAACGAGACTAGCACCCGGGGGCGGGCCAATAGGGCAAATCAAGTATAATCCGCCACGTACAGGGGCTCACCGATAAAAATAAGGAAGGACCTCGGACCCGGACGATCAAAAAGCGCTAGAGAACAAAGGGAGGGAGGGTAGACTCCTAATGGTTGCCATGATCGTAGAGGTCGAAAAGGGGAATGTTGCTCAGGACACTTTCCCTGACAGGATGCCTAACCAGGACTCCTACGCGTCGTCCGATGAAACAGGGGCACTCTAAACGAGCCTGTGATAAAGGGAACAAAGTCATGTCCCTCAGCTCAGTAGGGCGGCGGGGCCAGTCGCGTTTCCTTCTCAGGGAAGCAATCAGGAAACGAAAATGGGGAGAGGGCTATTATCCGAATAAAGATAAGCCAGCGAAGCCGGAACCTAGGAAACCTAAATGCCTCGTGCTGTTTATGCAGAACTAGGCAAAATGGCAATAGAGGATGAGACGGATAACCATAGGAGCGAAGGAGGACGAGGCTTGGGAGGCAATGCCGTACAGGGCGAAGAGGGGCAGAAAGACAGAGAATCGATAAATCCGGATGGTACCAAAGGGAACCGGAAGGAAATCTCCTCAGGGGAAAGCTCGGGGAAAGTCGGGGGAAGCAGGCAAGGGACTCAGGAAACCAAGGAGGGCAGAAATAAGGATAGGACAAGCCCCGGAATTCAGAGGGGGCTGTGTCTAAGAAAGTGAGGGTCACGGATGCGAGGCGCAAACTAACAGAGATAGAAAAAAGGACCGCAGAGTACAAGGCAAGATTGATTGAGGAAATGATGACTGGGAACGAAGAAGGGCCTCTGCAGAAGGAACCGCGGGATGGACGGAAAACCGGCCGAGGCGGAACTGGGCAAGGGGATAAGCGTAGTGACCGTGGGGGAACACCAAGCAAAAGGAGGAAGGAAAAAGAGAACTCCCCGGGGATGGAGGCGCAGAAAGCCACAAACCCACCAACTATAGATAGTAGGGCTAGCCGTCTGCTGACCGCGCCAGCGGTAACACGAGGATGTGAAGGACTCTGGAGCCTTAGGGAAAGGGTGTTGGGATGGTTCGACCCGGAAGGAACTGCAAAGACTAGGGAGGGACAAAAGGCCGGCAAGGAAGGGCAGGATACCAGTATGGCGGGCGAGGCCAGTAGCTCCGAAGGCGGCCTTAGGAAGATAGTATCGTCCCTCGCGCGGGCACTGAACAAAAACCAAGGCTACCTAGCGGATGCTAAGAAGAAGTTGACATTTGACGGGGCGAACATGACGGAATTCCTGATAGATTACGAGAATCTGGCTGCGTTGTTGAAATGGACCGAAGAAGAAAAGATGGACCACCCGGGGCAGCATGTGTCTTTGAGCTTGGGGCGAGACATAATGGCCATCATAGCCGCGAGTCGATCCTGGAAAGAAACCCGGGATGTGATGATGACGAAATACCTGGCAGCGGAGAAAATGGCCACGGAGGCCGATTTAGCGGCAGTCCAGAGGAAGAACTTCGCAACGTACAATGACTTCCTACGGGAGTTTACTCAATTAGCACTAAGGATCCCAGGGGTAACGGACCGAATAATGAGCAAATACTTCCTCAGACAGTTCTCCGAGTTCGACAAAGACAAGATTCTATCAGCCTACTAACAGACCACAGGGGAGATGCGGCAAGCCGTTATCATGCTCAATGCGCTAGAGATAGCGGCCGTAGAAGTTGAGCCAGTGGTCAATATTATCTCGGATCAACTTCGGGGCCGCGGGCCGCAGGTCAACTTCATTTTAGAAAACGACGGACATGATAGGGTGAACGCGACTACTCGGCTAGGGACGACTGGGAGAAGGATTATCCG
Organism: Chara braunii; assembly: GCA_003427395.1. Taxonomy (NCBI): domain Eukaryota; kingdom Viridiplantae; phylum Streptophyta; class Charophyceae; order Charales; family Characeae; genus Chara; species Chara braunii. Next base: position 845,146 of record BFEA01000174.1, on the reverse strand, counting down.
TGACACCGTGATGGAGGAGGTTGCTGGGAGCTCCGTACCCCAGGCAGAGCCTGAGGCAGGGGAACCAGAGAAAGTCTATGGGAAACGTAGGGAAGAGGAGCCACCGTCAAAGTTACCGCTGCTAAAAAGAAGTTAAGGTACGAAATCCCGATTTTATCCATGTCTGAGATCGATGACACCCTTAGCAAACTACTAGGAACCATGGTGTCGGTGTCATTTTAGACCATGCTGCAAGACAGCCCTATGTTGCTCAAAGGGCTTAGATAACTGTTGACTCGACGACGAGTAGAGATAGACGAAAACCCCGAATCACCGGAAGGGGAAGGAGAGGAGGAAGCTCCGCAAGAAGTCGCTGATCTCGAGAAAGCCTTTGCGGACATCCGCTTGAGCTTGCCAGACAGAGAAGGTGGTGAGGTCATGAGGGCACGTCCCAGGACAAAGCTCAGCTTCCATGCGCTACCCGTAGGAAAGTTGAAAATCGAGATCGGGACTCATCACACCGACGCATTAGTAGACGGGGGAGCGGAAATCACTCTCATAAGGAGGGATGTCGCAACGATCACAGGCTGTACAGTAAATAAGGAAGTAACAGGGAGCATCCAGGGAGCCGGTGGGGAAATCCCGTTCGCTTGGTATGTCACGAAATGCGCAGTCAAGGCAGGAGTCAGGGAGTCGATCTGGTCGTTCCAGCGGATGACAGTAATGGAGGAAATGGACCACGATATAATCCTCGGGAGACCGTGGTGCGCAAACGTGGAAATAATAGGCATGCACTTACACGATGGCACGTACATGGTGGACATAGAGGACCCGGTGACCGGCCGGGGAGAGCTCCTACTACTTCTAGGGACAGGAGGAGACCCTCCGAAGGAAAAGTTAGCCACATGGTCGCCATCGTTCGAGGATAGCACACGAAAGGGGGCTTTTGCGCGGATGGAGGGCATAAGAGAAAGGGTAGAAATCATGATCGAGGAGGCATTCAATAAGAAAGAATGGATCAAGATGGGCCTGCCCCAGAAGAAGAGAAGGCAAGAGAACGAAGTCTTAGGGGTTTATGGTGGCAGAAAAGGAATCAGAAGTCGAACTCGGAGCCAGCTTGCCCAAGCGGAAAGAAGTGTGCATGGACGTGTCCGAAGTTGCACACGAGATCCCCGATTTGTTACAGCTCATCAAGGCCCTCAGATATTACAAGGTAGGAGTGGACTCGGCGGCCTTGGCCAAATTCGAAGGAGAGGTGCAAAAGGGATATTGTGTGAATGGAAAATTAGTCAGTATTCAACCACGAACCGTAAAAGTAGCAAGGGCAATCCCGACCGTTCATTTTTTAGGAGAAAGATCCCGGAAGGAAGTGTTTGAAAATACAAGCCGGTAGGAAAGAAAGCAAAACCGGTCTCGATCCTGCTAGAGACGTCAAAGGAAAGAGGCTATGGAGAAGGAGGAGGAAGTCCTCCGGGTGATTCGAGAGAGGCGAGCAACAAAAGGGCATCGGATACCAGCTGAGGTAGCTGATACAATGAAAATAGGGGTAGAAGGAGTCTTAACGGAGGAAGAAACCCTCCTGATCAAAAGGACCTGTCAGGAGTTTCACCTGGCATTTGGCTTTAGTGACCACAAGAAGGGGCGGTTGGACGTGAAGCTTATTCCTCCGGTCAGAATGCACACAATAGAGCATGAGTGCTGGAATGACAAGGGTCCGGCCTACGAATTTGGGATAAAGGGGGCACCTGCCGTAGTATCAGAACTTAGAGAAGGACCAGTCACCACTCGAAGTCGCAAAGAGGAGAAAGATTCGTGGGGAGCGATAGTAGGACCGAAGGAGGAACTAATAGCAATGACGATTGAGGGAGGCCGGGATGCCGTGATGAACTTAGTAGAATCTTGGGAAAGGAAAGAGTTGCGATGGATGATAAACCAGATGCAGGAAAGTAAGGATGAGGACCAGAAAGGGGAGGAGTTTTTCTATGCCCAAATATACGAAGGGATCTTTCGGGAGATCGGGTTGTTGCTGGTAGGAAACAAACAACCTATGGAAGTCAGCATTAAAGCGAGGGAGGAGGCCGAAAGGTACGTCCTAAGGGGCGGCCATTTGTTCCGAAGAGAGGAAGGTGCTATGCCTAGAAGAGTTGTGTGCGGAAGATCTAGGCAGTTAGACGTTATCCAGGCAATGCACGACGGGTTAGCAGGGGGGCATCGATGGCTCAAAGGAACTCTTGCAAAGATAACGCCACTCTATTATTGGTTAGGTATGGCAGGCATGGTCACCACATACTGCCAGACCTGCCTTATCTGCGAGGAACGAAGCTCGGCACGAGTCTTTGAGCCGCTTAGACCAATGCGGGTGCTAGGGCCGGGACATCTGGTCCACCTTGACCTTGCGGTCATGCCTGTATCAACTGATGAGTATAGGTATATCCTGGATGCGCAAGACAACTTGAGTGGGTTCGTGGAGGCGGTCGCTCTTAAGAAAAAGACAGGGAGAAGTGTAGCGGACTTGATAGAGGACTTCTACTTGAGGCATCCTTTCGTCAGGAGGTTTATAGCGGACAATGAGATAGAATTTGTGAACCAAGAAGTATTGGGAATGCTTAAGTGACTTTGCGTACCGATCACACTCATCGAGCCGTATCACCCGGAGGCCAATGCGCCGGTGGAAAGAGGGCACCGAACCTTAAAAAATACGATTGCGAAGCTCGCAGCGGACCATCTGGGAAGCTGGCCTAGGTATCTCAAGCAGGCAGTCTTCTCAAAGAATATGACACCTAAGAGGACAACGGGATGTATCCCAGCAGAACTTTGGTACGAAAGAGAGATCGACTTTCCCGTCGAAGCCTTGATACCTACCTGGAACAGGTTAGATGATGATCCGCGAATGACCACGGAAGAGTTAATCGAGGCAAGGTGTCGGCAAGTCCTTAAGAACGAAGAGGTACTAGACAGCAGAATGAGAGACAAAGCAAGGTGGGACCAGGTTAAGAATGTTAGAAAGGAGCCACTTCAGGTGGGGGAGATAGTATTGCTAAGGAACTTGGCACTAGAAAGTACTTGGTCTGGACAGGTGGGGAGGAGGTTCAAAGGCCCCTATCGGGTCGCCAAGCGGGTGGGGCTGAACACCTTCGAACTGGAAGATTTGGATGGAATTGGATTGAAAGGACCCTTCCCGGGGCAACGATTGGTCAGGTTTCTAAGTCGGGACCCAGTGGAACAATGGCTTCAGGAGGCCGAGGATAAGGAAACTGAGGGGCTACAAGCTAAGGACTGACAACGACCTTGCCCACACTATGGTTTTGTCTCTGACTGCGTGGGACTGTCATCTTTTTGGGGATGGGGCAATGGTTTGGACTGACTGAGGTTGGAAGGCAGGATGACTTGGGAGTTTGCGGTAACGGGTTTGTGTGGCAACGGGACGGATTGCCGGGAGCTCTGTATCATAGTTTTTGACGGGAAAATAATGGGGTCGTTATAAACGGGGCATTTGCATAAGGGAGGGAATCTCGCATAATAGTGGCATGGTGCGAAGGATACTGGGAGCATTCTGGGGAAGGCAAGCGGCCTACCGGACTGGGAAAACGGGTGTATGAGGGGTTTTGCGGGTGTTGTTTTGTTATACAGGACCCGGAAGAAAAAAAAAGACACAAAGCAAAAATGGAATTCGGCAACGAGAACGACAGCGGGGCGATCAACAGGCCTACCGGAGGGGAAGATGCGGGACCGAGTCAAGGGAGGAGGACGGCAAAGAGAAAGTTGTACATAGGGCTCATATCCGGGCCAGTGGTAGGCAAGGGTGGAAGAAAGTGCGTATGTAGAAAACCCTCGCCCCTCCGGGAAGGAGAAGGTATATATATCTCATCTGGGAGTGAGAGCGAGGAGGAAAGGGCAAGTGTGGGAGAAGGGGGCAATGCGGATATGGGAGACAAGGCTCAGGCCTCTAACAAGGAAAAAAACAAGAGGTGCGAACAACGTGAGTCTTGGCATAGGGAAGGAGAGGGGAGACGGGACATGCGCGAGGAGCGTGAGGATGGGGAGGAAAGAAGGGAAAACCCGCTTGAAGGACGAAGCGACCACGACGGTTGTGATGGGAGGTATCCAGACGTTGGAGAAGGATATGGGGAGAGGACAGAGATTCCCTATACCTACGATCCAAAAAACCTCACTGGCGGGTATAGCCCCATACAGACGGAAGAAGAGGAGGATGAGGAAGAGGAAGTGCAGGAGGTCATAGAAATCAGCAGTGAGGATGAGAAGGATGAAATCTCGAGGCCTAGAGAAGAGAGGCGGCCTCCGATACACCAGCCGCGCGAAGGAGCCTTCAGATGGGAGGATGAGTTTGGGCCAACGCCCAACCATTGGTTTCAACAATGGCTCGGTGTGATCAAACATGAGTGGATTATTAAGACCCGGGAACTCACAAAGGCAGGGGTGGTGGCCACACAATTGGATTTCTACAGCGAAATGGAGTTGCGAGAGATTGCAAGTAGGAGAAGAGAAATCATGGTCTCCAGACTGGGGTTTAGATGTTGATTAAGCATTGAACAGGAATCTTGCCTTTTCAGTTGCGAAAAGTTGGAACGACAAGAATGTGTATAGTATGAGTAAGCTTGCTAAGGATAAGTGATAAGAGGGTCAGCTAAGACTGTATCACGACAAAATTAGAAGATAGCATTTTGAGGCTACTTTCTGGATGAGCTACCTTCAAAAAGAGAAACTTTGGATGGAATGAGAATTGTGAATTTTGGATGGAATGAGAATTGTGTTTTTCGATAAGAGAAACTTTGAGTACAAATTGACGAGCAAAGCAAGGCATTGAATGTTGGTCGAGTACATGAGAGGTTAGGGAACCTATGGGTTAAGGGGCGTGAAGAACACTCCTTCCCTAGGAGCCTAATCCAACTGAGTCATGATTGAGTCTGAAAATAGCCAAGAGCTGAGATACCAGAAAGAGTGAAAATGAAGGGGGCACCCCTGTCTTTTGCTATGGTTGAACGGCCGGGTGGGCTAGTGCTGCTTGGGGTCATGAGCCCCAACTCGAGTACTAGACGCTAAGTCGGATGTATGCGCGGATAGTACATTGCTTTGAGAATGGATGAGGGGAACCGCACGCAGAAAACTGAAAAGAGATGGCCACCTTCTAACCTCCGAGACAGAAATGGGATCCGTGTGCTCAAGGTCCACCCCCTCGGGCACTAACATTGAGAATGGAAAGGAATGACCCTAACCAGGCTGTTCGACTTGAGAATGGAAAGGAATTGCCCTAACCCGGCTGTTCGACTTAAGAATGGAAAGGAATGACCCTAACCAGGCTGTTCGACTTGAGAATGGAAAGGAATGGCCCTAACCAGGCTGTACGACTTGAGAATGGAAAGGAATGACCCTAACCAGGCTGTTCGACTTGAGAATGGAAAGGAATGGCCCTAACCAGGCTGTTCGACTTGAGAATGAAAAAGAACGACCCTAACCAGGTTGTTCGGGAATGACCCCTAACAAGGGTCATTTCTTTTGAAATAGACACTGAGGTACCCTGCATAATTGATTGAGAATGAGCTGGAATGAGCAATGAGAGATGGAAAAGGTCGGTGGGTCGGTCATTGAAATAGCCAAGAGGATGGATGAAAGAGAATGCGAAGGGCAGGATAAAGAAGGCCGAGCCCTGAAGCCAAGAAGGGCATAGACCGTTGGGACGGTCATAAGGAATGGATATTGGGGAATGTGAAAGTTGAGGATTGAAGGTGGGCCGACGGGTCGGCCTTGAAAAGAGGACTATTGAGAAAACAACCGCCAGAGCGGCCATAAGGGGTGGCCTTGTTGATGAGAGGCTGTCGGACCAGCCATGAGAATCAGCCTTGGAAATAGCATTGGACTGAGTGTTCGAAGATTGGATATTGCATTGCATAGTTAGGGGACCCTAGGCAATTTGATGAAAGGTCGTCGGGCCGACCATGGAAATAACAAGAGATTGAGTTTTTCTTTTTTCTAGTTTCAGGTCTCAACATAAGGGAGATAGCAATGCTTGCATCGCGACCCCAGGATCTCTACCCGTTAAGGGAAAAGTCTCAGCACGACCTATTCCTTATAAGGAAAAATAAGGGTTGAAGGACCATGGCATCATTCTCTTTGATTGATGCTGACCGTCTGGAACTAACTCCGACAACGAGCTCTAGTCGGGGAGTTCAAACCGTTCCTCATGTTGAGAACCTAAACGTCAAGGGCGTGGAGCCAAACGGGCGAGCGAGCCATTCTTTTTCCTAAGTCTCATTTTTTTCCCCCCAACCACACGCCATGCTATAGAGGGGCGGCACGACCGTTTGGAATGGACCACGGTTGCTCGCATTAAGTTGAGCAGCACTGTCCAGAGGGAGGAATCGGGCGTGGTACCGGGTGGAAGCCGCAACCACCACAGGGCGAGTGACACCGCCCTGCCGGATCATTACAACCGTTCCGGGACTAACCGCGAGGTCTTCGTAACTGCACTTGCAAACTAATAGAGAGCCCCAACTCTCTTGAAAGGAAGAGGCCAGATCCAAGAAAACACCACTCGGGAGGAACGATTCGCGAGAAAGCCCTTACGGCAAGACGGGGTCCTGGGAGGTTTTTTGACTGGACCTACCTGCCAGATGAGAGGAGGTACCTCAGTGATGACGCCCGTCTCGTAAGCGGCGAAAGGTCGGACGGAGTAGGGGATGAGGTGAGTTATCAGCAGGGGGAGGACTGATCACCCTTCCTTTTTTGGGGCTGATGGGCCGGCATTCGTCTACTCGGTTGGTGGGCCAAGGTCTGCGTATCTCCAAGTGAGAACTAGTCGTGCGATGGGGACATCGCATTTTGAGTGGGGGGAAGGTGTGCCATCTACCGATGAAAAAGCATCCAAAAGAGAAGGTTACCATGAGCTCAAGAAATCGTGTAATTGACTTTGCATGGGCTTGAGAAAAGGCCTGACAAGATGTCCAGAAGAGAAATGAATGAGTAACTGACTTTGCATGGGCCTGAAAAAAGGCCTGGCAAGATGTCCAGAAGAGAAATGGATGAGTAATTGACTTTGCATGGGCTTGAGAAAAGGTCTGGCAAGATATCCAGAAGAGAAATGGAGGAGTAATTGACTTTGCATGGGCTTAAGAAAAGGTCTGGCAAAATGTCCAGAAGAGAAATGGAGGAGTAATTAAGTTTGCATGGGTTTGAGAAAAGGCCTGGCAAGATGTCCAGAAGAGAAATGGAGGAGTAGTTGACTTTGCATGGGCTTGAGAAAAGGCCTGACAAGATGTCCTGAAGAGAAATGGATGAGTAATTGACTTTGCGCAGGTTTGAGAAAAGGGTCTGGCAAGATGTCCACAAAAGAAAGGCATGTATAATTGGTTTTGCGTGGGCATAAGAAAAGGTCTGACCAAATGTCCCGAAGAAAGATGTATGTGTAATTGATTGTGGCATGAAAGGTCTGGCAAGATATCCAGAAGAAAGATGCTTGGGGAAATGGACTCGGTAGCATGCATGAAAAATTAATTAAGCTTCAGTATTAGAGAGGGGACATGCATGTGAAACCGGCAGGACTAGAAGTAAAGGCGGGCAGAATGACCTGGAGGAGATACGTGTGAATTGGGTTGGGCTTGAGAGTGAGGGAAGGGTGACGAGAGACATGGATTGCACGGGCCGAAGAGCCAGGTAGAAGAGGCATTAAGGGTGGCGGAAACCGAAAATAGGCCTGTTTGGCAAGGGATGGAAGGAGGATCAACCAAAGGGCGCTTGGGATGGCAAGGCTCGGGAGAGAAGCAGGGCAGCGAAAGGAGGAAAGCTGGAAAGGGGTTTGATGTACTACGGGTGATGAATGAGACGAAAAGGGTTTGATGTACTACGGGTGATGAATGAGACGAAAGGGGTTAGATGTACTACGAGTGATGAATGAGACAAAAGGGGTTTGATGTACTACGGGTGATGAATGAGACGAGTGGGGTCTGATGTTCTAAGAGTGATGAATGAGACGTGAGAAGCCTAAAGGACAAAGAAAGCTTGACCCTATACACCCCTTCCAGTTCCAAGGCCGGAAAGTAGAAGAAAACCGAGAAAAGCAGGAGGAAAAGACAAAATGGACCCTGGCAAACTAACTACCCATAACATCTCCTCCTCCTCTCCCGTCTATCCCTCCAAACCCATTGACAAGAGATTGGTGCGCGATGAGGACATCGCGAATGAGTGGGGGGAATATGTCGGGACTGGTGGGTCCCGAATAACTTCTCATCACTCGAGAGACTGAATCTAGACAAATTGTGCACAACAGAGAAATTTGGAGTAAGAAGGAAAGAGAGAGAAAGGACAAAGGATTAGGCCGCAGGAGGGAGTAATGCCCTGGGGAAAAAAACACAGAGGAAGAAAACCAGCAACGGCGAGCGAGTGAGCGCAAGAACAGGGGCACGTAGAACATAGTATGAGGTCGGAGGGCTATTGGGATGCAACAAGACTAAGGCCAAAGGGCCCTTGAACCAGCAAACGTAACACGGCAGTGACAAAGGAATAAGGGAGTCGAGAGATAGACGGCCCGGAGGTCGTGGGAAACGGGAGAACGAGGGCCCAACATGGGGGCCGCCTACGGGAGCCTCAGAGCGGAGGCCCACGACCAAAGAAATCGGGGCGCACAAGGCACAAGAGAAGACAAGGGAGAGGGGTCACCATGGGGCGGCGAAACGCCGAAGGGACGTGGGACACCTCGGGGAAAGGCACCTGGGGCCACGTGGGACTAAGGAAAAATAATAGCATTTGGGGCAAAATGTATCGGGGACCACCCACAGGACTAAGTGCTGGGGACCGGCCGTGGACTAATTGTCGGGGACCGCCGGTGGGACTAAGTGTCGGGGACCGCCGTCGGGACGGATGGCGGGGACATGTGAAAGTCCCAAGAAGAAACGGCGGCACCGCATGAGGGAAAATAATAAGGGCAATGTGCACCGTCAAGATTGACATCTTGACGACCAAGAATATTAGCACTGCTAGTGCAAGCACTAGCGGTAGCAAACGGGAAGGCCGAAAAGAAAAGAAAAAGTAAAGAAACATGAGGTGGGAGGCATGGGAGCAATCCGAAAAATCTCGGATCAGCCTCCCTCAAGAAAATGGAGTCAAAAGAGACTCCATGTGAAAAATAGCCCCCCGGGAGAAAATCGGAGTAGGAGGGGCCACTATGGGAGGAAAATAGAAGTAAAGGGAAGCTCCCATGGGCAGAGGAAGGGCCAAAACTAAGAGGAAGGGGCTAGAAAAGGGCCTTAACGGCCACTTGACACTTGACATGCTAGAAAAAAGAGAGAAAAGAAAAGAAAATGTGGGAGAATAAGACAAGAAGAGTGAGAGGGAGTGAGTGAGTTGGCCGTCAGTAGGGACTGCCACAAGTAGGGATTGGAAGATCCCTACTATCCAAGAAAAGGGGAAAAAAAAAGAAAAGAAAAGAAAAAAATGCCTTAACGGTAAAAAATGGCCACTTGAGGAGATACCTCCCTGACCAGATTCATTCTGGAATATGACGGTTGCAATGGGCTTTGATTTTCTTTGATTTTTGCAGAGAAAATCAAAGAAAATCAAAGCTCCATGCAACCGAAAAATAACGGATTGCATGGGGGAGGAGAAACGCATGTTTTTTGTGCATCCGGAGCCAATATTGAGCCCGGATGCACTTAAAAGTTTAACGCTTCATTTTCTTTTAGCATGGGGCAAGTTGTGGGGCTGTGGGACTAGAAAAATGGTCATGACTGCAGTCCGAGAAATAACGGACTGCATAGGGATGCCTAGGCTAAGGGAAAATGAGTCACGATAAGCCCAAAATGCTAGAAAGGAGCAATTTCGACATGGGAGACGGTAAACAGCGACCGTGAGATGAGATCTCACGGCCTAGAAGAATCGGCACGCATGTAGGGATGATGGGACCACCAAGGGCAAGAGGGCCCCAAAAATAAAAATAGGACACCATCCGGAATGTTGTCGGGGACCAAGTGGGCCCAAATAATAAAAGTCGGACAAACGGGTCCCGCCGGCAGGACAAGAAAATGAAACTAGTACGGAGAAAAGTGGCGGGGACTTGGGATGTCCTAAGGGAACCATGAGCAAGCACAATGAATAATTGTGCAAGCAAACTGCACCGTCAAGATCAAGGATCTAGACGGTGGGAAATATTAGCACCGCTAGTGCAATCACTAGTGGGGGAAAGTGGGAGAGCCATGGGGAGAAAAAAAAGTAAAATAATGATAGTGGGAGGGCTGCCCAGCAGTCCGAAATGTCTCGGACTAGCTAGGCATGAGAAAATAGAGCCTCAAGAGTCTCAACTTGAGAAAAACGTTGTCACAACTGAAATAAAAGATAAAGAAGGAAAAATGAGAAAAAAAGGAAAAAAAATGAGACAAAAAGGGAGAAAAGAGTGGAGGAGAGTGTGCCGACCTATTGGGACCCGCACAGTAGGGACTGACAGGTCCCAACTGTGACCTCATCCCTCCTAGAATGAGGGAGGGCAATCCAGATTGCAGAGATATGGCGTAATAAAATCTTAATTAAAAAGAAGAAAATGGGAGAAAATGCAAAAGAGAAATGACCGATTTTCTTTTGGACCATGGATCTAGCCGTTTTTTGTGGGCCAGCTCAAAACGGCTAGCTCCGGAATGAGGTGGCAGCCCAAAATGGAAAGAAACAAAAGAGGGAAAGAGACAAAATTGTGCATTTAGCCCAAAAAGAGAGCCAGATGCACAAAAAATTGATAAATTGGACTTAGAGGCTCAAAATTGAAGCAAGGGCTACTTGGGGGTGGCACAGAATGTTGTTGGCCTTGGATCTCAGCCAGATCCAATGCTGAAAATGTGTCGCTGCATGGAAAAATATCTCGGCCTACCAAAAATGGGGTACAAACTGAAAAAATCGAGAAGGGTCTTTTTTTCTCAAGTAAAATTGCCCCTTGGGCATTAGGACCCAAGGGGGCAGCATTTGGGAGGTGGAGGCCGGAGTAGGCTAAAAGGCAATCCTAGTTCGCAGCCCGTCAGGGTTGCGTTTTCCCCCCCTAAGATTTTCAACGTCACTCAGATTTCAATGTCGGTGGTCGTCGGGAGGGTGGGCATTTTGAGTTTTTGGGGCTTTGAAGGGCCAGGAACGCGAAGGACCGGTAGCTCCCCGTAGGAGGCCGCGGTCCTTAAGCCTTTTCCGAAAAATTGAAATGGTGCGGGTACACTCTTCTCGAATAGCAGATTTCCTAGAAAACATACATCTTGTATTTGGACACAACATGTACCCTTTCTATTACGATTTCCAAAAGAAAAAACTCTTGTATTCCAATACAATTACTTTTTTTTTGGAGGTCAGCGCCTGCCCTTGTGCTCCCCGCTACTGACATGCTGCATGCTGTAGGTCTCTCTATCTCTCTCTCTCTCTCTCTCTCTCTCACACACACACACACACACACACACACA
>BFEA01000174.1:800176-817676 GCA_003427395.1 Chara braunii | reverse complement strand
TCCTGGCTGCCTCCTCGTCCTCTCGACTCCGACGCGAACCACCACACGGGGTGCTGCTGGCGATGGCGCGATGAAGACGGCACGACGCGGGGTGATGAACGATGAAGCACACACGACGCGGGGCGGGGCCGAGGCAGAGTGACGGGGTGGGGCCGGCGAGGGGGAGCCCTGAGTGCTCTATACAGGAACGAAGTTCGAAAATCGAACTTCATACCCGCCCTCTGAATAAAAATTTGCGGGGCCCTGCGCGCCCCCAAAAAAAAATTCTTTTTTTTTTTCTGACCGCCTACGCAAAGTGCAAACCGGCCTAGCAACCCCCCCCTCCCGAAAAAAAAAAAAATTCCCGGTACCCCCAAGTTTGGCAGTGCGCCGCATGCGATGCGCGCACGCTGTGCGGCTTGCGCGGTGCGGCGGGCAGCGCATCGCGATGCGCCGCATGTATGATATACATACATATACGAAACAACACAAAACAAACAACACGACAACGCTCCTAGTCCCTCGACAGTCATCCCATAACTATCCAATGCGGAAATCAGATAGGCCTTTGCACGCGAAACTTATAAACTCGCGCGGTTGCAGAGCCTACTCATATCGACTCGCGATGCAAACGTGAGCAAGCAGTCGCAGTGATGGCGTACTACGTAGTGCCCATAATCAAGCGGTCCCTTGTGGATCCAAGTACTGCTTATGACACTCAAGTGTTAGACTCGAAGTATCGTGAGGGTCAACTCCCTCACGATATTGCACGACTGAAGGAGTAGCCGTGCGGCCGCCGCGAGACCTCAGACCTTTGGCTTGAGTGTCTCGGCAGGTGGGACGAATAGGCTCTGCGCGGGGGAAAATTCCTTTCATGCAGAGCCTAGGGCTTGGGATATTCTGGACAAGGACCTCGAATCCCAGCCCATGACCAACGTCCAACTAAGAACTCAGAAAAAGTGTATAATCAAGAGGCGGGGGKTTTCTGCCTACCTCAACCCTTATTTACCCCTTAATACGCTAGCCCCTTGGGCCATGTGAACTTCCAACATAGGCACACACACATATATATACAAGGGGGAATAAGTATGTGACGATCACTTCTCACAATCACAGTGGGGCTCCTCACAACCAAATGTATGTGTGTGATCGCAGGCAGTCAAATCCAAAAATCTGAACCACAGAATATACCTGCAATCACATCAAAGAATCAAACAAGGTCCACACACTACACGGGGTCAACCCCAACCACTCTCCATACTCATACCCCTCGCTTTAGCCATGCAAGCCCCAACCTCCAGCCAACCAACCATAATTAATACTCAGTACCTTTGTTAAATGGGCATGCAATAAAAGTCTGGGTGAAACCTTAGCAAAACAATAAAAATCACCACGGCTAAAGCCTTTTTAGGTTGAGTATTGAGGGAAAGTTGGAATTGAGTCGTAAACCAACGAATCGGCAACCGACTTGTTATCAGTGATGACAGAAGGTGATCCTCGTGGGATCAAAGCTGAATCTAGCCCAAGATCCTGAATCGACTCGTTCAAGAAGACATGTAACACAAGACAGGCCAACCCCCAAGCTAAGTCTATAAGTTCATGGAGAATAATCTCCATATCACGACCTCACCCAAATCATCCTAATTAACCAGGTCTGACCCTACCTCTAAGCATGCGCCAAGCAAAGGTAGATTCTAGCATAACCTTCTCTACACGGAGTGGATCTCCCAGAATTGCCACCTGTGAATTATAATCTAACGCCTCTAAACTCGAAAAGCTTCGGTAGCGCTTCCCGTAGGAAAAGTGCCATCGCAAAACTTACACTGGCCCAAATATCAAACTTTTGGATTTTAGAAAGTCAAAATTTGTCTAACTCGCTGATTTAGGGAAAATTGGGGCAGCACTTCCTTTAGAAAGGAAGACTTCCCAAATTTATACAAAGTCAGATATGAACTCAAACATAAAGTCTGAGTTCTGCTAAGACAGAATTTTCACCAACTCTTTAGATTTGTAGAAATTTCGGCAGCGTTTCCCGTAGAGAAAATGCTATTCCAAGATTTATACAAAGCTAAGTTGATAATCTGAAATGACTTTGACCGTCCAAGGCTCAATTTTGTCTAACTTCCTGAATTAGTAAAAATTTGGGCAGCACTTCCTTTAGAAAAGGAGGCTTCCCAGATCCTTACTAAGTCAAAAAAGCCAACAAGACCGGATCCAAAAGAAGACAAAGTTTTGACTAACTCCTTGATTTTGTAGAAATTTCGGCAGCGCTTTCCGTAGAGAAAGTGACTTACCAAGATTTATATAAGACCAAGTATAAATAAAAAGATCCAGAAAATGCAGAAGTTGATCTAAGCAAAGAAATCTCAGCTCAGAAATGCAGTAATTGAAACTAACTCCTATGGCTCTAGCACGTGGCGAGCAATTAAAGCTACTACCTATCAACTGAAACCCAGACTAAGTAGTAGCATCACTCAGTCCCATGCAGGCCAACCAACAAAGGTAAGTGCTCTCACCATCCCCAAGTCAATTTAGCAAACAATAGTTCATAGTCTTTCAATGATTTATCCCCTTATACCTTGCTTACATAAGGCATAAGGCTAGACCACCTAAACTTATGGAACATGTCTAGCCCAGCCATGAACTATACACAAACATAGGGCACAACAACTTTTCTCTTCTTTGGGCATATGACTAGGCCATCCTAGTCGCCCTGAACTGTTTAAGTATCCAAAATTTATATAATTATGTGCACTTAATCTTTTGAGGTAGCATATAACTGAGTTGATCATCTTCAGCTCAAGACTCAGTCTGCCCCTTCGTACCACAAGTTTTATTCGTAATTAATACTCTCTGCAGTTGGTAATAAGCTATAGTCAGACCACCCAAACTTATGGAACCCTGTCTGAGTAGCCTGTTCATAGATAATATAATAATAAAGTATAGCCAAGTTATAACCTTCTGGTTCCAACATGTGCGAGGCGTTGGACCAAGACCACCCAAACTTATGGAACATGTCTTGGTCCTCAACCTGGTTCATTTCTCCCAAAAGCCAAAGCAAGAAGAGGTTGAGTCACCCAAACTTATGGAACATGCTCAAACCTCCTTGTTCAGGAACTAAGGAAACTGACAAAAACCCAATGTAAACAAGGCGACCAAGCCACCCAAACTTATGGAACATGCTTGGTCCCTGAAAAGTCAACCACAGTCAGCCCTCACAAGTCAGAGCGACCAGACCACCCAAACTTATGGAACATGTTTGGCTCTCCAGGCAATCCAAAATAAAACATAGCACTGGGCCTTCCCAAACTTATGGAACTGGCCCAGCCTTTGGTTGACCCAGTCAGCTTCATGCAATACAGCCTTTCTCCCACGCTTCCCCTACATGCAACCCCACAATCTGCTGTGAATTAAGGCAAAGAAGTTGAAACTGACATTATACATGCATTCCCTTTACTTAGTCTGGTTATGTCCTGAAGAGAAAGCAAGAATCATAGGGACAGGCATGCATACGTCAATCAAGCTACAAGGGGAATATGCAAACATGGGTGTAGTGGGTTGTACAAATAGAGATGGATTACCTGATGGTTCCCTGCCTCCAGAACCTCGCCTAGGTTCCGGCAGAGCTCCCGCTATCGGTGGGTGGACTCCCCACAGAGCCTCGATGCGGTCCTACGGGTTGCAATCCCGCCTGCCGCCTTCCTCTCGTAGCCAACAGACCAGACTTAGAGTGAGAAGGGCAGATAGAGAAAGGTTTGAGACTCTCAGATCCAAGAATGGTGCTCTCTGACTCACAAGAGAGGGCCTTGTTATCTTGACTCGCCTGAGGGCCCCTCAATGATGGCCAAATAGTATCATCTTGGCCAACTTCTGAAGTCAAACTGTCGAAAACAATCACCTGCCGACCTCCCAATCCACGGCACTAACCCCCTGCTTGTAAAGTCTGATCACCTCTCCGAGCCTCAACACCTCTCCTCAGTCCAATTGCTGCTGCACAACAGCCCTGTGACACTCAACAACGGTATGCAACTACATGCAGTAACCAGCAATAGGCAACAGCAGTATGCAGCCGTCGGCAATTGGCCACCGTTTGTACACAGTCATCAGACACAGCAGCCGTGCACAATCAGAAACAGCAGCAGTGCACAGCAGCAGTCAGCCGCAGCATGCAGCAGCAGTAAGCAGTCGCAGTCTGTGCATAGCCAACAGTAGCCCACAGCAGTAGTTCACGCACCGCCAATCAGCAGCAACAATTGTTCGCAGCATCCAGCCGCAATATGCAGCGGCCAGCAGCAATGCGCAGCCGCCAGCCACAGCCACGCTAATCACTCTCTATCAGCAGCAACTGTAGCGTATGTTCATGCCAAAACTGCCGACCACCGGCCTCGTAGACTGCCTACTTCATCGGCTGTCGACCCTGCAGACTGGCGCCACCCACGTACGTGCCCCCTTTTCTGCTCACAGCCTGTTACCACTC
The DNA here is from genome assembly GCA_003427395.1 of Chara braunii. Taxonomy (NCBI): domain Eukaryota; kingdom Viridiplantae; phylum Streptophyta; class Charophyceae; order Charales; family Characeae; genus Chara; species Chara braunii. Next base: position 813,220 of record BFEA01000174.1, on the reverse strand, counting down.
GACTGTTTCTCTTCACCCACTCGATCTGGCTACGTTCGTGCGAGTACCCAGGTCTGATCACAGCGGTAAGCAAGGCTACAACTGCCGCCACAGGTGAGTTTCCTTTCCCGTGGCTCCCCTTCCCGCTGCAGTTTTTAGGTAGGCACTCGCTACTGCTCCCGTCCAATAGTATGAGCAGGATCGATTGAATCTATTGCTAGGACCTGGAGATCTGCCTTGCCTCCGACTCGGCTTTCTGCAACCAGCCCCCCCCACTGTTCCTAACCTTTATTCCCCACGGTCTGTATCTGGTGACAGTGGTTAGGTTTGTAGTCTTAAGTCTGAAGTCCAGTGACAGTCCGCGGTTCACTGTCCATAGTCCGTAGCCCACCTCCGCAGTTCCACAGTCCACAGTCCACCTCCGTTCCGTCTCACTTTACCAAGCCCATCATTCAACCAGCGTCAGCTGCCCCGAGGGAACTTAGGAAGGCAACGGCTACAGACTGGCTCAGTCTGTCTTTCTTGTAGTGCACAGATCGATACAGGCGCTTTAGATCGAAAAGGCACAGCTTGACTCGTGGTTCTTTCCTCACGGCTGGATTATCCTTAAGGTGCTCTCTCTCTTTCTTTCATGTGCTCGGCTTAAAGCCGAATCACAGTGCCTTCGCCGAAAACCACCCAACTATCCCGTCAACTCTGAAATGACGAACGCTCCTACCTACGACATCTCAGAAGCGGATGTGATACGTTCCTCCACTACAATGGTGATTCCGAACACCAACCCGGTCGGTGGCATCGACTCTATGAAGGTCCCTGCGACGAGCAGGTAAATCCCGCCCCCTTCTCTTTCTTCTCTATTCCATTGATGCCCCACTACGAGCCCACTGTCAGTCACGGGAACTAGGAGGCGCAACCCTCACTCGGATCGTACCACTGCGACATCGAAAAGCTAAAACCGAAAGCTAAAAACTAACCCGACACCGGTGATGACGGTTGCGAAGACAAAATTTAACTCTACGACAGATCGCACGTCCCCCCTCTCAGTGAACGTGATAAAAAGGGGGATGAATCTTCCGCCAGAAAGCGGGAAGATACACTCGCCAACTCGAACATCTCGCGAGCTTTACTGATCAACATTCGGTCGCGCTATCGGCCGGGTTCAGTTCGGAGTGACGTATGAGTACACCGGAAGTACTGTGCTGGTACGGAGAGCACCGTGACTGCTCGAAACCACGAACGAACGACGAAAAACAATAAGAAAACTATCGAAAATGAATCTTCAACTGAAACATGGGAAGATTCATTGCTGCAACACCTTTCCCCTGTGCGCATCCATGGACACCCATATCTCCAAGATCACGCCCCTCACACCCAATCTACTGGCACTATCGTTCCACGATGGCCAAAAATCTTTCTCCCGCATCTTTTCCCGACCGATCTCATCCGGAATCGGCCGATCAATACGCTCTCCGTCCTGCTTTTCTCGGCATCTCTTTTGGGCGCAGCCCCTACCGCTCACTCCTCGAAACCTATTTACTAACGACAAAAACTAACCTCTCAGGTCGACTTGCAGCTATAGAAAACCCCCATCTAACATTCTCCCTCGCTTCGTTCCGTGGAAAAATGAGGGAGACAAGCGTTTCCCATCTTCCTCCACTCTTTGCTCCCGCCCTCTCCGCGCAGTCTTTTCTCTCTTTATCTTCTATTCTACTAACTTATTCGTCAAACCAACATCACCTTCATGCTCGCACTAACCAAAAACCCCCACATCAAGCCTTTCCACGCCCGATTTCAACAAGGAACGGGCGCGCTATGTACTTCCAACCCTGTTCGACGTGCTCTCCGCCACTTCCATCTTCAGCGAGTATGCACCCGGCGCGATTCTGTGCCAAGATTCATTCCTCCTTCTAATGCCTTCGCGTACTTCTCCTGCCAGTCACCTAGGCTCCCTTCACCGCCTCCACGCTCGATGCCCGCTGCTGCGCAATTGCTCTGTCCGCTGCTGCGCAGCGCTGCCCATTGCCTCTCTCTTGCTGCTGTGCTTGTTCCTGCCGCGCATGCATCCAACGCTAAGTCTCGTCCTGATTCATTCCATCGCCCCTACCATCCTGTCTGCCTCCGCCATCCCCGATTCCTCCCTCTCTCGCGTGTATCCGCTTCAAAAAGCCGCCTAGGTCCTCCCCCGTTCTTTACTACTGCCTGTTCCTACTGATGATCGGTTGGGCTTCAAACCCAACACCCCGCCATAGCTCTTCTTCCCCCGCACTCACCTTCGAATGCACTCGGCGTGGTTCCTATCCAGATTCATCCCCCTATTTCCTGCTCTCGCACCCTGCCTGGCCCTCTCCCTCGTTTGGCTGCGACTAGCGCACGCTAGATCGTCAGGTAACCACACTCTCCACACGATGGTGCGCTCGAACGAACCACTGATCGCTATAACCCCTAGCCGAATGCTCTCGCAGGGCTTACGCAGGTATGAATGGAGGATTGTTCACTGCCTCCCAATTTATGCTTCTACGGCCCGTTGGCCCTCCTACTTGCTCAGCCCCAGTGCCCCCACTCCCATATGGTACTCGCTGACTAAACTTGGGGGGGGGGTTGGGACCGGACCCCCTGACCTTTGCATAGGCGGAGTTGACCGCCGACCCACAGGTCTTAGCCCAGCAAGGGACTCTGGGCCGCCTGCGGTGGCCCATTTTTGGAACGGCCCTCGGCCTTCCAGTATAGCAGTAGCTACGACCTTGACCTCCAAGGACTGTCCCAGCTGCGACCTACAACACATCTCTCAAACAATAAAAAAAAAAGGAAAATAGCACATAATAATAATAATAATAATAATAATAATAATAATAATAATTTAAAAAACTAACGTGGTTGGGGGGAAAACGCGTGCCCTATAGGCAGTCCCTTAGTCCCGCCTAGTGGGCCCAACACTGGACTCCCCCAACAAAAACCAAGGGGTATAGTCCCGCGGGACCCTCAACCCCTCAGCCCTTCAATGCTCCATCGCTCCTATGCCACCGCCCGTTGGCCTCGACCCCCGTACCTTTGCATCAACAGTCCAGTGCCGTAACCTATAGGGCTAAGCCCAAGTCTGGGACTGACCTGCGCGAATTTCAATAAAGGATGATATGGGGCAGTGCCCCAGATCTGGAAAAACAGCCCGGGCCTTTATTCCCACCTATAACTGAGCGCGTTGCCGATGAACACCTGCGCAGGCTCGTTCGGACTGCGCCATGGTCACCATGCACGCTATACAGCATACCATCCCGACCGTTAGTGGTGGATATGTCAAACTCAAAGCCAATTGCAATAACCAAAGAGTCAGACCAAACCAAAGAGAAGATCACACGCGCGCCTTAAGACCGCGCGCCTTAAGAGAGGATTGCTTTTCTTCTTCTTTGCCTCTCTCTGATCTCTGTCGCCCTTCCCCTTTCCCTCCAGGGCTTCTTCTTCTCCTTCTAGTGAGATATGAGACACATACACACACACACACACACACACGCACACACACACGCACACACACACACACACACACACACACACACACACACACACACACACAGTGTGTTGACATCGGGATTCGGGACATTTGACATCGCCCAGTTCAGTGACATTGGGACTTGACATTTTGTGAGCAGCGACCTTGGGGATACATTGGAGATTGGGTCCATCGGGCTATGGTGACTGATCCTCCCTATCTCCCTCTTCTCCTTTCGTCTCCTCTCCCTCTTTCCGAGTGATGATGTATGTTGTCAGGTCCTGTCATTGTCCATGTTGAGTCAGAGCTTGGTATTACAATCTTTTGCGCTGCTATTTTTTTAATTGTCTTTGATATGTTGGTTCTCGGTTCATGATCGATGCCAATTAGGCATGTGACAGTATAGGACCGACAAAATGTTTGCAGCAGACAGGCCGCGACTGACCGGTACCGGTCGAAAACAGGCCAAGCCAAGTCAAGTCCTATATTTTGCTGCTACAGTGCAGCGGCTCATCACTTGTTCAATTGCAAGATGTAGAAGCGCTGCTGGTGCTTGTGAGTTACGACAACTGGGGCATTTCGCGCCTGGAGGAGGAAGAGGGCGCGGGATAGTTACTCCATAGCTAGGTGTACATATGTTAGATCTCTCTTGGAGGAAAGACTCCTCCCCCTTGTGGGGAAGTGGTTAGGGTTGTCGGTCTACCTGAAGGCATAGGTACATAGTGGGACCCTAATCTCGTGAGAGTGAAAGTTTTGTGTGTGTGTTGTCTGATCTAGGGTAGAAACTCGCCTGCTGGATGTATCTTTAGGCAAAGTAAGAAGCACGGGCAAGAGCGGCAGGTGCTCGTAAAACAACGTGTCTAGCCCCAGGATCGATATTGACCGGTATGCGACTAAAAGCTGCCCAGACGCAGTGAGGAGTTCTAGAGGTCGGTAGAGATTCGATAGTTGGCTAGTCCGCAGGCAAAGTAAGGGTGAGACGTACGGTCCACCAGGGAAGGAAGCTAGGTAGATCCCACAAGGACCGGTACTGACCGGCTGGCAACCCATTTGGTGGTAGTTATACTCGAACATTGTGGCGCACAATGAGGAATCTAAGTTTTGAGAGCAATCCTTCTGAATGGTGGGCACAATGTCCTGTTTCCGCCTTCCTGAGGTTTTTGCTGGCTGACCTTAAACTGTTGGTTGCCCATCTGTTAAGAGAGTTGTAGTGACATAAGTGGGAAGAGAAGTAGATGAGTCAGACCCTAATTTAGATTAAGATTAGTGTAAATATTGAGTAGGTCTTAGTGGTGAGGAGGCGCAGTCAACTTACCTGTGCCAATCCTTCACCATGGATGACTATGTGATGCTCTCCTTCTTGGCCCTTTCCGTGATATGCGCATACTCCGTTTTCTCTTTCCACTAGGGTTTGCCCAGACCTTTGGCATGCATGTCGTGAGTCGATCCGATGAAGGTGAAGCTTCCCTGGATGTATATTGGGAAGAGAGAAGAGATTTTTTATCAGTGGGAGGTGCACATGGGGACATACTTGTATGCATAGTTGATTTCATATTGGGACCGTGTGCTGATGGCAAGCTCATGCCTTGGTGGGGATGCCGCCAACTTCGCCATATCTTTGGTGAAGGAGGCAGGTTGCTCTTCGATGGTAGACTACTCCCAGCGAACCCATATAGAAGACTTCATGAGAGCCCTAAAAGAGAGGTTCGAAGACAAGAACCTAACCCTACGCACTGAGTCTTGGATTCTTAACATAGGCGACCGGAAATGGGAGAGTGTTGTTGCGTTGAAAGCCACAATGGATGAACTCTTACAATGTCCCAATCACGGTCTAACCCCCACTCAGATCTTGAATAGCTTCGCCAAAGCCATCCTTGATCCCCTTAGGACGAATCTATACCCCAATACTAAAGAGGAAGGCATGACTTACAAGAAGTTTAGTAAGATGCCCGTAGACCAGGCCGGTTTCCTAGAATAGGCTAATTACTGCCACTAGTGAAAGGATCTGCAAAAAGGAGGTCAGTGGAAGAACACGACTATATCTGGTAGCATCGAGGGAAAGGACAGTCTTTTACTCACGTTCGAGGAGGGTGGAGTTGAGCCTCTACACTACGAAAACATAGATTACGGATTAGAAGACTAGGACAACAACCGACCGGCCCGGGTAGGGGACTATTCGGCTATTACAGCCCACGAGGGAGGGCGACAAGGAGGAAGAGGAGGCTAAGGAAGAGGTGGAGTAATGGTTCCCGCAAGGTGGATGTAGTACTCTTCCACAGGTGGAAGAGGTAGAGGGCGCAGACCATGGCCCGCATATCTAGGAGTTGCTGAAGATGAACCGTGGAAGGAAATGATTGAACGCTCGTTGTGGCAACAACGACTTAACGCCAATCAGTGTTTGAAGTGTGGTGACCCCAACCACATTGTTTGTTTTTGCCCTGACTACCGCTACCCAAAAGGCAACAGCCAGTAGGAGTCGTGGTTGCTCCTGCTGGGCCTTAAGACATAGACAGGCATATAGAAGCGCGCATTGGGAAGGCACCCTCCAATTTGAAGGCCCCCATGGCAGAGATTGATGTAGGCCCCCACCCAGTTAGTTGTCCAGAGACCGCTTGTGCTAGGGTCTCTTTGGGTGGTTCCCTTGCAGGCATCAATGATGAGTTGATCACTCGTGGCCACACTTAGGCTGAAATGAAGAAGAGGAGCAAAGGGCAACTAATAATAGGTCATGTAGAGATTAGTAGAGAGCTATTAGGCACGTTAGTTGATAGTGGATCTACTCGTAGCTACATTAGCTGAAGAGGGTTGCAAAAGATGCACCTCGACATGAAGGTAAAGAAGCTAGACGAGCCGGTAGTTAGTAAACTAGTCGACTCCAACAGAATGACGGGAGGGGTATAGGCCAGTAGAGTTCATGTCGTGTAGATTACCTAGTGAGAAGGTTGATGCCTCGACGTATGAGGGAGAGCTATGTGCTCTAAGCGAGGCCTTGAGTCATTTGCGACATTACCTTCTAGGAAGAAACTTTAAAGTTTGTTTGATCACGAGACCCCACGCTGGTTGAAAACCCAGGCCCAAATGACAACCAAGTTGACTAGGCGGGCTGGGGAGATAGACCAATTTGACTTTGAGCTGAAACCAGTCAAAGGCAAATACAATGTTGTCGCTGAGGCGTTGAGTAGAAGTGTAGACTTTTTCAGTGCTATAGTGACTTACCTAGATGCAGGTACCAAATTGCAGCAACGGATTAAAGTTGCGTAAGCTGACGATCCCGTTTACAGCGAGCTGATTAAGAGGGTACAGACTGCACCACATGAAGTCCCAAAGATAGAATGACTGACGGATTGCTGTTTGAAAACATTGACAGGTTTGACAGGCTCTGTGTCCCGAATAATGAAACTGCCAAAAGTCTTATCTTAGGGGAATGCCACGAAACGGAGGGCCATTTCGGTTGGAGGAAGACATGCTAATCTCCTCCTACACTTGGGTCGACATGCAATATGATTGCATCACCTACATCCAAGGTTGCCAAGTATGCCAGTGGAACAGGAGTTCGACGCAGACCCCCTTTGGATTGTTGAGACCGCTACCTGTCCCGTCCTGGTGACTCCATGTCCATTGACTTTATGGATACAAAGGCAGAAACGGGAAGAGTCAAGTAATGGTAGTAGTAGATAGATTTAGTAAATTTGTTGTTTCTATTCCGCTGCCCGCTGAGGCGAAGACCGCGAGTTCTTTAATCATTGGTTCAAGGATTCTGGCCACCCACTGACGATAATCATTGGTTCAAGGATTCTGGCCACCGCGAGTTCTTTAATCATTGGTTCAAGGATTCTGGCCACCGGTGAGCACTGACAACAACTAATGAAAGTTTAAGGAACAAAATTAACCATGTCATCTAGTAGACATCCGGAAACAAATGGCCAGAGGGAACAAATGATTAAGTTGCTCCAGCAAGTGCTTCGCATGTACATAGATAGACCCGACCAGATCGATTGGGACAAGCATTTTCCCAAAGTGCAGTCTGCGTATAACAATTTGGTGCACCTGTCTTCTGCACGCACACCGAATGAATTGCACAAGGGTTGTCAGCCCCGACGCCCAATTGACTGCCCGAGTCCAGATCAAATTCAGAGATTGCCGCCGGATACGAAGGAATTTGCTATCCAGTACAAGAAAGACAGCTAGTTCCGTCGTTGAAAAACAAAATCTGCGGCCTCCGAAGTGGTGGGGGTTTCATGCTGACACCCGGGGGCTGATATGTGGTGTACTGATGCTTTAAGGCCCAACATCAGATGGTAGAACAAGCCAACAAGCACCGATGACCTTCGCAATTCGCCATAGGTGATTTGGTCTGGGTAAAGTCAAAGGAGTTTGTTCCAGACGCAGGAAGCTCGCAGAAACTACTACCTGCGTATAGGGGACCGTTGTCGGGACCGGTGGGTCCCGAATGACTTCCCATCACTCAAAAGCTTGTATAGAGCCAATTTGTGCACGATAGAGAAATCGAGAATAGGGAGGAACGGGAAGAGAAAAGAGCAAAGGATTAAGCTGGCGAGAGCAACGTCGTCCCGGGTTGGGAACCGCAGGAAAGAGCTAGCAGCGACAGGAAAATGAGTGCGAAGGCTCGGGCGTGGAAGGGGCCAGCCTGAGGGTCGACAGGACTAAGTGTCGGGAAGCACCGACGGGACCAAGTGTCGGGGACCACCGACGGGACTAAGTGTCGGGGACCGCCGACGGGGCTAAGTGTCGGGGACCACCGACGAGAGTGTGTCGGGAACCGCCGACGGGGCTAAAGTGTCGGGGACCACCGACGGGACTAAGTGTCGGGGACCGCCGACGGGACTAGGTGTAGGGGACCACCGGCGGAACAAAAGTCGGCGGTCCACGACAGATCAAATACGAAGGACTAGCGTGGGACAAGTGGCGGGGACTCGTGACGTCCTGAGAGAAAAAGCAAGGAGGGACGTGAGGTGCAATAATTAAAGCAAGGCGCACCGCCAAGATGGAGGATCTTGACGGCCAAAGAATATTAGCTCCACTAGTATGGGCACTAGTGGGAGCAAACGGGGAGGCTGAAAGGAAAAAACAAAAGTGAGGAAACTTGAAATAGGAGACATGGGAGCAATCCGAAAAATCTCGGACCAGCCTCCCCCAAGAAAATTGAGTAAAAAAAAAGCCCATGGGAAAATAAGGCCCCGGGGTAAATCGAAGTAGGGGAGCCCACTATGGGGGGAAAACGGGAGTAAAAGGGAGCTCCCATGGGCATGAGAGAACCAAGACTGCACTCCTACTTACAACGGACTGCACCAAGAGAAAAGGAAGGGTCAAAACTAAGAGGGAGGGCCTAGAAAAGGGCCTTAACGGCTAATTGACAAAAACAAAAAAAAAAAAAAAAAAAAAAAAAAAAAAAAACGAGGGACAATAAGACAAAATGGGTGAGAGGGAGTGAGTGAGTTGGCCGTCAGTTGGGACTGCAGCAAGTAGGGACTGGCAGGTCCCTACTGTCCACAAATGAAGGGAAAAGAAAAGAAAAGACAAAGAAGGAGAAAAAAAAGGAGAGAGGAAAAGATAAAAGGGCACTAACAGCCAAAAACGGCCACTTGGAGAAATGCATCCGTGACCAGATTGATCCTGGAATATGGAGCTTGCAAAGGACCTTGAATTTCCTTGATTTTTGCAGAGAAAATCAAAGAAAATCAAGGCTCTATACAACTGAAAAATAACGGATTGCATGGGGGTGGTGAAACACGTCTTAGGAGCATCCGTAGCCAAAATCAAGTCCGGATGCATCCGGGAGATGGACGTTTGTCTTCTTTCAAGTAAAGGGCTAGTTGTGAGGGAGTGGGGCTAGAGAATTGACCCCTACTGCAATCCAAATTACAACGGACTGCATGAAGATGCCTAGGCTAAGGGGAAATAAGCTACGGCAAGGCCAATGGGCTAGAAAGAGGGAGATTTCGACATGGGGCAAACGGGGACGGTAAACGGCGACCGTGAGATGAGATCTCACGACCAGGAAAAATCGGACGCAAAGGAGGGATGTTGGGATCGCCGAGGACAAGGGGACCACAAAAATAAAATGTGGCGCCATCCGGGATGTTGTAGGGGACCAAAGTGGATCCAAATAATAAAAGTCGAAAAAACGGGATGCACACCGGCGGGACTACCGGCGGGACAAGAAAATGGAACTAGTGCGGAGAAAGTGGCGGGGACCCTGGGTGTTCCGAAGGGAGCCTTGGGCCAAGCAAAGAAAAATATACAACAGCATTAGGGGGCGGCGCCGTCGAGATCAAGGATCTAGACGGTGAGAGATATTAGCACTACTAGTGCAAGCGCCAGCGGAACCGAGTGGGAGGGCCACGGGAGGAAGGCACGGAGGAATAATGGTGGTAGGGGGGCTTGCCCGACAGTCCGAGATACCACGGACTATCTAGGCCTGAGAAAATAGAGCCCCGAGGGGCTCCACATGAGAAAATGGTTGTCCGAGGAAAATCGGAGCAAGGGGGCCCAAAATCGAAAATAACGGAGGCAAAATGAAGCTCTCTAGGAGCATGGGGGTGCCACTATTGCAAACCAAAGTAAAACGGCCCAGGGACTGTTGAGAATCTGGCCCTGGGTGGGGTTCTAAAGCCTAGAGAAAGGCTGCACAGCTGGTTGACACTTGTCACAACAGGAATAAAAGAAAAAGGAGCGAAGAAGGGAAGAAAAAGGAGGGAGAAGAAGACAAAAGTGGATACATGAGTGAAGGGAAATGTGCCGGCCTGTTGGGACTGCTGCTGTAGGGACTGGCAGGTCCGTATGATAACCTCATCCCTCCTAGATTCAAGGAGGGCAATCCGGATTGCACAGATATGGCCCTTGGGGCCATATCTCCACAAAATATGAATTAAAGAAAAGAAAATGAGAGAAAATGCAAAAATTAGTTGGCCGTTTTTTTTGTGAACCATATGGTGGAGGAGAACTAGCCGTTTTTTGTGGGGCACCACAAAACGACTAGTTCCGGAATGAGGTGGCAGCCCAAAAAGGAAATAAACAAAAGAGGGAAAAAGACAAATTTGTGCATTTGGCCCTAGAAGAGAGCCAAATGCATTAGAAATTGAGAAAATGGACTTAGAGGTCCAAAATTGAAGCAAGAACCACTTGGGGGTAGCTCGAAATATTGTAGACCGTGGATCTTAGCCAGATCGAAGACTGAAAATGTGCCGCCACATGGGAAAATAGGCCGGTCTACTCAAAAGAGGCCTAGATCGGAAAAAGGGCAAGGAAAAGGCCTCTAGGCCTTCAATTTTCAAAAAAGGCTGCACCTTGGGCTTGGGGGCCCTATGAGACAGCATTTTTGAAGAAGAGAAGAGGCCAAGGGGTAGTCCGAGTTGGTACCAACCACTCGGACTGCATGTACCTGGCCAAAACGAGGCCCAGGTACCTCCGGAAGGGCCTAGTGGTGAAAATTTACCTTGGAGGTACCCCGACCCACCTTGAGGCGCAGAGGAAGGCCTATGGGCTGGGCGGTGCACCTGTTTCAGCCTACAAAAGCTGAAGGTTCAGTCCGCCACTCTCACACTTACATGAGGAGAGCCCATGCTGTCCAGATGAGCGCGTGTCTAGAGCATGGATATGGTGATAGGTTAAAGGAGGAGGCTCTAGAGGTTCGATAGTAGTGAGGAAGGTAGTCCGTCATAGCCTCAGGCTGTGGGAGAGAGGGAGAGGTTGGAAGGAGTCCCATTAGCCCTTCTAGAGGGGAGGACTCCTTAGCCAAGGTAAGAAGAGCCTACCATAGCCTGGGGGAAGTGAAAAGAAGGGAGGAGAGGAGCTTGGGGAAGGTGGAAGCCATAGCCAGGGAGGGAGCACCAGGATTGAGAGTCCATCACCAAGGGCATAAATGGGGGTGAGTGGAGGAAAGAAATTCCTTCTTCTTCTTCTTCTTCTTCTTCTTCTTCTTCTACTACTTCTCCTTTTTCCTTTTCCCCTCCCTCTTCCTCCTCTTTCCTCTTCTTCTCCTCCTTCTCCTCCTCCTTTTCCGTCTTCTTCCTCTTCTTATTTCTCTCCCTCTCTCTCTCTCTCCCTCATTCTGGTCTCATTTGGTGATGGTATGTGTTGCGATTCATCCTAGGATGCTCCGCTGCACTTTCCCTTGTGTTTGGCCTGCCCAATCTCTCATTTTGGTCTCATTTGGTAGTAATGTGTGTTGCAATTCATCCTAGGATGCTCCGCTGCCTTTTCCCTTGTGTTTGGCCTATTCAATCTCTCATCTTGGTCTCATTTAGTAGTAATGTGTGTTGCGATTCATCCTAGGATGCTCCGCTGCCCCTTCCTTTGTGTTTGGCCTGCCCAATCTCTCATCTTGGCCTCATTTGGTAGTAATGTGTGTTGTGATTCATCCTAGGATGCTCCGTTGCCTTTTCCCTTGTGTTTGGCCTGTTTAATCCCTCTTTCTGGTTTCATTTGGTGATGGTACGTGTTGCGATTCATCCTAGGATGCTCCGCTGCCCTTTCCCTTGTGTTTGGCCTGTTCAATCTCTCATCTTGGTCTCATTTGGTAATAATGTGTGTTGTGATTCATCCTAGGATGCTCCGCGGCCCCTTCCCTTGTGTTTGGTCTGTTCAATCTCTCATCTTGGTCTCATTTGGTAGTAATGTGTGTTGCGATGCATCCTAGGATGCTCCGCTGCCTTTTCCCTTGTGTTTGGCCTGCTCAGTCCCTTTTTCTGGTCTCATTTGGTGATGGTATGTGTTGCAATTCATCCTAGGATGCTCCGCTGCCCTTTCCCTTGTGTTTGGCTTGTTCAATCTCTCATCTTAGTAATAATGTGTGTTGCGATTCATCCTAGGATGATCTGCTGCCCTTTCCTTTGTGTTTGGCCTGATCAATCCCTCTTTCTGGTCTCATTTGGTGATGATATGTATTGCGATTCATCCTAGGATGCTCCACTGCCTTTTCCCTTGTGTTTGGCCTGTTCAATCTCTCATCTTGGTCTCATTTGGTAGTAATGTGGGTTGCGATTCATCCTAGGATGGTCCGCTGCCCTTTCCTTTTTGTTTGGCCTGATCAATCTCTCATCTTGGTCTCATTTGGTAGAAATGTGTGTTGCGATTCATCCTAGGATGCTCCGCTGCCTTTTCCCCTGTGTTCGGACTGTTCAATCTTGTGTTTTGCACTAGGTAGGTAGGCGGTGATATCCCGATAGTTACCTTGATGTTCCGCTGTTGAAATTTTGGTTGTAGGACTGTTCAATCTTGTGTTTTGCACTAGGTTGGTAGGCGTTGATATCCCGATACTTACCTTGATGTCCCGCTGTTCAAATCTTGGTTGTAGGACTGTTCAATCTTGTGTTTTGCACTAGATAGGTAGGCGGTGATATCCCGATACTTACCTTGATGTTCCGCTATTCAAATTTTGGCTGTAGGACTGTTCAATCTTGTGTTTCGCACTAGGTAGGTAGGCGGTGATATCCCGATACTTACCTTGATGTTCCGCTGTTCAAATCCTGGTTGTAGGACTGTTCAATCTTGTGTTTTGCACTAGGTGGGTAGGCGGTGATATCCCGATACTTACCTTGGTGCTCCGTTGTTCAAATCTTGGT
>BFEA01000174.1:779389-800106 GCA_003427395.1 Chara braunii | reverse complement strand
TAGGTAGGTAGGCGGTGATATCCCGATACTTACCTTGATGTTCCGCTATTCAAATCTTGGTTGTAGGACTGTTCAATCTTGTGTTTTGCACTAGTTTGGTAGGCGGTAGTATCCCGACACTTACCTTGATGCCCCGCTGCTCATACATTGGCTGTAGACTTGATAAAACTTGTCTTTTGTGCTTGGTTGATAGGCGGAGATATCCCGACACTTACCTTGATGATCCGCTGCTGGTTTGTGTTGTTCACATTCATGCCTTCACTCATGTACCAGGTAGTTCTGTGCCGATTCACCTTGGAAGTTTGTAATGCTGTTCATTTGTGATTTGTGCTGACCTCTCTTATGCTGGTTGCTCGTGTACTGGGTGGTTGTGTTCCGATTCACCTATGAGTGTTGTAATGCTGTTCACTTGTGATTTGTGCTGTTCACACTCGTACTTTCGACTCATGTACTCGGTAGTTGTGTTCTGATTCATCCATGAGTGTTGTGAGGCTGTCCACTTGTGAATTGTATTGTTCACACCCGTGCTTGTCGCTCACGTACTAGGTAGTTCTGCTCCGACCCTTCTTTGAATGATGTGATGGCGTTCCCCAGTTGATCTTGGCTATCCGCGCCTGTGCTGTTCATCTGCATGATAGGTAATAGTGCTCCGATTCTTTAAAGTCTGCAATTTTCTGAAAAGACGGTGCGTGCTGCAAACCCTGTATTTTCCTGCAATTTCTAAATTTCCTACAAAGGTCTCTGTTTGCTGCAAGATGGGGTATTTGCGACCTTGGTGATTTCCTACGGGGTATGGATTAGTGACATTGGTGTGTCCACGGAAAGGATAGTGCTGGGGAAGTAGGCTGCAGATAGGCGGGACTCCCAGACATATGGGCAATTAAAACGGCACCACACCTCACACCTTCTTCCACCTTTGTCTTCCATACCCATCCACCATGGCCGACCGCTTCATGTCTTCTTCCACCATCATCTTCCACCCCCATCCACCTTGCATAGATGTCCAAAAGACAACTCAAAGCACCTCCCACCTCCATCCTTCTTCATCCCCCACACCCGTCCACTATAGCCGATCACCTTCCACCTCCATCCTCCTTCATCTCCCACACCCGTCCACCATAGCCAAGCACCTTCCACCTCCATCCTCCGTCATCTCCCACACCAACCCGCCATAGCCAAGTACCTTCCACCTCCTTCCTCCTTCATCTCCCACACCCAGCCACCATAGGCAAGCACCTTCCACCTCCATCCTCCTTCATCCCCCACACCCGTCCACCATAGCCGATCACCTTCCACCTCCATCCTCCTTCATCTCCCACACCTGTCCACCATAGCCAAGCACCTTCCACCTCCATCCTCCTTCGTCTCCCACACCCACCCGCCATAGCCAAGTACCTTTCACCTCCTTCCTCCCTCATCTCCCACACCCAGCCACCATAGCCAAGCACCCCACACCTTCTTCCTCCTCCATCTCTCACACCCATCCACCATAGCCAAGCACCCCTCACCTTCTTCCTCCTCCATCTCCCACACCCATCCGCCATAGCCAAAGCACCTTCCACCTTCTTCCCCCGCCATCTCCCACACCCCATCCACCATAGCCAAGCACGCACTGCCTTCTTCCTCCTCCATCTCTCACGCCCATCCGCCATAACCAAAGCACCTTCCGCCTTCTTCCTCCTCCATCTCTCAGACCTGTCCACCATAACCATGCTCCTTCCACCTTCTTCCTCCTCCATCTCCATCACCCATCCTCCATAGCCAAGCACCTTCTACCTTCTTCCTCCTCCATCTCCCACAACCGTCCACCATAACCACGCACCTCGAACCTCCTTCCTTCTCCATCTCCTTCACCCATCCACCATAACCAAGCACCTTGTACCTTCTCCCTCCTCCACCTCCCTCCGGCACCCGTGTATCATGCTCGAAGTAGGGCGGCTAAGGGGCATGGGGCGTCTTGGGTAGGGTAGGGGGGCGATTAAGAAGTAAGTTTGATTAGGCCTAGGGGTCTCTTTCTCCCCCCCCCTCTCTCTCTCTCTCTCTCTCTCTCTCTCTCTCTCTCTCTCTCTCTCTCTCTCTCTCTCTCTCTCTCTCTCTCTCTCTCTCTCTCTCTCCCTCCCTCGTCCCCTGTATCTTCTCGTGGTCCACCGCTCGTCCGCCCATCGACGTCCCCCTCTGCGCGCACCCCAAGTTATCTCACCCTTTCCCTCTCTGCCTTCCCCTCTTGACATGTGACTAACCTACCCTCACTTGTTACATTGCCAGGGGGCGAACGGTGAAAATAGGCAGCCTCATTTGGTGGAGAAAGAGGGCAAGGGGGGGGCAGCCGGTCCCTTGCGCCGCCAAGAAGGAGCGAAGTGAAAGAGGTGTGAACTGAGAAAAGCGGAAACATTGAAAAAAAAAGTGAAGACAAGTGCGAGTTTTGGGCAAGGTCAGTTGACTCAACCATCTTCCCTGATTGTATGGCTAAGGAAGATAGCATGGTTTGATTGTGGGAAGACGAGGAAAGATGGAAGAACCATGGGAAGGGAAAGGAACTTAGGCTTGCGGGAAGGGCGATGTGTTGACCCCAATGGGGGGGGGATGAATGTTGTTTCTTGCTTGTGTGGGAACTGTGCAGGTGAGTAGCTCGGAATGACGTGGGCGGATTGGGAAGAGGATAAGCGAACTAGAGGAGGACCAAAGGGAAGCAAAGGGGATGGAAGAGAGGGGCATGGCTTTGTAGGGTATGATTGTGCCTTGGCTGTTGCGTGTGAAATGGAGGCCCGAAAAGACTAAGGCCCGGAATGGTTTTGTGAATGGAACGCGTGGGCCAGACAAGGGAAACGATAGCGGCTTAGGGAAAGGACGGCAGGGCCACGCCCCGATGATGCCGGAGATCTGTCATGACGCTAGGGAAATGGTGCGTGGCCTAAGGATAATGCTTATCCTGCGCACGAAAAGAAGAGAAATCTCCAATAAACCCCTGGACTGCCTAGTATTGGAAGGAGCAACTGCTTGTGAATACAACGGGGAATCGAGAATCTACGTTTGCGACAGTCGACCAGCGAGGCTACCACCCAAAGCAAGGGTTGAAATACATCCCCAATGTTAAGCTCTCTCGCCCTATTGGTCCATCCCCATCCATACCAAAGCACTAGGTGGGGGTGGCCGCGAGACGAATGACCCGCGCCCAGAGCTTGAGCGTGGGCGGGTCGAGCCAAGTGGGACCCGCAGCGGGGTCGACAAAGGCTCGAAAGTCTATCGGGGTTCGGCCCAACAGAAATGGTGGAGGTGACGGGCATGGGTTAAACTGACCCATACGATCATGAAGGGGGCGTCGGACGCACATGCGTGAACAATAATTCAAGACAAAGAATGAGGACTTGTGAATGCTCTTTTCCCTTGAGAGAATCAGATTTGAGGGCGGTTGGGCGCATGGCAAGGCCAGACCTGGAGGAATGATATGCGTGTTGCACCCTTGATTAACCATCTCCTTGTGAGGTGACTCTAGTCCTCCTTCTTTCGGGCTAATGTTCGTAAGTCCGGGGAAGCCTTGGGCAAGCCGCAGGTCGACCCTTCCTCTTCGTGCGAAAGAAGGGCTCCGGTTACCTGGCAGGCGGTTGGAATTCCGGGTTAGTCCGGGTTCCAACGAAAATCCCGCGGTGGAGTGATCCGACCGACATGGGTGCCTTCTTCCTTTTCTCCGGAGCCCAGCGGGCTCTTTGCACTTTGACTTGAAACGCTTGAAGGAACCTCATATGAAAAAAATGGTAATCGAGAAGAAACAATCCCGCCCTGTGAACGGACACACAAGTGAAGATGAGGGGAATGAAGTGAGTTGCTAGACTCCAAGAAAAAATAGCTCACCTTTGAAGAAGCTCACGAGAAGGAACCGGACACTATGTATGGAAACTAGGGGTGAGTGGCACACACGGTTCCGAGAGAAAAGCGTGAGGAAGGGGTAGGAAGCGTTGGGAGCACCATGAGAAAGGCACCTGTATTATATATGTCCCACTTGGGACTTGTGATTGCATGAAGGGGAATTGAGCGTCCTGCCATTTCGGAAGGAAAGGATGGGTCTGCACCGGCTGGTGCGGGTTGCGAAACGTCGTTCTCTTCGGGTAGGCCGTCGGGTTTTCATGTGCAAGGTCACGTCACCGAGCCGTTGGACGGGTGTTGGCACGCCGGTTGATTAGTAGCATTCCCACCCAGGTAGGTCCGAGCGTGGCTCGGCGCCTTGCCCGGATGGGGTGCGAAACGTCTCCTCAGGTGGGGCCTGACTTGTTGACGGGCAGGGAAAGGACCTTTGCACATGGGGCTCGGAGGGAGCTCCGGAGGCGATTAGTAGCCTCTCACGATACGACATGGTAAAGGCTGATTCTTATTGGACCGATGGATGTCAATGCCCGGATGACTGATTTCTGTCCCCACCGAGTACACGGGGTAATTCCCGGTGCCAACGGGGGTGTACAAGAGCGGCAAGACGGGATGGGGTATTCTGGGCAAGAAGGTGAGGGTGTCCCCCCACTGGAGTCTGGGTACCCCGCTCGCGACGGTTGAGCTGTGCTTGAGGTACGGGGTAAAACTCTGCCGATAGTAACAGTGGAGAGACCACTTTCGGGAGAAAGACCGGTGAGGACATGATCGGCCTGTGTGCGAGAATTGCCTGATTTTTTTCTTTTGTGTCTCCCTCTGTAAAGTTGTTTGAGATTGTTGGGAAGGAGTCGAGCCTTCTAAGCCCTCTCTAAGTCTGCACGAGTGAGAGAAAACGGAAAGGAACAAGGATAGGAGTCGGAAGGAAAGGAACCTAGAAAAGGAATGCCGGCGGATAGTGACCGACTTTGGATGCGACAGGGCGACGGTACTTGGGAAATGGGCAAAGGGAAAATTTAGGGAGATCTTGATGAGGGGTCTAAAACAATTCTCATCTAGGACTACGGCCAACCTAACCGAGGGCCGATTGGTGCTCCTTTTTGAAAAAGCAGGACTCGGCAACTAGGGAAGGACAAAATGGCGCGGTGGTTGTCCTCGCCAACCTACTCCGGCGGACCAGAGATGCCGGTAGACGTAAAGGGTGGGGTGTCGGTTGTGATGCCGGCCGGATGAAGGAACTTGGACGGACCTGGAGCCGGCATACCAAACCGTGATGCTGGCCGAAAGTGATGCCTTCCTATGGATCGAAACAGTATGGACCAAGGTTAGTTTGACGAGGTTAGCGCCAAGCCTGCTAGACTTGAGTTTCGGGGGACCGTGGAGGCTCGGGGATGGGTCTACTTGTCTAAGGAAAAGGAAAACGCCATGATTATAGAGCTTGCCTTAGGAATACTCCCGTACAAATTGTTCAAGGAGGCTGAGCGGGAAGTGGTGTGGGCTGCGTGCCAACAGGTGGAAATGGTGATGGAAAAGACTGACGTGCGAGTGGAACTCGGGGATAGAGGGAATGTACGGAAGCCCTTTAGAACCCTGAGGTGTGTCATGCCGCCCTTCATGGTAGACGCCGTCTTCGGGACCCGGAGCAGGCTGGTGCGGATATGCAGATCCATGACCAACCTGGGACTGTACCAAGGGGCCCGTTAGGGGAGACGTTTCTGGAAGGGGTACAAGACCTGTGGTATGAGGAGAACGAAGATGACTCGGAGGAGGAGGAGGAGATAGAGATTGAGGATTGGGATTTCTAAAAGAAAGGGGCTGGGGTTGTATGGCGTGGGTGGATTTGGACTGTGCAGGGGATCAAGGATGGCAAGTGAGCAAAGCATGAGGGAACGGATGTTTAGAGGATGGACACCTAGGCGGGTCGGGGGAGGGGTGGAGATGGTCCTACCCATGAGGAACGAATGGCGAGGGACGGCATGTGAATGGGTAGGGGTAGAAGTCGTAACTGCTGTCCTTTCTATGGGTAGAGAGGGTATGGAACCCGGTCAGGGAAAATGAGGTGAAGGACGAGATAGCTGAGGGGGATGTGGAGTCTCTGTACCTGTCGAAGGAAGGGTGGCACCTGTTTTGTGTTTGCCTAGCCGCCGGGTGGGACCCGACGTGGATCCTAGGCAAGGCCGAGCGACTGACCTGGGAAACGGGCCGCGAATTTGCGAACGAAGGATGGGATGAAGTAAGGAGCAGGGTCGTGTTGGGAGGATGGGAGGAGCTTAGGTTACCGTATCAGCTGGTTCAGACTTGGGTCCCGCACTTCGTGGCGAATTGGTTCTGAGGGTACGAGCACATCCGGGCGGTCGCGGATTCGCTAAGTGAGGTGGAACTAGGGTTCACCTGGTTAGCAGACGCTTATTATAGGACCTCGCTGCGATTAGGGCTCTTCCACGGGGACCGCGCCAAGGAAGTGGTTGAGAGACTAGAGGCCCTTAAGAACGACCGACTTACGATGGAGGACGGGGTCGAGGAGGCGATACTCCGCCGAGAGGTAACCGCAACCCCCTCGTCTGTAGGGGATGTGTTCCTGCTGTTTGAACAGTCCTGGATGTAAGAATAACCCTAGGGGCTCGCACGCATAGGAAGGAAGGATAACGAAGGCGCAACCAAGGGGCGCGGGAGGGATTCTAGGACTAAAAGGGGAAATGTGAAATCGTGTTGGATGCAGCAGTCAGGGATTAGGAGCTGGAAGCGACGCGGCATGGCCAGGCGATGGACGCTCTGGGAGGATCGGCCCCGCGGAATTCGGCCGCCTCGGATCTCAGAAGGAAGGTTGGAAGTTACCATGCCAACCAGGGATGGGGTGCACAACCCGGTGATGGATTGGGTAGGGGTAGAGCTAGTAGAGGATACGGTGTACCTACTGGTGGAACTAGAATGGCACGCGAGGGGGGAATTCGGGGGAGTGAGCCCGGATCTGCCAGGGCGTGTGCATGCCACGGGGTCCCTGTACTCATTCCGAAGAGGGGTGGCGGACCTTCGGGGTGGCCTTGGCCGCCGGCGGCAACCCCGTGCAGATGTTTGACAGGGCGTGGCAGAAGTTCGAGTGCTCGAAGTGAGGGCCTGCATCTTGCCCCACGAAAACGTGCGTATGAGTTTGCCGCCCTTCCTACTCGGCCGCTTGGGGGGAGCGGAGCGCGTGGAGTAGGCGGTGGCAGCTTTGAGTAGGCTAAGTTTTTGTGACATGACGGAGTGCCAAGAATATTACTGAGCCTTCCTGGAGTTGGGCCCTTTTGAAGGAGACCAAGAATACAAGGTGTTGAGAATTCAGCATGCTGTCATAACAACCAGGCCAGGAGTGCCCGCGATAGTTGAGGAAGTTCTGTGGGGGGTGGTCAGGCGCGAGATAGGTTGCGGCTTGACCTATGTGGACGATGTCCACAGACTATTCGAGGAGGCGGACGAATAGGAGCACAGGGAAGGAGGTAGGGAAGATAGGAGGAGATTGGTAGGAAGCTAGAACATGGCTGTGATAACGGGGAGGGGGGAGGATATGGAAAAGAATAAAAAGGGAATTTTTTTTTTTTCTTATTTTTCTGTGTGGGAAACTTGCAGGGCAATGTCAAGGAGACGCGTCCATACGGCGCAACAACCCGCACACCCGTGGCCGTCCTTGGAAATCGGCAACGGATGGGAAGTGTCCCTCCCAACGAGCTACGAGGTCCAGGGAATAGATGTGGAATGGCGAGCAGTGATCTTGGGGCAAAACCAGGCCTTCATGATGGTGGAATGCCTATGGAGTGGGATGAGATTTAATAGGGGGCTAGGGGACGACCTGTATACCGACCTCAGGGTGACCGAGACTTTGTACTTCGCCGAGACCAGGTGGCAGATGTTGGGAACAGAATTGGCCTTGGGGCATGGGCTGCTACGGGTTTTTCGGAGAGCGGCCAGGGCACTAAACCGGATAGGACACGAAGTTAAGGGGAGAAGGAACGTGGGCTTAAGGATGCAGGTAGAAGTAGGGAGAGGGGAGGATATGGAAAAGAATAAAAAGGGGATTTTTTTTTTTTTTCTTATTTTTCTGTGTAGGAAACTTGCAGGGCAATGGCAAGGAGACGCGTCCGTACGGCGCAACAACCCGCGGACCCGGGCCGTCCTTGGAAATCGGCAACGGATGGGAAGTGTCGCTCCCGGCGAGCTATACGAGGTTCGGGGAATAGATGTGGAATGGCGAGCAGTGATCTTGGGGCAAAACCAGGCCTTCATGATGGTGGAATGTCTATGGAGTGGGATGAGATTTAATAGGGGGCCAGGGGTCGACCTGTATACCGACCTCAGGGTGACCGGGACTTTGTACTTCCCCGAGACCAGGTGTTAGATGTTGGGAACAGAATTGGCCCCGGGGCATAGGCTGCTACGGGTTTTTCGGAGAGCGGCCAGGGCACTAAACCGGATAGGACATGAAGTTAAGGGGAGAAGGAACGTGGGCTTAAGGATGCAGGTAGAAGTAGGGAGGGGGGAGGATATGGAAAAGAATAAAAAGGGGATTTTTTTTTTTCTTATTTTTCTGTGTGGGAAACTTGCAGGGCAATGGCAAGGAGACGCGTCCGTACGGCGCAACAGCCCGCGCACCCGGGCCGTCCTTGGAAATCAGCAACGGATGGGAAGTGTCGCTCCCGGCGAGCTACGAGGTCCGGGGAATAGATGTGGAATGGCGAGCAGTGATCTTGGGGCAAAACCAGACCTTCATGATGGTGGAATGTCTATGGAGTGGGATGAGATTTAATAGGGGGCTAGGGGACGACCTGTATACCGACCTCAGGGTGACCGGGACTTTGTACTTCCCTGAGACCAGGTGGCAGATGTTGGGAACAAAATTGGCCCTGGGGCATGGGCTGCTACGGTTTTTTCGGAGAGCGGTCAGGGCACTAAACCGGATAGGACACGAAGTTAAGGGGAGAAGGAACGTGGGCTTAAGGATGCGGGTAAAGTAGGGGGATGGCGAGAGTTCAGGGCCCCGACATCCGGCCTGCGCTGCCGGGTGCCCCGGTTCATGATAGACCGGATATTCGGAAGCCTCTCTCGGGCAAGGGAATTGGTGAGTTCGACCATAGTCTGGAACCACCACTTCCAACTGCAAACGACCGGGATGTTTTACGATGTGGCAGTGAGGTACGGGCCGTTTTGGGGAAACCGGGCGTGTGAACTACTTGAGCTCATTGAGATTTTAATATTTGGGACGCCTCACCTATCCTTTGAGGAATATGAGCCAATAATCATTAGGGAAATTGAGATGGGGGAAAACTACCTTGCGGGAGTGGCAAGGATGTTCGAAGAGCCAGATGAAGGGAACGGGCCTGAGGAGCCGGTGTGAGCAAAACGTCGAGGAAGGCCGTAGGGATAAGAGCTTTTCGAAAGGTATGACGGGGATAGGGCTAATAAGCCGGCAAAAAGGCAGCGGCCAGAGTTCTTTCTCGACCGGGGGGGCGGTAGGAAGGATGAGGACGGACGCGGTGACCAAAAGGGGGCGAAGAAAATGCTGGGGGTGAACAAAAGAAGGAAGACCGGCCACAAGGGGTGGGAAAGTCTACCCACCCTGAGGTCGCCGTCCTCGAAACTAGGAGAGGCAGATCGAGAACACTAGCCAAGGCCACTAGAATCGGTGTGAAGGAATAAGTGGAGTGTCGTAGTAAATGAGGAAATCATGAAAAATGGTGTGGCAAGGGGAAAAGGGGGTGACTGTGAGTGAGAAACAGTTTGGGGACCAAGGGAACCTTGAGGGCTGAGACCTACCTGTCGTGCCGAAATTTTTTTTTTCCATATACAGGGCTAGAGAGAGAAAGAAATGGCAACGGGCGAGGGTGTCGGGAGTCAACAGGACGACGAGAACCTGGGTGTAGACGGAGATGTAGAGCGAGAAGAGGACGCCTTAGGGGACCGGGAGTCAGCAAAGTTGCCAGGGGCTGCAGAAGGGAGTAAGGAAATCGTCCCTGGTGGAAGCTCAGGGAAGGGTGGAGGAAGCAAGCGTGGGACCCATGAGGCTAAGGAGGTTAGGGACAAAGGCAGCCCAACACGCCAGCACTTGGAAGGCGCGGAACATAAGAGGGTAAGACTGACAGATACGCGGAAGAGGCTGGCAGAAGTGGAAGGAGGACAACAAAATTTAGGGCAAAATTACTGGAAGAAATAATGAACGAGAGCGAGAAGAACTCGGTGGACGGAAGGACACGAGAGGAAGAGGAGGCAAGTCAAGGGAAAGGGGGCCAGGACGCGAACGTACAACAGAGGAAGGACCGGGTCAAGGATCCCAGGGGGACCCCAACGAGGAAAGAGAAGGAAAAAGTGGACTCTCCCAGAAGGGATGTAGAGAGACCTACCAACCCGCCTCTCTTGGATAGTGGAGCAAGTCGACCTTCGGCGTCCCCAGCAATCGCTAGGGGGTGCGAGGGACTCTAGAGTCTCAAAGAGAGAGTGCTGGGGTGGTTTAATCCGGAGGGAACTGCGAGGGTGAGAGGAAGACCAGACACAAGCAAGAAAGATTTGGGGGCCGGATCGGCGGCAGGGTCAGGAATGGTCGAAGGAGGGCTTAGGAAAGTTGTGGCATCCCTCACCCGCGCGCTAAGCAAAAATCAGGGGTACTTGGCCGACGCGAAGAAGAAACTGACCTTTGACGGGCCAAATATCACAAAGTTCCTAATAGATTATAAGAACCTGGCGGCACTCCTGAGGTGGAGCGAGGAAGAGAAGATGTAGCACCTGGGGCAACACGTGTCGTTGAACCTAGGGAGGGATATAATGGCGATCGTCGCCACGAGCGGGTCGTGGAAGGAGGCTCGGGACGTGATGATGAGAAAGTACCTGGCAGCCGAGAAGATGGCCACGGAAGCAGAATTAGCCGCTGTGCAACGAAAGGACTTCGCAATGTACAACGACTTCCTGAGAGAATTACTCTCGTAGTGCTGCGCATCCCCGGGGTCACCGACCGAATAATGAGCAAGTATTTTCTAAGACAGTTCACAGAGTTTGATAAGGACAAAATCATGTCAGCCTACCAGCAAACCACAAAATTCCTGAACACGAGGGATGTTGACTTCGGCACGATAACCGACATTGCGGAGAAGATGGTCGTAACCGACTCGCTGGCCCTGTTAAAAGAAGGGGAGATCATAGACCTAACGGGCAAAACGGGTGATAAGGTAAAGAGAGGAATCGAAAGCCTGCATGAGCGCGTTCATGGGGTAGATGGGAAAATCGAGAGAGTAGAGAACGTCATGTTGGTTATGCAGGCCCAGGTTTCGGAGAGCCAGGCAGTACGGCCTCCTCTCCCGCCTCAGGAAGCAATCGCCCTCGCAGGTATAGCCAACCGTGGGAATAATCGAAGGGACCCGGCCAACGAACAGTGCAAATATTGCACGTTGATCGGACACTTCGTACGGATGTGTCTGAGACTCAACCACGATATCATGCTTAAACGGTGCTCTAGGACCCTGCGCGGAGAGATTTTAGGACCTCGGGGAGAGAATGAATTGGAATTCGCCAGGAGGGATGCGTCGGGCCGTGATCGCATTCAACAACCTAGACACCGCTGTAGTAGAAGCTGAGCCTGTGGCGGAACTCACGTGGGGGCAGGCGCAGGGACGAGGGGCCCATGCCAATTTCATTATGGAAAACGATGGACGGGATAGGGTTAACGAGACTACTAGGTAATGGACTGCCACAAAAAAGGTCGTGCAGGATGCGGTCATGGAGGATGCGCAAGAAGGACCAAGTATGTCACCAGGAGTAACAGAGTCAGACCAGGACAGAGCCTGTGGGAAACCTAGGGATGAGACCCCCGTCGATAAGGCAACACCGGCAAAAAAAAAGTTTTGGTACCAAATAGCCATCCTCGCCACACAAGAGATCGATGACACCCTTTGTAAACTACTAGGGACCATGGTATCAGTATCATTCCAGACGATGTTGCAGGCCAGCCCTTGACTTGTAAAGGGACTCAGGCACCAGTTAACAAGGCAAAGGGTCGAAGTAGAGGAGGAACCGGGGCACCAGGAAAGAGAAAAGGAAGAAGAGACACCGCAAGAAGTTGCAAATGTCCAAAGAGTTCCCGACAACTTAGAGGACTTGGAAAAGGCCTTCGCAGACATTCGGCTAAGTCCGCTGGATCGGGAAGGAGGCAAAGTCATGAGGGCCCCTCCCGGTACGAAGTTGAGCTTTCACGCCTTACCGGTAGGCAAGCTACGGGTTCAAATCGGTTGCCACCATATGGATGCACTAGTGGACTGGGGGGCTGAAATCACGCTCATACGGAAGGATTTCGCGACAATCGTCGGCTGCCCGGTAAACAGGGAAACCACGGGGAGTGTTCGCGGAGCCGGTGGGAAAATCCCCTTCTCCGGGTATGTCACCAAATGCGCGGTCAAAGCCGGAGTCAGGGAGTCTATATGGTCGTTCCTACGGATGACCGTCATGGACGAAATGGACCATGACCTAATCCTAGGAAGACCTTGGTGTGCAAATGTGGAAATGATAGGCATGCATCTCCATGATGGGGCATATATGGTGGACATAGAGGACCCAGTAACGGGGCGCGGCGAATTGCTCCGCCTCATCGGAACTGGGGGAGACACGCCCAAAGGGAAATTGGCTACCTGGTCGCCTTCCTTCGAGGAGAGCGCTAGAAAGGGGTCTTTTGCGTGAATGGAAGGAATGAGAGAGAGGGTGGAGATAATGATAGAAGAAGTTTTCAACAAGAAGGAGTGGGTCAAGATGGGGCTTCCACAGAAAAAGCGAAGACCGAATGAAGATGCCCTAGGAGTTATGGTAGTGGAAAAGGAAACAAAAGTGAAGTTGGGAGGGAGTCTGCCAAAGCGTGAGGAGGTCCGAGGAAAAGGCACCAGGATAACGCTAGAAGTTCCGGATCTACTCCATCTAATCAAGGCGATCAGGTATCATAAGGTAGGAGTTGACACTGCCTCTCTCGCCAGGTTTGAGAAGGAAGTTCGAAAGGGCTACTGCCTGAACGGTGAGTTAGTTAGCATTCAGCCCCGAATTGCAGAAGTAGCACAAACAACCCCGGCGGTTCATTTTTTAGAAGAAAGATCCCGGAAGGAAACGTTCGCAAATATAAACGAGTGGGGAAAAAGGCGAAGCCGGTCTCCATCTTATTGGAAATGACTAAGGACGAGGCCATGGAAAAGCAGGATGAAGTCCTCCGGGTAATCAAGGAAAGGAAGGCAGCCGAGGGACATAGGATACCGGATGAAGTAGCCCAGACCATGAAGATAGCGGTGGAAGGGTTCCTGACGGACCAAGAGACACGGATAATCAAGGAGGCTTGCCAAGAATTCCACTTAGCTTTCGCTTTCAATGACCATCAGAAAGGAAGGCTAGACACAAAATTGATCCCGCCAGTCAGAATCCATACGGTCGAGCATGAGTGCTGGAATGACAAGGGGCCCGCGTATGACTTCGGGATTGTCGGAGAAGTTACGGAGCTCCTCAGGGAAAAGATGGACTCTTTTGTGGCGGAGCCTACCGCGTCGCCGTACGCCAACAAGTGGTTTGTATTCCGAAAACCCAACAAGTCCTTGAGATGGATCCAGGATTTGCAGAAGTTAAACGTTGTCACTATCCGGGATGCGGGGTTGCTGCCCCAGGCGGACCTCCTGGCCGAATCCCATGCGGGTTGTAGCATTTACTCGTTGATAGATTTGTACTCGGGGTACGATCAGCTTCCACTGGATGCCCGAGACAGACCCTACACGGCTATGCATACGCCAGTGGGCGAGTTGCAAATGCAGGTCACGCCCATGGGTTTTACCACCGCAGTAGCAGAGGCGCAAAGGAGAATGCTTGCGGTCGCGGGAGATATGTTTCCTGCGAAATGTGAGCCCTACATCGATGACAATCCCGTAAAAGGGGCGAGAGACAAGGACGAGACGGAGGCTCAACGAGGGGTGAGAAAGTTCGTATGGAACCACCTACAAGATATCAAAGAGTTGCTCCGGAAGTTCCTAGAATATAATATAACTGCTAGCGGCCCAAAGAGTATCCTGGCAGTTCCGAAAGTCACGATTTTGGGGTTCCGCTGTGGAGCTTACGGAAGGAAGCCGGACCCGGCTAAGATTGACAAAATTTGCTCAATGGCCTACCCCCATTCGAACCACAACAGAAGTGAGGGCCTTCTTGGGCGTCGTAGGCTTCTGGAGAATCTTTATAAAGGGGTTTGCAAAGATAGCGGAACCTATTCGGGCCATGATCCGCGAGGAAGGCACGCTTGACTGGACCGAGGACCGGGAAGCGGCCGTCCACGCCTTGAAGAAGATACTGACATCCGAAGAAGTCACCCTCGCGACCCCGTGCTCCAATGACGAAGTAGGATGCCCTTCGTGCTTGAGACTGATGGGGGACCCGTAGCCGTTGGAGGGGTATTGATTTAGAAAGGCGAAGACGAGAGGGAGCGTCCCCATTATATTCGAGAGTAGAGCGCTCAACTCGGTCGAGCGTCGCTATTCCCAGTTCAAGAAGGAGGTGCTTGCGATACTCCACTGCCTCAAGACCTTTCAGGCATATCTCTTTGGGAGAAGGTTCGTCTTGAGGATAGATCCGACCAATGTCGCGGGAGCTTTAAAGAACTATAGGACTATCGATCCCACCGTGGGGAGATGGGTAGGGTTCATTTGGCGATTTGACTACGAGATTGAGCGCATAGCTGGTCTTAGGAATCGAGCAGACGGACTGAGCAGGGTGAGCTTTCCGCCGGAGGGACTAGAAGAAGCATAGCCGATCGATGCGTTCCTCGACCTCGAGGGAGGGACTCTGGTGGTGGATAATGAGATGGCTGGGACCGCCGATACGGCTGGAGAATTGTTGATCAAAGCGTTAGAAAAAGGGCCGTCTACGGTGGTAGCAGAACTTCGAGAAGGGGTGGTCACCAGGGTTGGACAAAAGGAAGAGAAGGACGCTTGGGGTAGTATTGTGGGGCCTCGGGAAGAACGGATGCACTAGCCATAGAAGGCGGATGGAGAAAGGTGATGAGCATGGTGGAATCCTGGGAACAGGAAAAGCGACAATACATGGTTAACCAAATGTGTGACGCTCAGTCGAGCTCCCGGCGGGAGGAGGAGTTCTTCCTCTTCAAGTCGTACAATGGTATTTTTAGGGAGATTGGGCTGCTGCTGGTAGGAAACAAGGATGGTCACAAAGTCAGCCCTAAAGCTAGGGAAGAGGCAGACAGGTATGTGCTAAGAAGAGGGCACTGGTTCTGGAAAGAGGAAGGCTTGGCGCCCAGGAGAGTAGTATGTGGGAAGACGAGACAGGTAGACATAATACAAGCAATGGTATGATGGGTTGGTCGGCGGACACCGGTCCTCAAAGGGGACCTTGGCCAAAATAACACCTCTCTACTACTGGCCGGGAATGGGCTCGATGGTTGCTACATACTGTCAGACCTGCCGAATCTGCCAGGAGCGGAGTACGGCGCGGGTGTTCGAACCACTCAGGCCCATGCGAGTACTGGGGCCAGGGCATTTGGTGCACCTTGACCTAGCAGTTATGCCTGTGTCCACCAAAGGGTACAGGTATATACTCGATGCTAGAGACAACCTTAGCGGGTTTGTGGAGGCCATGGCATTAAAGAAGAAAACAGGGTTGGCATTGGCCGACTGGGTTGAGGATTTCTACTTGAGGCACCCATTCATCAGGAGGTTTATAGCCGATAATGGGACTGAGTTCGTAAATCAAGACGTCCTGAACTCCTGCAAGAGGCTAGGGGTGCCCCTCAAGCTGATTGAACCATACCACCCGGAGGCTAACTCGCCGGTAGAAAGAGGGCACCAGACGCTCAAAAACACGATTTCGAAGCTGGCAATAGACGACCTCGGGAATTGGCCCAAGTACCTCAGGCAAGTTGTGTTCGCTGAGAATGTGACTCCTAAGAGGACCACGGGATGTGTCCCGGTGGAATTATGGTATGGAAGGGAAATCGACTTCCCGATAGAAACCCTAGTACCCACATGGCACAAACTGGGGGAAGACCCTCACTTGACTACGGAACGATTGATTGAGGCTAGATGCGAGCGGGCGGCAAAAGATGAGGAAGCCTTGGAAGAAATTGTGAACAGGGTCTTCGATAGTCGGATGAAGGATAAGACCAGATGGGACCAGCTGAAGAATATCAGGAAGGAGCAATTGCAAGTGGGGGAAATGGTTCTGGTCAGGGATTCGGCACTAGAAAGCACATGGTCAAGACAGCTAGGGCGAAGATTCAAGGGGCCCTATCGTATCACTAAGAGGCTGGGAATAAACACCTTTGAGGTTGAGGACTTGAATGGAACCAGCATAAAAGGGTCTTTCCCTGTGCAGCGACTGGTCAGATTCCTCAGCAGCGATCCGGTGGAGCAATGACTGCAAGAAGCTCAGGACAAGGAAGCAGAAGAATAGGTCGCTCAGTACGGCAACAAAAATGCTACTTATCACATGCGTTTTCTCTTTGCCTTTGTTGTCTTCCTTTCTTTCGTGTGTGTGTGCATGGGAAGGACATGGGATCCAGTTGGGACACTGTACCATAGTTTTTGCGGGGACACTGGATGGATGCCAAGGGCTGCGCATTGTATCATAAGGGTGGGGGCGAGGAGATCTCTGAGGGCAAGACGTCGTGACTACCCAACGGGATGAATGAGACTTGGGGGCGCATGTGACCAAGACTTGGGATGGGACCACATGTCTGGGGAACCGGGTGGACATAAAGATGAGACAGGACCAGACTTGGGGAGGGCTCCGCAATGGGGGTGCATTGGGGCCGTTCCTTTTCTCTGTTGATATTGATTACAGGCACAGAGGACAGCCCAAGCAATATGGAGTTCAATAACGAGACAAAGACCGGTGTTGGTTATTGGGCCACAACCAAGAGCATCACTAGGGAGAAGAAAGAGGAAGTTGCCAGCCTGTAAACCCTCGCCTACTAAGGAAGGCGAGGTACTACCGACCTGGTCAAAAGAGGAGGATGAGCAGAGAATGGAAGGGAAGGGGGAAGAAACTAAGCAAACCAATCATGACGAGGAAAGACAGGAAGGAGGGGACGGTGATCTAGATGATGAAGTTCAAGTGTGGTTAAGCACTTGAACTGTGCCAAGTAGTGAGGACGAGACGGATGAAATATCAAGGCCAAGGGAGGAAGGACAGTCTCCGGCAAAAAGCCCGGATAAAGGAGCCATCAATTGGGAGGAAGAGTTTGGGCCAACGCCCAGTCACTGGTTCGAGCAATGGGCAAGTGTGGTTAAGCACGAGTGGATTATTAAGGCACGAAAATTGATGGCGGCTGGGAAAACATCTACGCCGTTGGACTTTTTCGCTGAAAAAAATCTGCAGTTGGCAAAGGAAAAGAGGGATGAGATTCGAACTTATGGGTTGGGCATGGAGCCACCCTTGAGGGATAACAGCGAGAAAGGGGCTAAACGCCAAAGGACAGATCCAGGTGCTAGGGATTAAGGACGGGTTGGCAAGAGAACGTGAAGGCAAGGGCGAAGGGTGGCTAGAATTGGGATAATCGGGTGGGTCATGAAAGGCATGAGATTTGTAGACTAGATGAATTGGACCTTCTTTCTTTTTGTTGTGGCTCTGCTAAGGAACTTTGTCAAGTCGTGGAATGTAAAGACATTTGTTAGGTTGGAACTTGTCAAGGGGCACGGGGCATGATGAGATAAGGGGAAAGAGCAACTTTTTGTATGGAGCTACTTCTCGATTTCAATTTTGTAAGGCTGGATGGGAAATCGATTAAGACATAAGCACCGAGTGTTATTTCCTTAAGTAAAGTTATTTTCACGACTTTTGTTCTCGAAGAGCCATGAGACTGGTTGTAATGGATGGACATGGGACTTGACGTGGGATTGTTTGCAAAGATTATAAGTTGAAAAGAAAATGTATGGTCATATGTATGAGTGTCCGGTTGCACATTGTCAGAGAGGTTAGGAAACCTATGGGTAGAATGGCATGGCGATGTTTTCCCCTAGGGGCCTAATCCAACCGAGTCAACGCCATGTTGCAAGACAGGAAAGTGAAGTGAGCAAAGTATGTGAGACACTGGGTCTATGGTTGGACGGCCGGGCGGGCTAGCGTTGTCGAAGGTTGGATGTTTTCCGCCTGCACACTAGACGCTAAGTCGGATGCATGCGAATGAAAAGGGACAAGCAAAAGGCTTTGATAAGAAAAAATTGAAGAGATAGCACGCTGAAAACTGATGGCCACCACCTAACCCCCAAGGGATATTCGGATCCGAGCCTCCCAAAGCCCATCCCCTCGGGCGTCAGTACTGGAATTGGAAAAGGAACGGCCCTAACCAGGCTGTTCAAAGATCAGATTTGGAAAAGGAATGGTCCGAACCAGGCTATTTAAGAATGAGATCTGAAAAAGGAATGACCCTAACCAGGTTGTTCAAGGATGAGATTGGAAAAGAAGAACGACCCTAACCAGGTTGTTCGGGGACGACCCTTAATCAGGGTTGTCTATTTGGAAATAGGCATTGGGGTCCCTTTGCATGCTTGCTTGAGGAATGGCTGCCTTATGAATGAGCAAGAAAAGGGTCGTCGGGTCGGCCATTGAATTGGACATATTGAGAAAGGGTCGTCGGGTCAGTCATTGAATTGGACATATTGAGAAAGGGCCATCGGGTCGGTCATTGAATCGGACATATTGAGAAGAAGGTCGTCGGGTCGACCATTGAAAAGGGAAGTTGGAAAGAATGGCCGTCGGGACGGTCATTGAAGCGGAGGACTTAAGAAAGAGGTCGTCGGCTCGACCATCGAAATTAAGAGACTGAGAAAATGGAAGTTGGGAAAGAGACCGTCGGGGCGGTCATTGAAACAAGATGAGCGGAGAAGGAACACTGTCGGGCCAGCCATGAGAAAAGGAAAGCGGCAGATGGATCAGCCATGAGAAGAGAAGGCTGCCTTTGATTAAAAAAAGGTTGTCGGATCAGCCATGAGAATCAGCCTTGTGAAAGACTTGGAAAGAGCTGGAATCGAATGTTTGCTTGAGAATTGGAAAGTGCATTGCATACATAAGGGACCCTAGGCAAAAGATGAAAGGTCGTCGGGCCGACCATGGAAATAGCAAAAGATTGAGCCTTCCAACCGTTTTCTAGTCTCAGGGCCCGATATGAGGGGAAAGCGGTGCTAGCACCACGACCCCAGGACCGCTTTCCTTTAAGGAAATGTCCAAGCGCGACCTATTCCTCATTAGCAGGAAAACAGGTAGGATCAAGGTATCAGTGTGATACTGCACATCCGGAACCAGCTCCGACAATGAGCTCTTGCCGGAGGGTTCGAACTGCACCTCATGTTCCTAAAAGTCCAGGGTGCCAAGATGGGCCGAACAGTTGCTCTTCTAAGTCTTTATGACCCTCTCCAACCACACGCCACGCTGTTGAGGGGCAGCCTGGCCGTTCGGGAAAGGACCTAGGCCACTCGCGCTAAGTTGAGGGGCACGTCCACGGGGAAGGTCCGACGAGGTACCGGGTGGAGCCACAACCACCACGGGGCATTGACACCGCCTCGTCGGAGCATTATAATCGTTTCGGGACTAACCGCGAGGTCTTCGTAACTGCACTCGTAAACTGATCAAGAGCCCCAACTCTCTTGAAATGGAAGAGGCCGGATCCACAAAAATTTACCACTTGGGAGGGACCAGTCGCGAGGGGGCCACTCTTGGGCACGATGGGATCTTGGGAGGTAGGGACTAGACCTGCCTTACGGATGCGAGGAAGCACCTCCATGATGATGCTCCTCTCCAAGCCAGTGGTCGTCGGACTAGGGTAAGGGGTGAGGTGAGTTATCAGCAGGGGAAGGACTGATCACCCTTCCTTTTAGGGGCTGATGGGCCGGCACCCGCTTACTCAGTTGGCAGGCAAGGTCTGCGTGCCTCCAAGTGAGAACCAGAGACGCAATGGGGACATCGCGATTGAGTGGGGGAAAAGTGTGTCATCTACCTGAAAACAAAGCGTGCAGAGGGAAAGCAGCAAAAGGAAAAAGATGAGATAAGACCCAAAAGATTAGCTTGGAAATTGTTTTGGAAATGGTTGAGCCGGGCCACAAGAAAGCCTGGCAAGATGATTGTGGAAATTGCCTTGGAAATGGTCGAGCTGGGCCAAAGGAGAGCCTGGCGGGATGATTATGAAAATTGCTTCAGAAATGGTTAAATTGGGCCACAAAAGAGTATGGCAAGATGAGTGTGGAAAAACGCCTTGCAAATGGTTAAGCTGGACCCGAGAAAAGCTAACGAGGAACCAGTAAAAAGTGTGTGTGATGCCCGCAAGAAACATGCATGAAAAAGTCGGAACGAGAATATGACAAGGAACATATAAAAAGAAAAATTGGACCTGCCTCATAAGACTGAAAAGGTCTAACAAAACGACCTCAAATGGAAAAAGGGGGGGGCCAGAAGTACCGAGGGACGAAGAAGCGGGGAAATTTCGAACCCAGAGGCGGACACCAAGGCTTGAAAAAGGGGTCCGGCAAGATGCCTTGAAGAGAGATGCATATGAAATTAACCAAGTAATGCGCATGTGAAGATAATTAAGCCAGAAGCAAGAAAGGGTGGAAAAGGGGGGATGCATGCGAAATTGGCAGGACTAGAGAAAGGCCGGACGAAATAGCCTGGGAGGAATGCATGTGAGTTTGGCTTGAGGAAAGAGTGATGGAAAGCATGGATTGCACGGGCCAAAAGACCCAAATAGAAGAGGCATTGAAAATGACGGGAAACATGGATTGCATGGGCCGAAAGACCCAAATGGAAGAGGCATTGAGAATGACGGAAAGCATGGATTGCACGGGCCGAAGGACCCAAATGGAAGAGGCATTGAGAATGACGGAAAG
>BFEA01000174.1:740309-765006 GCA_003427395.1 Chara braunii | reverse complement strand
CACCTTGCCTGACAGGCCGTCCGGACTCATTCACTCCCCTTTCCACCTTGTTGACTCCCTCCGCTTACCCCGTTTTGCTGCTAACCCACTCCCCAACCTCTCTCTCATTCTCCTCGTTCGTCCCCATCTTCCTCGTAGCTGCTTGCTTTGATCCACCTCCTTCCTCCTTCTGTATCGGATGTACCCGGTGCGAAAATGCGTCCGGGTTCTTTCACCTCTCCCTTGCTGCCACAGCGGCCAGCCCGGTCTCTCCCCGCTGTCCGTCACTCCGCTGCCTTGCCTTCCACCTCCTGCTCCCCCTGGCAGCGCTGCATGGCCTGCCGATGCATTCCACCACCAAGGCAAAAGTAGAAGAGGAAGGCCAACGGCGATCCTGCTCTGCATCCCACCCTTCATAGGTGCCACCCTCGCGCAGGGGTCATGCTAACCTTCTCTGTGTCATCCCAATTCTAGCGGATGTCCCAGAGGATGTGTGCTGGAGCATCAGTTCCAAGGCACTGCTGTGGAACCGGCTAGCCTTAGGCAACTTAGAGTGAGTTTATTCCTTCAGTTGGAGGCTCCAGGATTCGAACTTGACTCTGTGTTCCAACAGTCCGTACCTAATGAGCCAGGCCCTTGAGCCTTAACGTTGGTCAGCATCGACGCTGGCCCCAACGGCCGTGCTCACACTCAAGCTCCTCACAGCAGATCATGGGCAGCGGGTGGTGTACCCGATCCCATAGCCTGGCCAGGTTCAGGCCTTTCCCCCCCCTTTTTTTTTTTTTTGTATGGGCCATGTCAACCTCTGTCTGTGTCGCCCTAAATCTCTTTTATTTATTTACTTATTGATTGATTGATTGACGTCCCGAAGGACCAAAGGCAAATCCCACAATGAGGCTGCACAAGATCAGATCCGGGACTGGATCTTCATTTCAGCAATTCGTGGGTATGCCGACTGACCAGTCCCGAAACTGGTGCCAGGCCTATTGCAGAAGTTGCCTCCCAGGACTACAACTCAGGGAGCAACAAGCCCACGGAATTTCGGTCACTGCACATGCCCAAACGCACGCGACCGCCCCTGCAGTTGGGGTATTATCTCAACTTTAACGGACATCCCGAAGGACCAACCCGTGGGCATGGCCATGAGGTAATACCTCGGGACTGGCTGGCCCCTAGGTAATTCAGAAAGTACGTTACTCTGGGCATCTGATTGCATCTGGGCTCAAGCAGAGGTCTGTATTTTCAACAGTTCTGTGTGTACCAACTGAGCTAAGCCCATTGGTACCCTTGCCAGCCCCGGAACCAGCACCTGGGCTGTCTCCCAACTGGAACCAAGGGGTATATAAGGATGAGTGAAAAAAATTAAAAAGAACAGCGGAACGGGGAGGGTTTTCAGGTGCACAGCTGTGCAGTCTGCCCCGTTGTGGATCTCCCTACCGTGCCCTGTGCCGCCCCGTCCGGACACAGTTTGCATCTTTCTGGTCCCAACTGGCATGCTCTCACTCAAACTTCCCACAGGAGACAGCGGGACTAGGCGGTATGCCTCGAACTGCGGCGTCCCAGCCAAACACCCCGCCTGACGATGTCTTTCGTTTGGATCGGACAGGCAACGAGGGCCTGCGTCCTAGACCGAGTTTGGGTCTGTATTTACAACAGTTCAGTGGTGTATGCACTGAAGTATGTACTTGAGTCACGACAGGATCTGGTGCCACCGCCGGACCGTGTTCAGAAACACAACACAACCACATAAAAAATAAAATAAAATAAAATAATAATAATAATAATAAATAACTAATAATAATAAAACTTATAAAAAAACTTCTTGGAAGCGGAACTGGGGGGGGGATCGTTGGTGTCTAGTCCTATCCCACGGGCCCGTGGTCGGAACTCCTCGCAAAAAGCCAGGAGGGATAGTCCCACGGGACCCTCAACCCCTTGGCTCACTCCGACGCGCTCCTCCGCTACTCTGCTGCTGGCCTCGAACCCGAGGTCTGCTGGGTGAAAGTCTAGCACTATAACCAATAGGGCTAAGCCCAAGCTTGGGTTGGCAGCGCGCCAACCTGTAGATGAACGGTAGCGGCAGCCAGCCTGAGCCTGTAGCAGCAGTGCTAAGTCCGCTGCCCGATTCCCCATCAAACCTACGGCCCCGCACGCACGCACATGCTGTTAGGGGCTGGGTTTTGCTCGGCCTGTCAAGCTTGTAGCCCCCATAATGCCGTGTAGAGGCCACCGCTTGTGCCTACGGCCCCTGCACACCGGCCCTTTGCTGTACGAAGGGGTAAATCTCCCCCTTTGGCTGCCGTCGCGCATGCAGCACAAGTGTGCTGCCACCTAACGATCTACCCTCACCGGCGCATGCCGTTATGAACGCCAGTGCACCATGATCAGCTCAAATAAGAGAACTTTTCCTAGCCTTAATCAAAGCTAAAAAAATGTTGTCGGTGGACGTGCCAACTCTATAGCATCAAGAGACAAAACCATCACGCCTGCCTCAAAACTGCGCGCCCACCCACACTTTGCCCCCGTCAATCATTCAGTCAACGTGAACCAAACACAACCCCGATTTCGCACGGTATACTCAGATTTTGAAGAAACCTTATTTCCTGTCACTTGCAAAAATCAGGGCGGATACCCTTGTAAGGGTATTCGCGCCGACAGCTTGCCGGACCTTATTAAGTGACGTCCCCGTCGCGTCGGATAATCAAAAAGCTATCAGCTCAACCACAATTCTGAATGCTAATGAGAAAGGAACCAATCCGATTGGCCGACTGACTCCGTTCGAGTGGTTAACAGACAATACCCAATAGGTCTCGCTGCTGCGAAGGTTTTACCTGGGTCTCCTGCGCACGTAGGTGTACTAGATCAGTACTAGAATATAAAGTTCATGCTGTGTAGTTGCTGATAATCCTCTCCCTTTGTCCTAGACATCTGTCGGCTCATCGTTGGGTGTCCTTTTTAGTCTTCGTTCTGCACGCAGGGTCATAACTTAGGACGCAGGCCCTAACCGAGACCTTATGAAGGCACCATCGCCTGCATCACACAATATTCACAAAAATATATATAACTTTTATCATAGATCTCTCATGCAGTCTAGTACAGGAGGTTCAGGTCTCCATCTTGGTCCACCATAGCCTGGTTGATCGAGCCAGATCTACGGCCCGTCGCGTTGTTATTTTAGCGATGGTACCCTCGTTGGTTGTGCAACGATGGGCGATTCTCCTGATAAATCATACTATCAGGATTCACAAAAAATACGACTCGACTCTTATCCCTCCGACATCCCGCGGGAATAAGACTGTGAGGCGGCCACACCCCTCAAGCCTTACCCCTTGGTGAGACGTGGGCCCGCTACCAGGTTACGCCGGTCAGCAGCCAACGCTAAGGGTTGCGCCCTAGTGATGCTAGATTAACCCCTAGCTGGGTCTCACATATATGTCTTAAGATTAGCCTCAATAGTGACTGAACGGTGTGTCGCAATAACCTCAGGCCTACTGGGGGATTATGCAGAGGTTTGACTCACTCAAAGGCACAGTGCCTCCTCCAAAATCCTTAAAAAAATCACCGCCAGAGTAAAGCAGACCAGACATCTTATAGACATCTCTTAACTTTCACCAATTTGCGACCTTCCAAAATTTCACCAAAATAATTTCTCTTGGTCTTTCTCGTCAGACTTTATCATTCAAACCGCTTTCCTTGCCATTTTAATCATTTAACCACCTTCCACTTTTGAAGGGGACTCACTTATAAAAATCTGACCACCACCTCCCACTTGGAGGGTGATCAACCATAAATCCTCACAACCACCTCCCGTGTGGAGGGTGATCAACCGTAAATACTCGTTACTGAGAGACCAACTTATGGGTACTCTCCACAACTCAACAAATAACATTCGGCATGGATAAGCATTTGAGTCTCCGAAGACTCATAAGCCCCTTGGGACTTTTCACACCTTTTCCCCAAACGAACTGCGCTCCTCTTTCTTATACCCGAGCCTATTGCCTGTCTGTAGGCAGATTGCGCGAGTATACCAAAGAGTAAACAACTTAGACATTCCACATCCACAAAAACGCACGAGGTGCATCCTGTACACCTCTAACACAAAAAATCATCATACATAAGGATAATTCCACACACGTGAGAGTGATAGTGATCGTCAGACAAAGAGATAGTTTTAAGTCTTATTAGGTATAGAGATAGGATATCCTAACTCAAAAGGAACCAAAATAGCCTCAAAGCTACGCACGTACTTAGAGTTGAACAACCTTAACTCAAGGATGGGCAGGATAGTCCATATCTCAGAGTCAGTCTATCTTATCAGTTCCTTACCGGACCTTATTGCTAAACTCTCACTTGCTCTTTAAAATCTATCTCTGTCAAGGGTCCTGATCATACAATAAGAATAAGAATATATATTGTAATGCTATGTGTCGTAATAGAGAAGTAATAATCATGAATAAATAATGATACCATGACCAAGTTAAATTTTCCAACCATGAATGTTTTCAAACGCAACTGTACTATAATATATTCCCTGAGGTTTTGACAAAATTATATTGTGTCGAGGGCGGCAGTGTAATCCTTTCTCAAAGGGATAACATCTTACTTCCTGAGCCCCGCTCAAGGATGAAGCCTCACTGTATCTGCCTCCGATTCCAGCATTTGCACCTTGCAGACCCTTGCCGATAAGGTAAACAACCTCACCATACATACTCCAAGATGATCGGTCCCTTCGTACGCAGATGAAACTACTTGACACAAAAATAGTCGGGGACTCACCCTCTACCACCCTGCGGCAGGCAGTAGCTGCCTCCCTCACTGGCCATGGTCAGACCGGGTTTAAACACTTTCCTGCTATCAAGTAGTAGTGTAGTCATTTCATCACAGGGATTAGATGACAACACCCCACTATGGATCAGGAACCTAGTTCCGGCGTGGGTCTCACTACCACCTTCAAGACTAGATACACATAGAACTGAACCTCCTCAACTTATGAGGGGCCAGCCTCTGCCTAAACAACAACAAAAGGCATATGACCAAACACAACAACTTATGTTGTGCCTGACCAACCCATACAATGACATATAGCATAAGACCAGGCTACCCAACTTATGAGTAGTCTAGCCCCGCCCAAACAACAACAAGCGCGTATGACCGAACAACCCGCAACTTATGCGTTCGCCCGGCCTCCGCAACACAACTACATCAATAGATAAGTTTCACAATCAGATTCTATCTTCAGACGAGTGGCCAGGTCACCTCAACTCATGAGGATCCCCACCCAAACATCAGATATGTTTAGAAAAGGGAAATAGTCAGACTTTATATATCTCTCTGCTTCCGTGTTATCAAGGACATAGGACCAACTACCCAACTTATGGGTTAGTCAGCCTGCCCACAGTTACCACACCATTTTGTATTGTTCATCTTCTTTCCCTCTGCTTTGTCTGCTACCGGCTTATATGGATGAATCTCCCAACTTATGGCGTCCAACTTGCCATGAATATACATAATAAATATGTATCACTTTGTATATTCTGATTCTCT
Organism: Chara braunii; assembly: GCA_003427395.1. Lineage (NCBI taxonomy): Eukaryota > Viridiplantae > Streptophyta > Charophyceae > Charales > Characeae > Chara > Chara braunii. The sequence goes on along the minus strand of BFEA01000174.1, from coordinate 759,483 downwards.
TAGTGATGGCGGCTCATGACTTGACCACACCAACTTATGGTGCGAATAGTCTCGCTTGAAACAATAAAGCATAAGACTGAGTCACACCAACTTATGGTGTGGTCAGCTTCTGCCTAAACAATTGACGTAAGGCGTATGACCGGGCCCCACCAACTTATGGTGAGACTGGTTAGCCTAAACTTTCGGCCTACACAAAGAACTGGACTACCTCAACTTATGAGGAGCCCAGCCTTTGCCTGAACAAACGACGAAAGGCATATGACCAGGCACAACAACTTATGTTGTGCCTGGCCAGCCCATACAATTACATATAGCGTAGAACTAGGCTACCCAACTTATGGGTAGTCTAGCTTGCCAAATAACAAGTAAAACAAGTGCAAAAGACTGAGCAACCCGCAACTTATGCGTTCGCCCAGCCTCCACAACATATTTGATAGCTCTGTGTTTTCTAACTTCACACTGATAATCTTGATTAAACCAATACATATTTGTCAGTTTACTTTGCAAATCATTGTCCTGAATTCAAACAAGCAAGGAAATACAGTTATCTTTTCCAGTCATACTTACAGTCAGGTCAATAGCAATAGGATAATATAGTTTAGTGATAGGATCACACGCGTAAATCGAGGGTTATACCTGAGTGTTCCCTGCCTCCAGAACCCGCCTGGGCTCCGGCAGAGCTACCGCAATCGGTGGGGCAACCTCCCACAGAGGCCTTCGTGCGGACCTACGGGTTACAGTCCCGCCTGCCGCCTTCCTCTCGGAACCATTAGACTAGACTTAGACTGAGAAAGGCAACGAAAGGAAGTTCAGACTCTCAGATACAAGAGGGGTGCGCTCAGGCTCACAGGAGAGGGCCTTGTTACCTTGATGCGCCTGAGGGCCCCGCAATGGCGGTCAATAAAACGCAGTAGAAATGCTCAACCCGTGGTCGGAACGCCGGGTACCAGTCCTTGGACAGGCCTCCAAGTAGGAGCAGTGACCTCCTCCTAACGAAACCACCGATATGCAGCCTAGAAAGGGCCGCGTTCGAATAGAGCACATCCCCGTGCCCTATTCAGATACAGGCCATAACAGCCTGATGTACAACAGCAATGGCATCAGTAGTACGAACCATAATAGGATCCAATTGTGAAGGTGACCAAGTACTCAACACCAATACCCAACTTCCAGTTGCCACTACCACTCGCTTATCCCTTCAGCTTATTAATCAACCACTCGTTAGCAAGGTGTTCAAGGTCAACGGTCATCAGGCTTGTAACGGCAGGCCAGATCAATGGCAGGCCGCAAGCCATGCGCAGCAAGAGGTACCGCGGGGAAACTGCTAATGGAAACATAGCGGAATGAAGGGTGCACAGCAAGACAGTCCCCAACTCAGCTATCCGTTACCGTGAGGGCCCGTGCCCCAGCGTGTGCACACAAGGTGCACAGCGGAACCCATTAATGAAGATACAGCAGGGTTCAGGTGCCCAGTGGGGTGTCAGCGCAGCAGCTCAGCAATACACAGTCTGCGTGCTGTGGCACAGCAGCCTGTAACAGTCGTCAACAGCCAACAACAGTAAACGGTAGTAAGCAGCAGTCCCCTTCACAACTTAGCTGCTCATCCGGTCCTTAAATGCCTCCCTCAAGCTATCATCCTTAATGGGCAGGCTGTACACCGCTCATCCACCTGGCGTGCCCAGCCCAATTGGCCTGTCGCAGCTTTATTTTGCAATGAACGACGCTGCTAACCAAGGCCTGAACCTGCAGCTTCCGCCACTCAGCGCAAAGACCGTACGCTAGCCAATAACTAGATTTGCCACTCCATGGCTGGCTCGTTACCGCACAGACCGGTCAGACGAAGGGCGTGCCGGCCAGCAGCCAAACCTACAGTCTCCACAACCCGGTCCCTCAGTCCACATACAGGCAGCGTGCTAGGCATCAAGTAAGCCTTCAGGTCTCGCAGCTGACCTGTCGTTGCACAGGCTAACAGAACGGATGGCACACCGCCCGACGGACAGATCTGCAATCCCCACGGCTGGTCTGCTGCAGCCGTGTCTGCTGAGCCCGGGCACTACATCGGCTAACACATAAGCTCTTGATCCTACCGCTCGCTCGCCTCGTCACCCCCGGCTTTCGTCCCTGCCAAGTTCATCCCAAGATGCCTGCGCTGCCCGCCAAAAAGCGTCGCCTCAGTCAAGTCTCCATGCACCAATTACGTAAGAACCCACAGCCGGTTATTGACGGCCGACCACCGGTTATGGCATATAGTCACACTTGGACCGAAGCAACGAGTGCACCCTCGGCGTTGTGCTCCATCGCCTACTACATCAAGGAGGGGGGGCTCCCAATCTACCACTCTCCTATGTGGCCATTCCGCAGACTGAAGGTCTCACTCACTAACGAGCCCAATCAAGCAGATCACTCCACCTAGTAAGAGTGGCCATGCCTGCAGTGAGGTAGAGACACACTGCCCCTCTTCGCTAGAGTGAGCTCTGCACTGGTTATCAGATGGCCCGTAGGCCTAGGAAAGATTCCCCCCGCTGCGACCCGGATATGCGAAACGGGAATGAATCTTCCGTTATATCGCGGATGGATTCACTGTTTCCCAATAGCAACCTTAGCCTCTCTCTACGAGGCAGTTCCTGACAAACAGGTGGGTTCGATCTCTTCCTCCTCCCTCTCTCTCTCTCTCTCTCTTTCTCTCTCTCTCTTCTCTCGCTCTCTCTGCTCGCGCATCTTTCAGGAGTACGCCACCCGTGAGAATTATGGCCAATATGACTGACGAGCGCCACCGGGAATGGAGACGGGGACCTTCAGTACGAGCAGGGTCACGATACCGAAGTTGTGTTGCGGACGTGATTTCGAACATCACCACCACCAAGCTCGACGAAGAGCAGATCACTGCAATCAGGATGATGGCAGCGAAAACCACTATATGACGAACATCATGAGCAACGCTGTGCGATCACTCGTGACAAAAAAATGGCGACTCCGACCATCACGCAAAGCAATGCGAGGCATACGTCGACCAACCCACGATCCCAACAACGAGGATCACGCCCTGGTCTCGATGATGGACATTATAACGATGCGCTGGAGGGCGTACTCCCCAAATGTGCAACTTGAGTTTGAATCCTTCGCTATAACACGGACAGATACACTGCCGTTTCGAGTTTCCTCTTTTACTGCCGTTTTCTGTCGTGCACTGGGCAGCCTCCAGCTCCCATAGCCCCAATACTAGCACTCCTTTCTCTCTTCTCCCATCGCCATCAACTTCACCTGGGTTCCAAACCCCACAGTCGAGTCTTTACTTACTCATTTCTGCGAAGTAACGAGTGAAATATGGTTTTTCCACCTCACCGCCTTCACTTCCTCCCGACACCTCCGCGCGGTGCTGTTCTAATCCTACTCTTTTTCTACTAAMTTTCTCTAARAACTGACTTCATATTCGAGTTCGCCATGTCCAAAAACCCCTAGATAGCATTTTTACTCGCCCGATTTCACTAAGAAATAGGCGAGTTACACYACTTTCTGGCCCGCAATAGCCAGCTCCCTCCATATCCCCGCGCAGTAGCTTTCTGTAGTAGCTCGTCTTCTACTAACTCTCTCACTAATCTAACTTCACCATCACGTTCACAATGGTCAAAAACCCCCGTCTCAGACCTTCCCCCGCCCGTTTCCATCCACGATCGGGCGGTCTTCACATTTCCTCACTCCCATTCTCTCTTTGCTCGCTCCCGCCATATCTCGGCGCGGACTGTCTTCTTCTGATCTTTTCCTTCTGCTAAGTCTTTCGTCAACTCTAATGCTACTTCTACACCCGCCCGGTCCAATAATCTCTCCCTACTACCTTTCCCGGCCGATTCTAGCAGGAGATGGGCAGATTACGATCTCTCCTTCCCAGCATGCTCATCTCTCCGTTGCCGTCTTCGAATGCATCTGGCACGAACTCGTGCGGGGTTCACTCCCTCTTCGCATGCACCTTGCCTGACAGGCCGTCCGGACTCATTCACTCCCCTTTCCACCTTGTTGACTCCCTCCGCTTACCCCGTTTTGCTGCTAACCCACTCCCCATCCTCTCTCTCATTCTCCTCGTTTGTCCCCATCTTCCTCGTAGGTGCCTGCTTTGATCCACCTCCTTCCTCCTTCTGTATCGGATGTACCTGGCGCGAAAATGTGTCCAGGTTCTTTCACCTCTCCCTTGCTGCCACAGCGGCCATCCCGGTCTCTCCCTTGCTGCCACAGCAGCCAGCCCGGTCTCTCCCCGCCGTCCGTCACTCCGCTGCCTTGCCCTCCACCTCCTGCTCCCCCTGGCAGCGCTGCATGGCCTCCCAATGCATTCCACCACCATGGCAAAAGTAGAAGAGGAAGGCCAACGGCGATCCTGCTCTGCATCCCACTCTTCATAGGTGCCACCCTCGCGCAGGGGTCATGCTAACCTTCTCTGTGTCGTCCCAATTCTAGCGGATGTCCCGGAGGATGTGTGCTGGAGCATCAGTTCCAAGGCACTGCTGTGGAACCGGCTAGCCTTAGGCAACTTAGAGTGAGTTTATTCCTTCTTCAGTTGGAGGCTCCAGGATTCGAACTTGACTCTGTGTTCCAACAGTCCGTACCTAATGAGCCAGGCCCTTGAGCCTTAACGTTCGTCAGCATCGACGCTGGCCCCAACGGCCGTGCTCACCCTCAAGCTCCTCGCAGCAGATCATGGGCAGCGGGTGGTGTACCCGATCCCATACCCTGGCACGGTATACTAAGATTTTGAAGAAACCTTATTTCCTGTCACTTGCAAAAACCAGGGCGGATACCCTTGTAAGGGTATTCGCGCCGACACCGGGTACCAACCCTTCCCCGATCTCAAACTAACCCCCATTGTGCCTGCTATTCCTTTAATGTCCGGGTGGCCTGCGTCGAGCCTCCCTTCTTGCACGGTCCTCCATTTCCTGCTGCATTTGCCTCTTTATTCCTTGCAATTGAAGGAGTGTCTGCTCTGTGAGAAAGGTTGTTGGGGATAGATCCTCTCCCCTGCCCAGTTTTGCCCTTGCCTTCGTTATCCACTGAAATCGCAAAATAGTGCCCCATTGATCAAACCAGTCGCTGAAGGTAGGCCCAAACTCTTCTATCCGTTTGTCCTTTTCCTGACCCGGTTCCTCCTCTCTTCCCCGTTTTTCCCTAGTTGGCGTCGTTACCTCATCTTCTTCCTCTTCGCTGGTGAGGTCAATGAACTCAACGGGCTCATTCTCTCCCGGCCGTTGTCCCTCCTCTGGGTCCCTCCTCCAGCCTTTGCCTTTTTTGCGGGTTCCCCTCTTCCTTACTACTAGCATCACTGTCTGAAGGCAGCTCTATTGGCTCCCCTTCCTTCAGTGGTGACGGCCCTGTGGTCCCTTGTTTTCTGCCCCCTCTATTCACCACCAGGTTGTGATCAACCCCCACATACAGATTCCTTTTCCTGGAGCTAGGCTCTCCAGCTTGTCTTGATGACTGTCCCTCTTCCGGCCTATTAATTGCACTGCTGTCATTCTCATTTCCAAACTCCATCTTGTTGTTTTCTTGCTGCCTTCTTCTTCTTGCCTGGCCCTGTTCGTACATAACAGTCACCACACCCCTCATACACACACACACCCTCCCATCCCCATTTGCAGATTGCAGGGCTTCCCAGGAGTCTTAGTTGCCCCCACGTAGTTGGTGGTCCCATCATTCCTTAGGCACATTGTTCCCCTTGCAGGCACCTCATGTAGGCAGTCCCCCAAAATTGCCCCACCAACTATGGTACATTGTCCCAGGCTTTCATCCTCACGCTCAGCCCGGACAGTCATCCCATGTTCCCTCATAGAATAAGACACACAAAACGAGCAACCCCTATGGTCATAATCACTTCCTCAGGAGGATGGTCCAGAATCATAACCTTTTGTCTGTTTTTCATGCTGCTGATTCCCCTGTTTCCCCATCTTGAGCCTTTTGTAGCCATTGTTCCACAGGGTCCCTGCTGAAGAATCAGACCAGCCCTTGTCCCGGGAATGGTCCCCTTATGCTAGTACCATCGAGATCCTCCAGTTTAAACGTGTTCAATCCCACCCGCTTCGCGATCCTGTAAGGCCCTTTGAATCTCTTTCCCAACCGCCCAGACCATGTGCTTTCTAGTGCCGAGTTCCTGACTAGCACCTTTTCCCCCACCTGGAGCGGCTCCTTTCGAATGTTCTTCACCTGGTCCCATCTTGCTTTGTCCCTCATTCGACAATCCATCACGCGGTTAACTACTTCCTCCAGTGCCTCCTCATTTATGGCGACCGGCTGGCAACGTGCGGCGATTAACTCTTCTGTAGTCAAGTGCGGATGGTCATCTAGCCTGTTCCAAGTAGGAACGAGAGCTTCTACCGGGAAATCAATCTCCCTTCCATACCAGAGTTCTGCCGGAATACACCCCGTCGTTCTCTTTGGTGTCACGTTCTCAGAGAAGACTGCCTGTCTAAGATACCGCGGCCAATTTCCCAAGTCGTCCGCTGCCAGCTTCGCGATTGTGTTCTTCAGGTCCGATGGCCCCTTTCTACTGGTGCATTTGCCTCAGGGCGGTATGGTTCCGTGATCTTAATAGGTACGCACAAGGCCTTAAGCCTGCTCAACACTTCCTGGTTGACAAACTCTGTCCCATTGTTTGTTATGAACCTGCGCACAAAGGGGTGTCTTAGGTAGAAGTCTTCTACCCAATCAGCCACTCCTTTCCCTGTCTTCCTTTTGAGGGCTACGGCCTTTACGTAGCCACTGAGGTTATCCCTTGCATCCAGGATGTATCTATACCCATCCGTCGATACGGGCATGACTGCGAGATCGAGGTGAACAAGGTGCCCTGGTCCCAGTACCCGAGTGGGTCTAAGGGGCTCGTAAACCCATACAGAGCTCCTCTCTTGACATATCAGACACGTCTGACAGTACGTTGCGACCATGCCTGCCATTCCTGGCCAGAAATACAGGGGCACGATCTTTGCAAGTGTCCCCTTTGACGACCGGTGACCTCCAGCTAGCCCATCATGCATTGCTTGAATTACGTCCAACTGCCTAGACCTCCCACAAACAACACGCCTAGGCATCATACCTTCCTCTTTCTTAAACAGGTGACCATTTCTTAAGACGTACTTCTCAGCTTCCTCTCTTGCCTCGGAGCTGACTTCCGTGGGCTGTTTGTTCCCTACAAGCAGCAGACCGATTTCTCTAAAGACGCCCTCATACATCTATATGAGGAAGAACTCTTGTTCCTTCCGATCCGTATCCTTCTCTTCTCGGGTCTGGTGGACTAGGTACTGGCATTCCTTCTGCGCCCAGGTTTCGGCCAACGTCATCACGGCGTCCCGTCCCCCTTCCACGGCCATTGCCATCAGTTCCTCTTTGGCCCCTACTTTTGCTCCCCACGAGTCCTTTTCCTCTTTGCACCTGACTGTGGTGACTGATCCTTCCCTGAGTTCTGCGACTACTGCAGGCGTGCCCTTTTCCAAGGTCTGAATCAGCAACTGACCTGTTGTAAGCGCCGAGTCTGCCATTTCGTTATCCACAACAAGGGTCCCCCCTTCGTATTTTAGGAAAGCGTCAATTGGTTCCACGTCCTCTACTACTTCTAGCGTGATACATACTCTGCTCAGCCCATCTGCCCTGTTTCGAAGCCCCGTAATTCGCTCAACCTTATAGTCGAATTGCCATATGAAGCCTATCCATCTGCCGACGGTCGGATCTATAGGCTTGTAATTCTTTAGAGCCCCGACGACGTTGGTGGGATCGATCCTTAGGATAAATCGCCTTCCAAACAGGTATGCCTGGAAGGTCTTAAGGCAATGCAGGATCGCTAAGACCTCCTTCTTGAACTGTGAGTACCGCCGTTCCGCCGAATTCAGGGTCCTACTTTCAAATCTGATTGGTCTTTCATTTCCTTCCTCGCTTTTCTGTATCAATATGCCCCCTACTGCCATTGGGCCGCCATCTGTCTCTAGGACGTCCTACTTCGTCATTAAAGCAGGGTGCTGCTAAGGTAACCTGATCGGAGGACAGGATATCTTTGAGGGTCTGTGATGCCGCTTCCCTATCCTCGGTCCACTCCATAGTACCCCCTTCCCTGATCATTGCGCGGATTGGTTCAGCTATCTTGGCAAATTCTTTGATGAAGATCCTCCAGAATCCAACCACCCCTAGGAAGGCTCGTACTTCCGTCGAGGTGCGCAGGGGTGTTGGCCATTGGGAGATCTTATGAGTCTTTGTTGGGTCAGGTTTCCTTCCGTAGGCCCCACAACGAAACCCTAGTATGGTTACTTCCGGGACGACCAGGATGCTCTTGGGTCCGCTTGCAGTAATATTGTAAACTAGGAATCGTTGGAGCAAGTCCTTAATATCCTGCAAGTGGTCCCAAACAAACTTCTGTACGCCCGGTTGGACCTCCGCCTCGTCCTTGTACCTTGCGCCTTTTACGGGATTATCATCTATATAAGATTCACACTTTTTCGGAAACATATCCCCTGCGACGGCGAGCATCCTCCTCAACGCCTCTGCTACCGCATTTGTGAAGCTCATAGGGGTCACTTGCATCTGCAACTGCCCTACAGGGTGTGCATTGCGGTATACGGTCTATCCCTCACATTAAGTGGCAACTGGTTGTAACCTGAGTACAGGTCTATCAGGGAGTAAATGCTCCGCCCGGCGTGAGATTCGGCAAGCAAGTCCGCCTGTGGGAGCGAAACTGCATCCTTAATTGTTACCGCATTGAGCTTCTGCAAGTCCTGGATCCACCTGAGCGTCTTGTTGGGCTTCCGGAAAACGAACCACTTGTTCGCATAAGGGGATGCGGTGGGCTCAACCACGAACGAATCTATCTTGGCCCTAAGCAGGTCAATGACTTCCGCTGCTATCCCAAACTTGTAGGCAGGCCCTTTATCATTCCAGCAATCATGCTCTACCGTGTGGATCCTAACCGAAGGAACTAGCTTTGCGTCCAACCGCCCTTTCTGGTGATCATTGAAAGCGAAAGTTAAATGGAACTCCTAACACGCCTTCCTTATCAACTGAGTTTCCTCTGCTGTTAGAAACCCTTCCACTCCTATTTTAATGGTATCTGCTACCTCATCTGGTATGCGATGCCCTTCCGCTGCCCGCCTCTCCCTTATAATCCGTAGGATCTCTTCTTCTTTTTCCATGGCCTCTTCCCTTGATGTTTCTACTAGGATCAAGACCGGCTTGGCCTTCTTCCCTACGGGTTGGTATTTTCGCACACTCCCTTCTAGGATCGTTCTCCTAAAAAATGAATGGTCGGGATTGGCCTTGCCACCTCCATGGAACGGGGTTGAAGACTGACAACCTTCCCATTGAGGCAGTAGCCTTTCTAGATTTCTTCTTCAAATCTTGCAAGTGCTGTCGGATCTACCCCAACTTTATGGTATCTAATAGCTTTGATAAGCTGCAGCAAGTCAGGGATTTCGAGTACTGCTTCTGTCGTTTCCTTCCGTCCCTCCTTTGGCTTGGGTAGGCTGGCCCCAAGTTCAATCTCCGACTCCTTTTCTGCGAGCATGACTCCTAGGACCTCGTCCTCCTGACTCCTTTTCTTTAGGGGCAGACCCATTTTGATCCATTCCTTTTTGCTAAACACTTCCTCAATCATAATTTCTACCCTTTCCCTCATGCCTTCCATCCGTGCGAATGCGCCTTTCCGTGCACTTTCTTCAAACGTCGGCGACCAGGTTGCCAGCTTACCCTTGGGAGGGTCCCCTCCAGTTTCGAGGAGTCGGAGGAGTTCTCCGCGACCAGTCATCGGATCCTCTTTGTCTACCATATACGTGCCATCATGCAGGTGCATGCCAATCATTTCTACATTGGCGCACCATGGTCTCCCAAGGATTATGTCATGGTCCATTTCTTCCATGACGGTCATCCGTTGGAAAAACCAGATGGATTCCCGAATTCCTGCCCTGACCGCGCATTTGGTGACATACCCAGTGAAGGGAATTTCTCCGCCCGCTCCCCTGATTCTCCCTGCTACCTCCTTGTTCACTGTGCACCCCGTGATTGTTGCAAAATCCCGTCGTATGAGGGTAATTTATGCGCCGCCATCCACTAATGCATCGGTGTGGTGAGTTCCAACCTGGACTTTAAGTTTTCCTACAGGCAGTGCGTGGAAGCTAAGTTTAGTGCCGGGCGGTGCTCTCATGACTTCGCCACCTTCTCGGTCCGGTAGATTCAGACGAATATCGGCAAAGGTTTTTTCCAAATCTTCGAGGCCCCCTGGAATGCTTTGGAGGTTATAGACTCCTTGTGGCGCCTCGGCCTCCTCGGGTCCTTGTTCCTGTGGTTCCGGAGCCTCCTCTACTTCTACACGTTTACGCGTCAATAGCTACCTCAGGCCCTTGAGCAGTCTCGGGCTTGCCTGCAGCATGGTCTGGAAGGATACCGACACCATGGTGCCCAGGAGTTTGCTCAGAGTGTCATCTAATTCGGGCAGCGTCAGAATCAGGATCTGGTACCTAAACTTCTTTTTTGTCGTCGTGGCTTTATCTATCGGTTCCTCTTCCCTCGTTTTTCCATAAACCTTCTCCTGTTCCCCGGCCTCAGCTTCCTCTTGATCTGCTCTAGCCTTCGCGGCTTCTTCCATAACTGTGTCTAGGATGAGCTTCTTTTCCGCGCCAGCCCGTCGGGTAGTAATATTTACCCTATCCTGCCCATTACCTTCCAGAATGAAGTTGACCTGGGGCCAACGCCCCCTTGGCTGGTCCCAGACAAGCTCAACTATCGGCTCTGGTTCTACGGCAACTATATCCAAGTTATTCAGGAGGATGACGGCACGCCGCATTCCTCCTGGCGAATTCCAGTTTACACGCTCTCCCTGAGGTCCGAGAATCTCACCTTTGAGGGACCTACTGCACCTCTGTCTAATGATGTCGTGGTTAAGTCTCGGACCCTTCTGGGGAAACCTCGATTGGCTACTGCTGCCGACCATTGTACAATATTTGCAACGACCATTGTCCTCCTTCATCTCCCACACCTGGTTAAGTCCTCACGAAATGCCCGACCATTGTACAATATTTGCATTGTTCATTGGCCGAGTCCCTTTTGGGGAAACCTCGATTGGCTACTGCTGCCGGTATTACGGCTTCTTGGGGCAGGAGGGCGGGTCGGGACACCTGTGCCTGCATTACTAATAGCGCATTTTCCATTCTGTCCATCTTGCTGTCAACCCCGTGCACCACTGTCTTCTCTGCAAGATCTGTTACCGTACTGAAATCCACATCCCTTGTGTATTCAAACTTGCTGGTCTGCTGGTATGCTGACAAAATCTTATCCTTATCAAACTCAAAGAACTGCCTGAGGAAGCATTTACTCATTATGCGGTCCGTTACCCCGGGAATTCGCAGCGCCACTAACATAAACGCCCTTAGGAAATCGTTGTAAGTCGCATAGTTTTTCGATGGCCATAATGTCCCTTCCCAAGCTTAGCGACACGTGCTGCCCTAGGTGCTCCATCTTTTCGTCTTCCGTCCATTTTAGTAAGGCTGCTAGGTTCTCATAGTCTATCAGAAACTCCGTAATGTTTGCCCCATCGAACGTGAGTTTCTTCTTTGCGTCTGCGAGATATCCCTGGTTCTTGTTTAGTGCCCGGGTGAGGGTGGTGACTATCCTCTTGAGACCACCTTCAGAGCTACCTGCTTCTCCAGCTGCATTGGTCCCTTCCCCTTCCTAGCTTTCCCTCTGCTTCTCCCTGGTTTTCGGCGTTCCTTCTGGGTCAAACCATCCTAGCACCCTTTCCCTAAGGCTCCAGAGTCCGTCGCACGCCCCTGTTACTTTCGGCGTGGCTTGCAGTCGGCTAGTGCCGGTGTCAATGGCAGGCGGGGTCATAGCGTTTTTTGTCCCCTCCGCCGGGGGGTCGTTCTTGTCCTTCCCCTTCTTACTAGGCGTTCCTTTGTGGCTGTTATCCTTCCCCTCATACCTGGCATCGTCCTGACCGGTTCTGCGTCCTGGGGTCCTCCTCATTCGGCGTTCCTGACCATACGGCGTTCCCCTCATACCTGGCATCGTCCTGACCGGTCCTGACGTCCTTTCGGCGTTCCTGACCGGTCCTCACGTGACCCTGCGCCCTGGGGTCCTCCTCATTCCCGGCCATCATCTGCTCGATAAGCCTTGCCTTAAATTCTGCAGTCTGCTTTTCTATCTCTGCCAATTTACGACTGGCATTCGAGATTTTTATCTTTTTAGGGGTGGCTCCTGCTGAGTTCCGAGGGCTTGTTCTCATATCGTTTCCCCCTTCCCTGTTTTCCTGAGGTCCCCTTTTGCTACCCCCAGCTTTCCCCGAGCTTTTCTCCAGTTGAGAGGACCTTTCCGTCTTCTCGGGTTCCTTCCAGTTTGGCTGACTTTCGATCCCTTGCTGATCCCTCGTTTCGTTCCCCATCCCCATTAGTGCCCTGATTCCCTCCGCTCTGCTGGTCATCGATCCCTTCCTCAATCGCCATTTCTTTACCTAGCCTGCACATGGGAAAAACATTTTGCGAAAAAATGGCCGGTTGTTCATAACTGCCCTAGTCCCGGCCCTAAAACCCGCTTATTCCCATGTTTTTTTGCGTCTTACATTAATCGGTCTGACTCTCCCGACTTTTCTTTCCCAAGGCGTCCTTCAGGTTTTCCCCCGCCGGGGGACTTGCCGCCGCTGCTTGGCATTTTATTACTGCCGCGCTTTGGCTCTTAGGGCGGTGTTTGAGCCCAGTGGCCTCCTTATCGAGGATGACCCTTTTGGCTTTTCGACCTCCAAATGCCCCAAAGTTTTTTGGTGCGGGTGGTCTTCCTAGTTCCTCCTTGCCGCGCTATCGGGTCGGACGGAACTCCAACCACTGCCCCCCCCTTTTTTGGTGATAGCTGCCTTCTTATCTTAGTACCCGTCCCTTATTTCCCTATCTTTTCCCGACGCGTTTTCTCATGCTGGTCCCTCAGGCCTGCCTTGCTCGTCCGGTTCTTCGAACAGGTCAGCCACCCCCGCAAGGTAGTTTTCTCCCATCTCTATTTCCCTGACGATTATCGACTCAAATTCCTCAAATGTTAAGCGAGGCAAATCGAATATCAGGATTTCAATGAGGTCAAGCAACTCCCAGGCCTGATTTCCCCAGAACGGCCCATGCTTGACCGACATGTCGTAAAACATTCCCGTCGTTTGTGGACGGAAGTGGTGGATCCAAACCAGGGTCGAATCCACCAGGTCCCTAGCTCTCTTGAGGCTACCGAATACCAAGTCCACCATGAAACGAGGTACTCGAYACCTCAACCCGGTCATTGRGGCCTTAAAYTCTCGCCAGCCTCCGACCTCCACCYGAGTTCTTAATCCCACGTTTCTTCTSCCYCGCACTTCCTGGCCCACCCTGTTCAACATCCTAGTAGCCCTCTGGAAGATTGGTAGCAACCCGTGACCTAGTGCCAATTTCGTTCCTAGCATGTACCATCCAAGTTTCAGCAGTTATACGGTCCCCGTCACCCTAAAATCGGTGTACAGATCGTCTCTCGGTCCTCTGTTAATCCTCATACCATCCCACAAACATTCCACCATCATGAACGCCTGACCTCTTCCCAGGGTCACGACCCTCCATTCCATGCCCAGTCCTTGGATCATGTAGCTTGCTGGGAGCGATGCCTCCCATCTGCCTCCACTTTCCGTGGGTGGCCGCGGGTGTGTGGACCGTCGCAACATCCGGGCGCGTCTCATCGCCATTTTTGACTTAGTAGTCCCCTGCACAGTTTAAACAGCAAGCGGTTTTACTTATTTCATTTAATCTTCAGCTCCCGCCCGAACACTCCCCGGTCTCTAGCTTGAACCTTCCTTTTCTTTCCTTGACCTCTTTTATTGGCCCGTCCCTACGTCCATCGACTCATACAATCGGTACAGATCATCCACGTACACCATCCCTTGACTTATTTCCCGTCGGACGACACCCCACAGGACCTCACTTCCCACGACCGGAGCCCTCGGTCTGGTGCTAAACATAGTACGCAGGATGCGCAATACCTCATACTTCTGCTCTCCACTGAACGGGCCCATTTCTAGGAAGGCCCGATAGTATTCTCGATGTACCATCGCATCTTCATATGTCAGGCTTGCGAGGTCGGCTACCGCTTGTCTAACAAGTCCCAGACCGCCCAGCCTTTCCAGCAGGAAGGGGCGGCAACCTCATTCGTACATTTTCACTAGGCAATTCAAAACTTCCGACCATGGCTACCCTAAGGTCCGCTGTTACATCGTCAACCCCCGGATCTGCGAACTCAAATCCCGCTCGCCACACTAACTGCCACGCCCCTTCAAACATGCTCAACGGGTCTTCTCCAGATGCCAGGCGGACTCCGAACTCCCTCCACCCATTTTCCGACACATACAGCCGTCCTTCTGCACGCACATGCCCCCCCGGGTGCGGGTTCCACTCCCCATTCTCGTCCGCACGCCACTCAACTTTCGTCACCAAGTAAACCATGTTTTTCGCAAGTTCGACTCCGACCCAATCCGCCACCTGGTGCCAGCCTCCACTCGCCGCTGGCAAGCTAACCTCTATCCCACCCGGTACTTCCCTAGGTGGTTCAATGCCCAAGGGGCGTTTCTCAAGGAACGTCCTTCTTCGCGCCATCGTGCACTCGCCTTTGATCTCCTGGCTCGCGATCCGCACTGAACCCTACAATGACCAGACATCCCATTCCCTTATCTTAGCAATTTTTCCCATATTTGTCTGGCCCCACGACTTTCCCGCGCTTAGTCGAACCACAATACCTCGAACAGTTTGAACACATCGTCCACATAACAGGGTGTCGTTGCCACCTCACGACGGAATATGGCCTTCCTAGTTTCCGGGGCCACCTCCTGTCGGTCATTCCTTTCAATCTCCAAAATGATAAGAACCTCCAGGGATCTATCGCCATGGAAGGGCCCAAATTTCAAGGACGTCCTATAGAATTCCTCTGCCAGCCATGCGCAGTTCACGTGTATTCGTTCCATCGTGTCCGCTACCTCTGTTATGTGATCAAAACCCCCAAACCAGTCCGCCACGAACTCGGGCACCCAGATCTTGGTTCGGGTGCCTGGCGGCTTAAATTCCTTCCATCCTCCCATCACGACTCTACTGCTGACACCTTTCCCCCGCCTGCCGAACCTTTGCCTAAGCGTCCCCTAAAAGCCACATCGGGTCCTGTCCGACCGCGAGTGTTGTTCAGAACAGGTGCCAACCTTGTTCACAGAGAACGATCGTCCCGATTGATTCCACCCTTCCTTCCGCAATCTCTTCCCATCCTTCCTCTTCCCTCAACGGGTTCCAGACACGCTCTATCCATAGGTACGATAGCTCCGGCACAATCTCATACCCCCGCCAATCACATGTGGTCCCCTTCCATTCATTGCTCGGCGGGATTGACATCTCTACTCCCCTTCCGATTCATCTCGGTTCCCATGTGCAGTCCCATAGCTCGAGTTCCCGGGCCATCGCCCCCTACCTGCACATAGTTGACAACCCGTTTTCCCCGGGTAAGCCCCCCCCCTCAGAAGTCCCAATCCTCTATCTCGTCCCCGTCCTCCTCATCACTGGAATCCTCCTCCTCGTCGAAGAACATCTCTTTTACCCCTTCCAAGAAGGTTTCCCCTCCCGCCACGTTTCGATAAACTATCTGCCAATGCACCAGACTAGGAACAAAGACTTCGTCCGCGCTGAGGAGGTTTAACACCTCAGCTAATTCTTCCGCCCAGTTTCCTTCAAACGGCCCTGCTTCCACCGACAATCTAAAGAAGTCTTGTCTAGCACATTGGTACAGCCTCAGGTGTGTCATCGATTGGTAGGTTCCAGTCTATCCCTGGTCCCAAAGACTGCATCCACCAGAAACGGGGGTAGCACGCACCTCATTGTCCTAAGAGGACGTCTCATATTTTTCCGGTCCCCGAGTTCTACTCGCACCTCCATCCTTTCCATCTCCATTTCTGCCCGCTGACATCTTGCCCATACCACCTCCCGTTCCGCTTGCCTAAACAGCTGATCCGGTGCCGTGCTCAATACTAGTCCCACTACCATTGCATTTTCCAATTCCTGTGATAGGTAGACCCATCCTCGAGCTTCCACTGTTCCCCGGAATTCTAGGTCCATCAAGCTAGGTGAAAGTCTCGTCAGGCTGACCTTAGTCCACATTGTCTCTATCCAGAGGAACGCGTCCTTGTCTCTATCCAGAGGAATGCGTCCTTCTCATCCAGTATCACGGTTTCATAGGCTGGTTCTAGGTCCGTCCACGTCCCTTCTTCCGGGAGAACAACAGATACCCCATCCCTTACCTCTATAGGCATTTCCGGACCACTAGAGTAGACAGGAGGCGACAACCATCACGCCATCTTGTTTCTCGACGCTTCCACATGAGAGCACCACACGGCCCCTCATGGTCTGATGGTTTTCTTTCCTTTTCTAGATGTTTAGACCCCTCATCCGGGTCTCCCTAACTTTTCTTATCCATTTCCCAGGTGCCATTGCCCTAACATACCCCCAGTCGATCACCAGTGACTCGCATTCCTTTTTCTTGGTTCCATTTTCTTCCGACTCCTATTCAGCCTCTTCCTCATGTTCTCTCACTCGTGCAGACTTAGGCAGGGGTTGAGAATAGACTAGAAGCTTAGTTCCCATCCCAACATCCATCAGGCAGCTTCACAGAGGGAGACACAAAAGGAGAAAATCAAGCAATCTTCGCACATAGGCCGGTCATCTCCTCACCGGCCTTTTTCCCGAAAATGGTCTCTCCACTGTTACTATCGGCAGAGTTTTATCCCATACCTCAAGCACAGCTCAACCGTCGCGAGCGCGGTACCCAGACTCCAGTGGGGGGTCGCCCTCACCTTCTTGCCCAGAATACTCCATCCCGACTTGCCGCTCGTGTACCCACCGTTAATCTCGGGAATCACCCCGCTCATCTCGGTAGGGCCATTGGAGCCAGCCGTCCAGGCACTCACTTCCATTGGTCCGATAAGGAACAACCTATCCCAAACCAAGCTACGAGAAGCTACTAATCGTCTCCGAGGCTCCGTCTTTGCCCGCATGCAGTGGTACTCCCTCCGCCAGTCCACAGGCTAGACCCGCCTGAAGAGACGATCGCACCCCGTCCCGCAGATCATTGGGCCGAGACCCATCACCGCTCGAACGAGAATACGACCAATCACCCGGCGCGACAAACTCCCGTTAGACAGCTTGGTGGCCTGACCTCCACACCCGGACAAACGGCAGTCTACAAAAAGAGAACGACGTTTGGCAACCCGCACCGGCCGATGCAGACCCCTCCTTTCCTTCCAAATGGCAGGACGCTCGAAATCCCAACATGCAATCACAAGTCCCAAGTGGGACACACATAAAACAAGTGCCTTTCCCGTGGTGCACCCAGTGCTTCCTACCCATTGCTCACACGTTTTCACTCAGGACAGTGTGTGCCACTCACCCCTAACTTCCATACACAGTGCCCGGTTCTTTTTCATGAGCATCTTCAAAGGTGAGCTAGTTTTCCTCGGAGTCTAGCAACTCCCTTCATTCCCTTATCTTCGCTTGTGTGTCCGTTCATAGGGCAGGATTGTTCCTTCTCGATTACCCTTTGTGTTTATATGAGGTTCCTTCAAGCATTAAGTGTGGTGCATAGAGCCCGCTGGGCTCCGGAGAAAAGGAAAGAGATTACCCGTGTCGGTCGGATCACTCCGCCGCGGGATTTTCATCGGAACCCGGACTAGCCCGGAATCCCAATTGCCTGCCAGGTAACCAGAGCCCTTCTTTCACACGAAGAGGAAGGGTCGACCTACGGCTTGCCCAAGGCTTCCCCGGTCTGACGAACATCATCCTGAAGGAAGGAGGACTAGAGTCACCTCCCGGGGAGATGGCTGATCAAGCGTGCAAGCATGCATGTTATTCCTCCAGGCCTGGCCTTGCCATGCGCCCAACCACCCTCAAATCTGATTCACTCAAGGGATAGCGCATACACAACTTCATATTCCTTATCTTCATGTTTATGTTCACGGTCATGCGTCGGGCACCCCCCCTCGAGACCGTATGGGTCAGTTTAACCCAATACCCGACACCTCCACCATTTTTGTAGGGGCCGTACCCTGTAGGACTTTTGAGCCTTGGTCGACCCCACTGCGGGTCCCATTCGGCTCGACCCGCCCACGCTCACGCTCAGGGCGCAGGTCGTTCGTCCCAGGGGCACCCCCACCTAGTGCTATGAGATGGGTGGGGATGGGCCTTTTGCGAGAGGGCTTTACATTGAAGGATGTAGCTCCGCTCTCGATGGTAGCTCTCTAGGCACTCGCGGTGTTTGCTTGATTCTTTTCCGTCTGACCAGGTCACTGCTCCTTCCAATACGCAGGCAGTCCAGGGGATTCATTGAGAGTTTATCTTCATTTCGTGTGTAGGGCAAGCGTCATCCATTGGACCACACACCTTTTCCCTAAGCCTAGCGACTCAAAACCGCCCCTGCGGCATCCTTGGGGTGGAGTGGCACCGCCCGGAACCCTAGCCGGTATATATATTTTTTTTTGCTTGAGCCACTAGCATTGCATTCACCTATCCGAGACCGCCCTTAGTCCTTCCGGGCTTGCATTGCATTCAAGAGAGCCATCGCATTCAACCATCGCACAAGCCACGTCCAGGCGTCTACCACTCATCCAAGCATCCGACCACCAAACCCATCCTCCATTCATAGTTTAAGCGAGGTCCAAGTCCTTCCCTTGTCCAGCCTCCCACCCTAGCCCTTGTCTGCGGAACCAGTCCGGATCAAGTCATCCCCAGTTACTCACCTGCGCAAGACCACACAAGCAAAGGCCAAATACAGTCCCCATTGGGGTCAACACACCACCCTTTCCCACATGCCTAAGTTTCGTTTGTCTTTGATGATCCCTTGGTTATCTTTCCCTTCACTCAAGCAATCCATGCCTTCACCTTAGTCATGCAGTCTGAGGAGATGGTTGAGTCAAACAAACCTGGTTACAAAAACAACACTCCTTTCCGCTTTCTCCAATGCCCACAACAGTTCGCCGCTTTTCCTTCTTGGTGGCACAAGGGACCGGCTGCCCTCCCCTTGCCCTCGCTTTCCACCAAGTCAGGATCAAGTTCGTTACCGTTCGTCCCCTAGCAATGTAACACGTGAGGGTAGAGGTTAGTTACGTGCCATGGAAGGGAAGGGACGTGCCATGGAAGGGAAGGGA
>BFEA01000174.1:704658-721635 GCA_003427395.1 Chara braunii | reverse complement strand
CTCTCTCTCTCTCTCTCTCTCTCTCTCTCTCTCTCTCTCTCTCTCTCTCTCTCTCTCTCTCTCTCTCTCTCTCTCTCTCTCTCTCTCTCGTAAGTGGGATGTCTTGTGCAGTTTAGACAGGGGTTCTGATTCGGAGTCGCCCTCCTCCGACAACGAACTGCCATGTTTCTCGTCGCCTTCGCTTTCATCCTCCTTGCCACTGCCATCAGTCCCATTGCTGCCGCCACTCCTGTCATGACCATCGCCACTGCCATCACTTTTTTTTGTCGCTGCTGCCATCATTTTCATCTCGGCCCCCACCACTTTCATCGCTGCTGGTAGCTTTTGGCGCTGCTTCCTCCTCCTCTTGCACGGGCTCCTTCTGCGGTCATCCCCGCTTTTCTTCTAACACGTGCGGGTGCAGGACCTCCTGCCAAATTGCCACCTTCCACGTCCCCAACCTCCTCATCACCTGTCCCCCCTTGAGTTGCAGCCTCCTCCTCTTGCACAGGCTCGTTCTACGGTCGTCCCCGCTTTCTTGTGAAACGTGCGGGTGCAGAACCTCCTGCCAAATTTCCACCTTCCACGCCCTCAACCTTCTCATCACCTGTTCCCGCTTGACTTGCAGCCTCCTTCCGAGGTCTCCCTTTCCCTCGTTTGGCTGGGATCGAGGGCGGTGCACATGCAATTGCCCTCGCAGCTTTGTATTTGTTGGCATGCTCAACGGTCATGGTCCTTGTGGCCATCACTTGGAGCAAAATCGATCTTGCACAACAGATGATCTCAACTAATTGTTGTGCTAACCATTGCATTTCGTAGAATCTTATCAGGGTACAAGTATGAGTCATAGTACAAAACAAGCTCGGAACAAGTACCGCACTATTCATTACAGAGTACCAGTGCTGACATTGTTCGTTCACAATGCAGCTTATGGCAAAACGTTCTCTGATCAAGTGACAAAGCAAGCTATAACTATACATTGCCCCGCTCATATAGTACACAGTGAATAACCAATCTAGGCCCTACTCGTATACACCGCTGATGACAATCTCTCACTGCCTCTCCTCGTTCACTACGTAGGGATTTCGTTAATGGAAAATAACTCCTGCTCGTACACAATAATGAGCGATGATGCAGGGTGCGTATACATCACAGGGTGCTGCTGCAGACAGATCCTATCTGTATATAGTGCAGGCCACTACTTTAACGGTGACATAAAATGCCACTCATTGTAGTCCCAGTAGCACAGAGTATGGCTAGACTCTATCTCCGTTCAGGAAGGAGGAAAATGGGGCAGCATTCCGAAATCAGCTCAAAGGATTGCATAATAGATAAATAATAAATAAAATAAAATAAATAAATGTGGGACTGAAGCGTTAAGGAACTACTCTTACAATTAGTCCAAGTCCAGGAATTTAACTAGACCTTAATCATCTCAGTTACCACAGAGGCCGCTCTTTTGAAAACTGCGATTTCGGTCACTATGTGATTGTGATGTGCAAAGCATCATTCACTTAGGTGCTATACTATGTATAGTCTTTAACGTCCTTTGTTTTTCGCTATTCCACGCTCGCACTTCCTATTCAGACACCGTTTAAAACAAGCCTCAAACACTCTTAAATCTTGAATGCACAATGTCGATAATCAATCACCATCAAGCTGGTACTTAGCTGGTAAGTAAGCGACTGTCCCTAAGATAGATCGCTTTCGACTCGCTGACCATGATTAGAGAAGCGACGAAAATTAAGACTTGCTCTCATAGCTACCCCACTTAGCTTTCTAACTTACATCGATGTCCAAGCATGCTTGATCGTTTTGACGCTCCAAAACCCACCAACTTAAACCTTAATTGGTAAGGACAGGTCGCCCAAACATCTCAAATAGATAATTGACAAATGGGAGGGGATGGGAGAGAGAGCGAGTGAATCAAACGAAATTCCTTATCTGGGCAGCTCGATCACAAGTAGCTCAATACCCATGCCAGTGTCTCAAGACCAGAAATTAAGTCTTTCGTCAAATAAACCCTCCTCAGAGAAACTTGCTTTTCTTTCGTTTCTTCATAATCGAACCGGTTACAAGATAGGAAAGTCAATAGTTCCTTGAAAGTAATAATTGATCAAGATCTTGTGTACGGATGCCTTCCTGGCCCCTGCGCAAGGATGACACGCATAAATCGAGAAATGGTCCAATTTTTTTTTCCAAAAAAAAAAAAAAAAAGTAGCTTCACGTTTGAATACAAACGATTATCCAAGAAGTGCCCTGACAATTCTCTGCCAACTAGGAAGTCAAAGCTGAGGTCTGGAGCACTTTTATTAGAACGCTCATCCAGTCCTCTGCTGAATGAATCGTTGGACTCAGGTTTGTAGTTTGCATCTGACATTACAACTGTTAACGACGCTTGTCCGGCCAGAAAACAGGATCTCATCATACTCTCACTCATGTGCTTTGTCTCAATAATAGTCTCAACCACCTTGCGACATCTGGAGAGTGATCACAGTGAAGAAGCTCAGAACAAAAGACTGATCAGGCCGGAGTTTGAGTGACCATCCACGACAGTTGACGACATGAGCATCGTGTCCACGCGTACAGCCACCACGCAAATCTGACTTAGAACGGCACTTCACTCTCACTAGTGCGCAAAGTATCTATTCCCCTCCCCATTGTTGACTACTGCTCTTCACACGCGCTACCAGTGACCGCCTCTGGCTCAATTCATGGCGTTCACAAGCTAGCACAAGTTACTTCAGAGGACGAATAGCATCAGCCTCAGAATATGAGCATGCATTTCTCAACTTTCACATGACGCCTTCTGTCACACGATGCCTTCTGTCACACTACGCCTTCTGGAGGTCCGGTTTCAGTTAGCGCTTCTCCCTCGCTAATCCCCGCACAGCGACGGAAAGCGATACAGATCACGCATGGAAGTTGGAGACGCACAACGAACCTGCTTCTACCGCTCCAATGTCAACGGTAAGTAATAGGAGCCATGCACAGGAGCAGATGACATCCATGGTTGAGGGTGCACGGGTCTCTCGTCAATGGTTCTCTCTCGTGCGTGTCTCTTGCCATTGCCTGTGACAGACACGTGTAATCTGTGACTTCATTCTCAATACCGTGACTTATGCCGGAGGGGTGACGTCAACTGATGAGTCCCCCGGCTTAGCACTCTCCGAATTCCCCCTTTTTTGTCCCTCATGTCAATGCCTGTATCCCGTATGTGCCTTCCATTCTCGTAACTGCCTCACGGCCTCAGCCTCTCCGTCGACATGAGCTGGCCTTTGGCTCATCCTGTACAGGCTCTGCTGATGGGTGATCCCGTCGCCACTGTTCCAGTCCATGCCAGGACTGTACCTCTGTGTCACTAGCCTCAAACTTAGCCTCGGAGTCCCAGTCTAGGCTCGGTTGTTCTGTCTCAGTGGTTCCCGTGGAAGTCTCTGTCTCGTGGTAGGTGATAGTGACCTCAATTCGTGCGGCAACATGGTATCTCCAATGTCTTCTCTCAGCCTTGTTCTTAACCTTTGTAATCGCAGCCTGCAGTTTCAGGTCCTTTCTCATCTCTTCCTCTCTACCCCCTTCGACATTGATCTTTAGCCTAGCATCTTCCCCGTCAAAATTCAGGATTGTCGTGATCCAGGGGCCCTCTCGTGATGCTAAAGTCCAGCGTACTAAAAGTCTGCAACAATCGGGCTAATAACCCTCTAATCCCTTTCGGCACGCCATAGCCACCCTTTCTCAATAGCCAAAGCCGCTATTAACTCCCTGCTCCCCCACTCACACAGCACACGCAAGAAGCTGGTTAGCTAGATTTAGAAAGTCGAGACCCGAAAGCCTCGACACATCGTACTGCTATCACAACTCACGGAACAGTCCCACGGTGGTGCGGGTTCGTGCGCGCCCATTAATCAATAGCCAGAAAATTTGACGCAGTAGCTCTCCCTTTATAGAATTAAAGAGTACCACGGTCCCTGCCTTTTAAACGAGGAACTCAAAACTTCCCAAGTTGTTGGATGAATTAAAAGTAGAATGATTAATATATCAACAAACAATAGTAAAATAAGACGATGAATGTTGAACCTCAACAACCGTTAATCGGGAGCGTCCGTATAGTCGGAGCATGCAGCCTTTCAACTCTAGTAAGATTTAAACTCGGCGCGCGATGGTGTCCCATAACGGGATACTGACAAACGCCTTCCTCCCTTTATAGGAGGTCATCAGACTACCCTTGATGGGTACCCGTGTCCGATGGCAAGGAGGGGGCTTATGACCTTTCGACGAGGGTGATAAGCCTCCTATCGAAGCGGCCGGGGGTCGGCCCCTTTTGAAGGTCCGCGCTGCAGTGCCTAACATCTTGTCCGCTATAGAATACAAATACAAAGGGTCAGCTAGTCTAGGTCGCCCATTTGAACTTGAAAATTTCAGAAGTAACCGTTCATTCCCTACAGAGCCGCAAAAGACAATTAATCTAAAACCGAGGAATAAAACTCACGTGAAAAGCAAACTGTCGTCAGATTGATCTGGACTAAACTTACGGTTCTAGCTGAACTCGAATCAAAATGGCGCTTCCAATTTCTCTCTTTCTTTTCTTTTCTTTTTCTCTTTTCTTTTCCTTTTCTTTCGCTTCGATCGTGATTGTTGTTAGACTTGTCGCATAACCCGACTATAGATGACTTGGCGCACAATTGAAAATACGACGTCGTTTTTTCCACTTTCGCGTCCCTGAGAGAGCCCGATGGCTACCACGAACACGGGCCGGTTGTGCTCTGTTGTACAGCAGGGCGCCGAGTCCGCGTGGACAAAATGAAAGTCCAGTGGCGCACCCCCCCTTTTGCTTGTGGGACGGTCCAAAAACCATCCGCGTGTAAGGTGTGTCTGGTATATCGCTGAAGTCCGTAAACAAAAAGTACTCGGTACTCTGAACATAGTGTCTAATACAACCGCGGGTAGTGAGCAGGCATCTGGTACACTGCGAAGGTTCGTGGGCAGGGTGCCTAGTACACCACGGAGGGTCAGGACACAACGCCCTCTGACACCGCGAATGGTAAGTGGGCACCGGTTGGACAAGGGCCCAAGTACAAGGGATATGAGGAGTGGTGGCCTTCGAATGCCAAAATATAAGGCGACTAGAAAATAAGAGAGGGAGTCTAGAAAATAAGAGAGGGAGTCTCAATTTTGAGGCCTATAGCCCTTGAAATTGAGAAGGGACCCAAGAGGGATGCAACGGATCACAAGGGCCTTAGTTTTGGAGCGCCCAGGTACACTGAACCAAGAAAATGAGGTTCTAGTGTGTCCCGAAAGAAAACGGTCAGCAAAGGTAAGGAGAAAAAGATCTAGAGGGAGAATGGGCGAGGTAGGAAAAATGGCAAGCCGCCACATCATGGCCAACTTGCCCCTCCACAAAAGAGGTCTAGGTATCTTGAATTGGACTGCATAAAGTCTAGATGCAGTTGGAACAAACATGGACAAAAACGGGCACCTAGAGCATAAGAAAACACATGTTTTAGGTGCATTTTGTGACCGGATTCATCCTAGGATGTTTTCAAAGAGAAAATCGAAATAAAACAAGTAGGTCGTGATGCAACGGATCACAAAAAGTAGAGCAACACATGTTTCAAGTACATCAGAAGCCAATATTGGGTCCGGATGCAGTTGGGGATGTGGCGCCCTATATTTTGTTTCAGTTTGAGGCAAGTATGGGGGAAATGGGACTAGGAAAATGGTCACCATTGCACTCCGAGATTTAACGGACGACAAAGGAGTGTGAAGGTTAAGGGAAAATGAGCCTTGAGACCCTCACAACATTGAAAAGAGGGCCTCAAGCGTGGGAACCAATTGCGGCGATGAATGGTGACCGCAAAATCAAGATCATGTGGCCAAGAATATTCGGCACACTTGGATGTATCCGGAGGAGGAAATTGGGACTGCCTGGTACTAGGGAGTTCCAAATAAAATGGGGTACGATATGGGGAGTAGTGTCGGGGGCCACGTGAGCTCACATAAAAATAATCGCAAATTCGCACCTGGACCAGCAGGAGCACCGGCGATACTAATGGCGGGGACTAGTACGAGACAAGTGCGGTGTCGGGCGCATCGATCCCGTAGGGGGACCCACTCGACCGCGTCACGCAGGATTTGTATCAGGACTTTATCCTTTATCACAGTGCAATGGAGCTTCCATCACCGCTCCAGCAGAGTGTGCCAGCCATACCTCTCGTAAACCGCTACGACAAAATAGGGCCACGCGAGGTACAACTTACCTCCACCTTATCCCCGCCGAGCTACCAGTCCACAGTATGAAAGTTAATCAGTTGCAATCGAAGACGTGAGCCAGCGGAGGGCGTTTCTTGTATGTTGCAGCATACGGGCTACGCGCAGTCTCATGCCTCTATCGGACCCGTACACGAAATGACCCACTAGGGGGCTGAAGTCCCAAGCGCGACTCGACGTCGGTCGACTAGGACGCATCCTTCTTACCACGCGCTACGCCACGGTAAAGCAAAAATCCAGATTACTCACACAAAAGAAAACACTCCTAGTCAATTTAGTATCCAACCCATAACCTTTTGACACATAAATCGGTTAGTTGCCGCGCGCGAGACGTAAGATAAAACAGCACGGACGCAAAGCTTCCTCATATCGACTGGCCATGCATGAATACTCAAGCAATCGCAGTGATGGCGTACTATGTAGTACCCATAATCACGCGGCCCTTAGTGGTCTCGAGAGTTGTGATGACCCGTCCAAACATGGACTGAAACACAACTAATTTCTGAGTTTTGCCCATAGACTAAATGCCCTGCTGAGTTTCCCGCTTGCTGCTAAGTCTGTGTGAGCACGCTTGCTGGACTGCATGACTGTCTGAGTGCTGGTTGGCTTGAGTGTGTGTGTGGTTGTGCCTGTTTGAGTGCTGGTTGGCTTGAGTGTGTGTGTGGCCCGCAAGGGCACTTGCTCGTTCATTGGGCCCTCAGGGACGATACTTACCTGTGGCTGTGACATTGAGGGATTGCAGCAGGAAAAACACTCAAGTAGCAGGTAGGCCAGTACCACACCCTGAAGGGGTAGATGTGCGGGTACTGGAGGCCGAGCAGAAGAAGACAAAAGTGGCATTTTTAGAGGCCCAGTAGTTGTAGGTTAGGTCTAGGTGGATACCAGTCCAACCAGTCTGGGTCTAGGGCCTGTACGGGCAATATCAAAGTCTGCAATGATGTTTCCCTCCGAAAGGGAGGAGGTACCGGTTGCTTGGAAGGCCGAGCGGCCTGGAAGTCACCGCCCAAGAGGCAAAGCAGGCCGCTATATCTTCCGGTCGGGCGGAGAGTCCAGACTCTTTTTCGGTGTGCAAGTTTGGCGACACAATGGTGGAGCGCTGGTTGGAGCAGCGCTGCTGGGGAGGAAGGAGAAGGACACGAGGGAGGAAGAAGGAGGGAAGGCGGAGGAGCGCCAGGGGTACTTACCTGGCTATGGTGGCAACCATCTTCATCACCTTGGTGGGCATTGCAGCAAGGAGTCCTCAACTAGGGAGAGCCACACCAAAAAAAGCTTCAAGGCAGGGTTCGGCATGGCGGCCTGAGCTAGAGCAGCCATAGCTGCTTTTGGGTTGTCCTTTGGGCATCTGGGCAAGGCCTAGTAGTCCGCCATAGCCTCGGCCTATGAGAGTGAAGAGTGGGGGAGGCGGCCATGGCTATGGTGGACCTCAAGTGATACCTGCAGTAGAAGAGGGACTCGAACATTGATTCTGGATCAGCCATTCAACATTGTATTATTATTTCTTGTGTGAATAAGAGAAGGGGGAGATAAGGAGGAGGAGATTGTTGGGCGAAGAAGAAGAGCCTTGTTATTTGTCTATGCTGGTGTACATCATCTTCTTCTTCTTTCTTACTTCTTCTTCTTCTTCCCCCAATCCTCTCTCTCCTCTCAAGTTCATTCATTTCTTTCTGCAATTGGACGACATTGTACTATCTGATGGATGTGCATCTCGAAATTGGCCAGAGCGGATTCTACTTGCTGGTGAGAGTTGACTTTGCTGCCCTAACCCTAACCTAAGTGGTTGAGGGCAACACTTAGGGTTAGGGTTGGCTTGTGAAGGGAAGAGGGGCAGCGTGGTTGAGGGAAGCTGCCGCCACCTGGTTAGGTCACGGAGGGTCGACGTTGAACCTAAACCAAGTTGCTTGAGAGTGAGATTAGGGTGGGGAGACATTTCGAGGAGACTTCATGCGGCGATTTGAGAGAGGCCACAGTGAGAGGCACTCGCACCTGGAATCTGATTCAAGGGAGACACTTGGCAACTCAAGGGCTGCCCTCAAGTAGGCGAGCTTGATGGTCAGCGGCCACTCAGCATCTACGGACTGCAAGTTGCTACTTTGTTCTTCAGCATCAACGGGGGATCCGGTGTTGCACTTTGCTGTTGGAGTTAGACCCTCCTATGAGATAGGACACTACTGTACGGGTAGCGTTAGAGGGGTCAGGAGGATCACATGAGAGGGGGGTGAGTTCTATTCATCTCGAAGGTCAAGGCCACTCAGGTAAGTGTCGTGCACCTACGGGATGCCCATGAATGTGTGCATGGTATTGATTGTCCTGTTGGGGTACTCTGGGTTTCTTTTCCTACTCCTTTGTGGTCTTGATTGTGTGACTGAATGCATGTGATCTACCTACTCACCTGATGGATGGAAAATGAAGTATCTTGATCTAACTGTCGAATCTTTCTACAATGCTTTGTCTTTTCATCTCTGAACGGTTGTAGTCTGTAGGTTCTGCCGGAAGTTGAAATTTCGTTTTTCAGTACAGTAGAACTGAACCAAGTCCATGAGGGACTACTCTTGGTTGGGACCTGGCCGCGACCTACGTGGGACCTCTGGAACCCAGTGGGACCAGGCCCAAACAAGAAGAGCCCTTTGGCCCAAATCGGTTAGGCATCAGCCCATTGTCTTCTGACTGTGTTACGGAGTTCTTTCTTCTGGGTTAGGACACCCACTGCCGAGGGGATCTCGGCTGAGACGTTTCACATGTCTTTTGGTTGCACTGTCTATGGCTTGACTCGCACCCTGTACACCACTCAATTCTCGATTGTTGCATTTAGTCACTCGTTGTCTGATTTGTTGTACGGTCATGGAACTGGTCAGACTGGACTCGAGAGGACCTCGTATGCAGTCTGATCAGACTGGGTCGTTGGATCATACCTCTCGTTTGAACTTGTTTTTTCTTCTTTGGTTTGCTTTTCTCTTCGTTCAAACGAAATGCCGCTCCGGCTAGGAGTTCTACCTTCTCTTGTCTGAGCTTTCAAGTCTGTTTTTCTGAGTTCATTTCCGATGCCCATGGAGACCCGTCGCCGGAAAGAAGAGATAGAGGAGGGAAAGAGAGAAGGGAGAGAAGGAAAGTGACCGACTGGAGTGGGCAAAAACTGGGAAAAGGAGTGTTCGTCCAAGTGAGAACGGGAGTGAACCTCTTGAGAGTCTCATTGATTCTTTTGCTGATTGGCGACTCTCTAACCCACCTGTCAATACTAACGATCCAAAAATGGCTCAACTAACTTCAGTGCAATGGCGGGCCTTGTTAGATGTAGCCAGTGATGTGGAAAAACCGTACCTACAAGCACTCTTAGATAGTGCAACCAAAAGGAAACAGGAGGCAGAGAAGGAGAGGAAGGAGTCGTTGCTGAAAAGTCAGGTGGTCGTCCTAGAGACTGTTCCCTCACTGACTGAGGAGCAGTGTGGGGAACAACTGCAGTCTATACTCACCGCCCTTGTTCAAGTCAGGAATCTTGAAGAGCAGACCACTGAGATCGCTGAAGTCTTCGCAAAGTTGCGAACACTTCAAGATGATCTGACTGGTATGACCCGCAAGTACCACGAATTGACAACGGAGGTGGCTGAGCTGCGACAAGCCCAAGTGGCCAACCCTCTTCCTCTACCCCCTGGATCCGAAGCTGCAATTGAAACTACCTCTGCCTCTCTTATTGTATCTTCTTCCTTGAATGTGATGGCAACCCCCTCGGGACCTGCAACAGGTACAGATTCCGCTGTTGCTGTGACAAGCAACGAGGCTGGAAACTCTGCAACTGCTGCAGCCCCAAGATTGGAACCAGCGGGTGCTGGTCCCAGCTACGCCGGTCCTATGTGGACCGAAAGGCGGTTCAAATAACGTCTAAGTACGACGGCAAAGAAGACATTGAATCCTGGATCAGCTCCATGAGGGCATGCTTCGAGGTTCTGGGGACTCAACCTGAGACTCAGTCCGTGATCATGGGAATGAATGTTGAGCCGGTCGTGAGGGGCTTCTTAGAGGTCCAAGCTACGCGAGTTGGGATTCCCAAAATAGAACTAACAAGGTGGCTTAAGACCCCCCTGGTTGCCTCCCACGAAGAACTCCTCATTTCACAATACTTGGATCCACATGCTGCAGCAAGGGCAAGAATCCAGCTTGACAAAATGAAGCGCAACAAGTGGACGGGCTCCATGAAAAGCCTGCAGACTTACCTTAGCAAGATGCTCGCTACACCCGGATTGGAACCGACTGCTCAATCTTGCTTGGATGTGGTCAAGGGCGCGGTTCCCCCCAACTTTACTAATCGCCTAGGCAGGGACTTCATTGGGTACACTGACTGGTTCACTCTAATGAAGGACATAGTCAGTCTTGAGGCTGTAGACCTCGTCACCACAGCAGGCAGCAAAAAGCCCATGGGCGGTAGGCGGTTCAAAGGCAGCAACCGTTTTGCTGTGCATGACCTGCTGGAGGCCGAAGAAGAAGCCGATGCAGATGACCCCACTCTTGATGACGACCAGGAACAGGACTATGCTACAACTTGTTCTTCAGCCCATGATTCTGATACGAGCAAAGAAGAAGGAAAATTTACTGCCTTTAAAAAGACTATCAATGCAAAGGGACCGAATCGGAATGCAGGGAAGAACTATGTCCAACTTCCCAAGGGAGTCAAGATCCCAGGAAAACCGGAGGATGCGACCACTTAACCATGGGTCGACCTTCGGATCACTGAAAATGATTGGCGGGGTAGACTCAAGAAGAGGGTATGCTTGCATTCCCAGAAACCAAATCACAAAGTACAGGATTGCTACAGGCTCCAGGGAAACCAGACCCGGGCGTAGAGTCAACTTTAGCAAACTCTACAGCAAGGGAGACTGAATCTGATGCAAATCAGCAGTCCTCCCTTGAAGCCCAATCATCTGCTGAACACAAGGCTGAGGTGAGTAACGTTTTGTATGTCGAGTCTTGGGAGGAGTCTGGGACGGTCGATTTTCACTACCACTTGGAGCATTGGACTGAGACGAAACAGCAGCGTGCCCAGGGGACAGTGAACTTGATCTTCTTCAAACTTCTCATAAACCACCGCTATCTCCGTGTTTTGGTTGACTGTGGTGCTACGGCTAACTTTATGTCACCTCACGAGGTACGCAAAGTGGGCTTGGGGATGAAGCAAGTGGCCTTGCAGAACCCTTGTCGAACCCAAGTCGGCAACAAAGAAGTTCTCTTCTACGCATGCAGTCAAAGGTGTGCGCACTACCTTTGACAAAGACAAAACTGTCACTCACGCGTTAAACTTCAATGTCCTTGACAAGTGCCCCTTCGACGTTGTCCTTGGCTTGGGCTAGCTGCAGTCCCAATGCGAATGGACCAAGTGGAAGGAGTCACTTTTCATGATCAAAGATGCACAAGGGAACGAGCTTCCCATCCTTTTGGATGAGAAGCACGAATCCCAGTGACTTTTCTGAATGCTATGAAGTTCTGCAGGAAATGGCGCAAGCACGAGGAGGACGAACAGTTGTATGTTGCCTTTGTTCGTCCTGCCCATGTGCCATCTACTTTTGCGGTGAATTCCACTACTACTTCAGCTAGTGATACTACTTCTAGTACTACTACTCCCAACACCTCTATTTCTCTACCCTCTAATGGTCCAAATGATCCTACTTCAGATTCGATCGCCTCTATACGCGACCTGCGACCGGATCTAGGGGATCCCTTTGCTGATCCCCCACCCCCATCGGTCCCACCAGACATCCAAAACCTCCTTGATCGGTTTCTGGAAGTTCTGGCCAAGCCACATGGAGTCCCCACGCGATCGGTTCGACACACCATCGAGTTGGTTGAAGGTGTTGTTCCTCCAAAGGGCTGCGTATATCGAATGGGACCCGGCGTGTTGGAGGAACTCCGGCAACAGATTGATGAGATGATTGACAAGGGGTGGATCAAGCCTAGCGAATCTGAATTTGGTGCTCCTATGTTGTTTGTTCCAAAGAAAGGAGGCAAACTCCGCATGTGTATTGACTATCGCGGCCTAAACCGCATCACAAGAAAGAACGCCTATCCATTGCCCCGAATAGATGACTTGCTTGACGCCGCAGGTGGATGCAAGGTCTTCTCCAAGATTGATCTCAAGTCTGGCTACCACGAGATTGAAGTCGATCCTGCGGACCAGCACAAAACTGCGTTCAAAACACGCGATGGGCTTTACGAGTTTACCGTAATGCCCTTCGGTCTCACGAACGCACCGGCCACCTTCCAAAGCCTCATGGACAAAGTCCTCCGCGAACAGATTGGCCGGTTCATGGTGGTCTACCTCGATGACATACTATTCTTCAGCAAGTCCATGGAGGAGCACCTCAAGCACCTTGAGGAAGTACTGACCATCCTCAAGAAGACGCAACTCCATCTCAACTTAGAGAAATCTGAGTTCGGGAAGGATAGTGTCATCTATCTTGGGCACCGGTTGTCTGCTGCAGGCCTAGAGCCTGAGGCAACCAAGGTGGATGTCATAAGCAATTGGCCTCAGCCCGTGAATTTTCACGAGTTGCGCTCTTTTCTTGGTCTCGCGTCATACTATCCGAAGTTTGTACCCCGCTTCTCCATTGTTGTGCGACCATTGTCTCGATTGATAAGTAAGAATGTTCCCTATTCTTGGGATACCGCGTGCACGAACGCCTTTCAAGCTTTAAAAGAAGCCTTGGTAAGTTACCCAGTACTTCGCATTGCAGATCCCAAACCAACATTCGTAGCTAATACGGATGCGAGCCAGTATGGAATCAACGCAATGCTGCAGCAAGACGACGACGATGGCTCGCGGCCGCTCGAGTACTACAGCAAACGCATGCCCAGCGTAAAGGTAGCCACTTCCACCTACATGCGCGAGCTCTATGCTTTGTGTATGGTGTTGGACCACTGGAAACACTATCTTTTGGGACGCCACTTAGGTCTAGGTGGATACCAGTCCAACCAGTCTGGGTCTAGGGCTTGTACGGGCAATATCAGAGTCTGCAATGATGTTTCCCTCCGAAAGGGAGGAGGTACCGGTTGCCTGGAAGGCCGAGCGGCCTGGAAGTCACCGCCCAAGAGGCAAAGCAGGCCGCTATATCTTTCGGTCGGGCGGAGAGTCCGGCCTCTTTTTCGGTGTGCAAGTTTGACGACACACTGGTGGAGCGCTGGTTGGAGCAACGCTATGCTGGAGCAGCACTGCTGGGGAGGAAGGAGAAGGACACGAGGGAGGAAGGAGGGAAGGGGGAGGAGCACCAGGGGTACTTACCTGGCTATGGTGGCAGTCATCTTCATCACCTTGGTGGGCGCTGCAGCAGGGAATCCTCAACTGGGGAGAGCCACACCAAGAAGCTTCAAGGCAGGGTTGGGCATGGCGGCCTGAGCTAGAGCAGCCATAGTTGCTTTGGGTTGTCCTTTGGGCATTTGGGCAAGGCCTAGTAGTCCGCCATAGCCTCGGCCTATGAAAGTGAAGAGTGGAGGAGGCGGCCGTGGCTATGGTGGACCTCAAGTGATACCTGCAGTAGAAGAGGGACGCGAACATTGATTTTGGATCAGCCATTCAACATTGTATTATTATTTCTTATGTGAATAAGAGAAGGGGGAGATAAGGAGGAGAAGATTGTTGGGGGAAGAAGAAGAGCCTTGTCATTTGTCTATGCTGGTGTACATCATCTTCTTCTTCTCTCTTACTTCTTCTTCTTCCCCTAATCCTCTCTCTCCTCTCAAGTTCATTCATTTCTTTCTGCAATTGGACGACATTGTACTATCTGATGGATGTGTATCTCAAAATTGGCCAGGATCATAACAGAGTCACGTTCGACACTCAAGTGTCGGCTGACACGCGCCTTGAGGGGTTAATCTCTCGACGCTAGACAACCGTCAAGGCGGTTGAGAGCCACATCTTCTTCTGCACCCTACGGAGAGTGGGTGGTAGACAGGTTTTGACATGTCGTGGCAGTTAATACTTATGGCATTGGAGACGGGCTCCATCATCCAGGGTCTGGAGAGAAGTCAAGGGGTTTGACTTTGACGGTTGTCACGGACTTCAACGTCCAACTATAATAATTTTAAAAAGCGAAGGGTAAAAAAGGGGGTCCCCTTTTTTGCTCAAACGCAAAATCAGCTCAACTCTCACACGCTCTCGCAATAGGTTGTGTGGATACTAGGGATGTACACATATAGAAGGTTATAAACAGGGCACGATCACTTCACAATCACAATGTGACTTCCTTCATAAATATATATGTGATCGCAGGCAAGTCAAATCCAGAGTTTGAACCACAGTCATGCCTGCAATCACATCAAAGATTCAAGCAAAAGTCCATGCACTACACGGGGTCAACTTCAACCACTCTCTGCGCTCACACCCCTCGCCTTAGCCATACAGATCTCAACCTTTGTCTAACCTTCCAAAATAAAATACTTAGTATCTTTGTTAAATGGCCATTGAATAAAGTCCGGGTGAAAACCCAACGAAACAATTCAAACCACAGGGGCTAAATAGGTTGATAGCGAGAGTGAATTACAGTTGAGTCATAAACTGACGAATCAACAAACGACTTGTTATCAGTGATAACAAAAGATGATGCTCGTGGGATCAAGCTGAATCTAGCCAAATCTTGGATCGAAATGCTCAAAGAGGATCTGTAACACAAGACAGGTCAATGCCCAAGGCTAGACTATAAGTGTATGGAGAATGAAGCTCCATTTCACGTTCTCACTCAAAATCTTCCCATAATTAAGTCTAAGTCTACCTCTAAGCAAGTGCCCAAGGAAATTAGGACCTTTAGCAGCATCTTCCCTATACAGGATGGATTGCCAGAATCTTTCCTATCATAATATAATCTAACTCCTTTAAACTAAGAAAATTTCGGTAGCGCTTCCCGTAGGAAAAGTGCCTTCTCAGAATTTATACTCTCTCGAATATGAAAACTGAAATGACCTTTAACTCAAGAAAGTCAAATTTTGTTTAACTCCTTGAATCGGTAAAAATTTGGGCAGCATCTGCTTTAGAGATGTAGACTTTATACTAGGTCAGATAAAAACTCGAAATAAAACTTGAGTTCTTGTCAAGACAAAGTTTAACTAACTCCTTAGATTTGCTGAAATTTCGGCAACACTCCCTCTAGAGAAGTGTCATTCCAAAATTTACACAAAGCTAAATACGAAATCTGAAACGATCCTGACGTCCCAAAGTCAAATTTTGTCTAACTCCCTGAATTAGCAAAAATTTGGGCAGCACTTCCCCTAGAAAATAAGACTTTCCAGATTTCTACTAAGCCGTATATAAAATTTAGACAAAAGTTGAGTTTTTTTTCTAACTACTTGGTTTTGTAGAAATTTCGGCAGTGCTTCCCGTAGAGAAAGTAACTTTCCAAAATTTATACGAAGCCAAATAAAATAAATGATCCCAGAAAATACGAGAATTGAACTAATTGAGCTAAGTAAAAAAAAGTCAACTCGGAAAATGCATGAATTGAACTAACTATTATGGCTCTAGCACGTAGCGAGCAACTAAAGCAAATACGTATCAAACTGAAACTCAAACTAAGCAAAACTCTCACTCAGCCACATGTAAGTCCATACCTAGGTTGCACGGCGTACGTGTACTCNAAGACTCAGGGCCTGGAGGGCCCTTTTTTAGGCTGAAACGACAAAGGGCTTGTAGCCCCTTGTTTTCAGGCCGGAACGACACAGGGCCTGTAGGCCCTTGTTTTCAGGCTTTCAGGCTGAAACGACACGGGGCTGTCTCTTATACACATCTAGATGTGTATAAGAGACAGACGTACGCGCGTACACATACTCCCGTACATGGGAATACGTAAAAAAAAAAAAAAACGTCATCAAAAAATCTATTAAAAAAGTATGTTAGGAAAAATGATATTTCAAACAACTTTTGCTTGAGACTCATCGCCAAAATCTACACGAAACTCGAGTGAAAAATCAAAGACACAAAAAATAAATAAATTGAAATAAAAAATTTTAAAAATTAGGAAAAAAACAGAAAAAATAAAAACAAACTTCTGTAACAAATATATGTTATGCAGAAACATGATACAAACAACTTTTGCCCAGGAGTCATTCCCGAATTCCCAATCAAACTCGAGTAAGAAATTGAAAACTAAAAAAAAGGTAATATTATCATAATAATTTAAAAACTATTTCAAAATAATTTATTATTATTATTATTATTTTAAAGTTTTTTTTAAGGTTTTTTATTTTTAAATCAAGATTGGTTGGGAAGTCGGGTATGACTCCCAGGCAAATGTTGTTTGTATCATTATTCGGCACAACATACTGTTTTTCAATTTTTTATTTTTTTTATTTTTTTTATTATTTTATTTTTTTTCCCCCCTTACGTATGCGTACGTGCGATTTTGGGTTCGTACACGTACGCTGGAATAGGTACATGTACGCACTGCGTACGCGTACGACGTGCTACCCAGGGCCATACTACAATGGTCAGTTGTCGCCTACCGTAACGGTGCAGACCAGAACAAGAACCGACCTCTCTCACATAATACAAGATAGCGCAGCGAAAGGCTAATATACAAATGATCCAAACAATCAATGTTGCAATGCAGACCAAACATACATCATCATCATTCCATGGTGTGAAGGGGTCTGGCGCTCACACAAGAAAAATGCGTCAGTCCCCAACCATACACAGACGAAGAAGAGTGGGGTTAGACAAAGAAGAGGGGAAGATGGGAATGTCGTCAACACCAAGTCTTCGGTACA
>BFEA01000174.1:679035-704122 GCA_003427395.1 Chara braunii | reverse complement strand
CCACAGGTAAGTCTCCCTGGCCTCCGCCAACCATCTCTCTCTCCAACGCTACTCTAGCTCCTAATTGCGCCCAGCGCTGAAGACTATTGCTAAAGCTACTACTACTACTGCAGCGCTCCTCCAGAGTGTTGTCGCTGAATCCTGAAGACTGCCTCCTGCCTCCTGCCTCCTGCCTCCTGCACGTGAAGTGCCTGGGAAGTCCCTATGAACTAGCTTGTGACTGCCTGCAGCTTGCAGGGCGGGCCAGTCTTATTTAGTGCTGGCCCGTCCAGGAGGATGCCAAAACGTGCCAGACCCTGGTGTTGAAGTTCAAACAAAGGTTGTCTTGAAAACAGGCCCAAAATGGCATGTGCTAAAACCTTGGTCTGGTGCCTAAGTTTCAGGTCAGGTCGATCTTATGAGGGCCGAAAAATGGCCCTTCGTTTCAAGCTGAAAGACTCAGGGGTTGTAGGGCCCTTTTTAGGCTGAAACGATACAGGGTCTGTAGGCCTTTGTTTTCAGGCTTTTAGGTTGAGAACGTTGGTCGAGCCCTGCAGGCCCGTGTGGCTGCGCAGTATGCCACACCCCCCCCTCCTTGAACGACCGAGCTTACCTGCGAGGGCGAAGCTGTCTGTCTGAGGGAGGGACCAAAGTCCGGGTGGGAGGGGCAGGTCGTGAAGCTCCCTTAGCTAACCTTTGTCGTTCGTAGTGAGCGTAGATCAGCTGTGCAGATGCTTTCAAATCTGCTCCTAAAATCCATCGAGTGTCGTCGGGATTGCATGCTTTGAGGTAACTTTGTACTGTCGAGGCCTGATGCCGTACTTGCGATCCGTGATGACGCGGTCAACTTCCTGATGACTATCCATAGATGAAGGGTCTTGCGATCGTCGGTCCGAGAAGTCGTCGCTCTTAGCCGGTGTATATGTCGCCAGCTAAGAGGAGTGAAAGACTGGATGGACCGTCATATGCGGGGGGATGTTGATCACAAATGAGGGGCAATCGAGCTCATCGCCCCCGGCTGATGTTACGGGCCATGGTCCAAACCACTTGGGGAGTAGTTTGCACGAAACATCCTGCTCGAGTGCAAACTCTTCCGCGGAGACCCAAACCAGATCACCGGCGCGGATGGAACATGCCACGCGACGCCTGTTGGTTTGCTACTGCATGCGGACTTTAGCCTTTTGCATGTTAGCGCGAGCTTGAGCCAGCAATTTCTTGTACTTCCGGACGGAAGCGGGAGAGCAAGCGGCGTCTATGTCGGCTGGTCGTGGCAAGAGAAGATCAACGAAGATACAACCTTTCTGGCCATCGTGGTGCAACTCGAATGGAGTCACACCGATCGCCGGATGCAACGAAGTGTTGTAGGCGAACTCGATGTCGGGGAGGCAGTCAACCCAATCCTCTTCTGATCCGGACGGATGAGTGTACGAAGCATCATTTGAGCGGTTTGATGTGCCCGCTCCGTTTGCCCGTCTGTCTGTAGATGCCGAGCTGAACTTGGTTTCATCTTGGTGCCGGATTCCTGCATGAGAGAAGTCCAGAATGCCGACATGAAACGAGTGTCGAAGTCGCTGACAATGTCCTCTGGTACGCCGTGGCTGCAAATCCAGCCGATGTGCAAGAGGCGTGCAAGTTCGGGAGTCGTGGCGTAGTACTTGCAAGGGAGAAATCACGCATATTTACTCAATCGACCAACGACCGTGAGGATGCCGTCATGCCCGAGGTGGTCGCGGGGAAACGGACCGGTGACGTCCATGGCAATGGAGAGGCCGGGTTCCCGTGGGATAGGCATCGGGAACAACTCGTCGTAGGGATTGCGGTTGCGGGGCTTGCTTCGTCGGCAAACTTAGCATGAGTCGCAATACTGAGTGACATCGGTAACAAGGTCGGACCATCAGAATCGTTGCCGAAGTCGTGCAATAGTGCGATTGACTCCAAAATGGTCGGCGAGTCGCGAGTCATGGTACTCCCCTAGAAGGCAAGTCCGAAGACGACGGTGTCGCGGGACACACAATAAGTCCTTGCCTCGCGAATGGAGAAGCAAGTACCCGTTGGCGATGCGATAATGGATGGCCGGCGTGTGATCCGAAAATAGCTGCGCATATAGCGTTGTCGGCCCGAATACCCTTACAAGGGTATTGGGCACATTTTTGCATCTCATAGAAGGTGCGTTTTCCAGCGGTATCCGAGAGTGTCCCATTTCGGAGTGACCACAATCAACTCTCAGAGGTTGGGAATGACACTCGCTTTTTGATCTGATTAGAGAGTGCGTGGGTGTGCACTTTGAGGGCACACAAGGTATTTCAGGCGGGCACTTGGTTAGGAGAGCGGTGCTTGCGCCTAGTAGCGTGAGCTAGAAAGGGAGTGCAAAGAGGCTACAGTAACGGACGCGGTACACGTTCGCGTTTAAGACCGGCAGTGAGGGTCGAAACTAGGTTTTGGATAATCGGAGCCGTTTATCTTACTTGCTAACGGCACTAGGATTAGTAAGGTGCGAAGATGGGACTTCCAAGGTCGACCATGAGATTGGCCACGGGAGGCACCATGAAAGTTGGGTTTTTTTCAGGCGCGTAGGTGATAAAAGTGCAACTTTTTCAGGAAGGTAACCAGGTGAGAAAGATGGGATGCATGGCGGCGACAGACAGAATTGACCTCTTCATACGGCGAGGGCCGACACATATGGCCGGTGTGCTTAAATATGGCATTTTTTAACAGCCCGACAGGCTTAGGCCTAGTACGGACGTCTTTATAGACAAGTCTGCGCCTATCACCTTCAAGCTTGGGCCTAGCCCTACAGGTTACAACTTTGGACTGACACCATGAAGACCCCGGGATCGAGGCCAGCAGTCGGCAGCAGAGGAGCAAAGGAGCGCAATGGAAAAAGCTAAGGGGTTGAGGGTCCCGTGGGACTATCCCCCTTAGTTTTTGCAGGGGAGTCGGGTAGCGGGACCAACGTAGCAGGACCAAGGAACGGGGTCCGACGGTTTTTCCTAGCCCGTCGTCCCTTCTTGTATTTTTATTAAATTTTATTCATTATTTTCCCATTTTGGGACACGACCCGGTACAAGTCGCCGGACCAGCCAGGAATATACCCAAGGACCTAGCTCAGTGGGTACTCCCATGAAGTGTTGAAATACAGGTCTGTGTTCGGATCCAGATATTGGAACTTGATGAGTAAAACCAACTATTTCTGAGTTGCCTGGGGTCGGTCAACTTAATGATGATAGCTCAGGGCCGTCACATGGCCGCTGTCCTTCGGGACATTCGTAAAAATTGGAACGAATAAAGAAAAGTTAGCATGGTCACGTGTGATGTACAGTAACCCTGTTCAAAGATAACCGGGGCTCAGGACTCTGTCTCAGATAAACTCAGACATGAAATGAGTCTGCGCTGGGCTGTGTGACCAAGACACGCCCAGGCCTGAGTATGCGACTCTGGGCTGTGTGACCAAGACACGCCCAGGCCTGTGTACTGCGCTCGACTGTGTGACCAAGCGCTGCACACAGGAAATTCAAGAGTCAAAGTCAACTGTAAAGTCGAAGGAACCCAGTCCAGGCCGCCGGTCAAGCACACACACTTGTTTGTATACAGGTACCTGGACAGCATCCAAGCCAAGTGGAAAACTGCAACTGTACGCGAGCCAGACCTTCGACGGCGGGTCAATCTGGACGACTGTGACTCGTGGACTGGAAGCCAGACCTCCAAGCAAAACACTACATAAGCTGGGGTCTACAGGGAATCGACATTCAGTCTTGATATGCTGGTTCAACGCTGGCTTGATTTTGACTTGACGCTGGCATTATGCTAGCGCAACGCTGGCTGGACGTTGGCTGTACATCAGAGCTGCGGAAGACGACACGAGGGAGAAGCGACGCTGGCATTGTGCACCAGGCATGCTGACGTGGCGCTGCCTCTGGTGTATGAGGCGCTGCCTGTGGTCTACGTGGCATGCTGACGTGGCGCTGCCTCTGGTGTATGTGGCGCTGCCTATGGTCTACGTGGCATACTGATGTGGCGCTGCCTCTGGTATATGTGGAGCTGCCTGTGGACTACGTGGCGCTGATTGTGGTCTATGTGCAGCTGATATTGGTCTTCATTGGTGATGTGGCATGTGCCACCTGTCTTGGTGGCTGACGTGGCATTGTCCACGCTGTCTATATGAGGTGCCTGGTTACGAAGGAAGAGGAAGAACGGAACTGTGGAGAGATCGTGATTACGTACCTGATTGTCTTCATGACGACATTGCTCCAGAGCTGATGAGGCACTAATTAGACGTGCCATGTGGCACATTGAGGTTACTACAGATACTCGTTCAGACTGTTGATTTTTGAAGTCTTGACGGAGGAGGGAGCCCAAAGAAGAAGTGGGCATTACATCTACTTCCTCTCCTTTGTCTAACCTCCCTCCTCCCTATTTTCGTCTGTGTATGATTATCTTGTCTCATTCTATCTGGACACATTCTTGATTACTGGTACTCGTACGCTGTTGACATTGTCTTCACGGTCTGGGTTCATTGCACGCTCGCCACGCCGTCTACATGAGGTGTCAGGTTGCGACAGGGAGGTAAGTCGGGATCTGTGGATGCGTCGGGAACGAGATGCGTACCTGGTGTTGACGACGCTACAAGTCGCTGCTGATATGGAGTACGCCACCTGTCTACATTGCTGATGTGGCGTATGCCACCAGTCTCTGACTGTTGATGTGGCAACGCCACGCCGTCTGCATGAGGTGTCAGGTTGCGACAGTGAGGTAAGTCGGAATCTGTGGATGCGTCGGGATCGGGATACGTACCTGGTATTGACGTCATTACAGTCCGCTGTTGATGGTCTCAAAGGCTTCCAGTAGATAATTGTGCCACTTGGCACTTCACTGAGATCAGGATTGGACAGCCTCATTATTGGTTCTTGATTGAGGAGGGGAAAAGCCCGAAGAAAGGGAGGGATTGTCGGAAATTTCTCTTGATGCTTATTGATTCTTCTCCACCTTCTGATCTGTCTGATCTCTCTCCTCCCTCTTCGTCCAATTGGTAATAAGACTTTGTGTTGGATATTGATTCCTGATTATTGGAAGCACTGTGCAGATCTGTGATGACTTGTATCCACCAGACTAGGATCATCACACACGCCCAGACATGAGTCTGTGGCGCTGGGCTATGTGATCAAAACGCACCCAGGCCTGAGTCTCTTGCGTTGGGCATGGATACCACTGTTCTGGATCCTGGTTTCTTCATGTATACATTGGGTTCATGCCATTGTGATTATTCTTCAAGCATCTCGTTTTTCTCTACTTACGAAGGGGTGCAGGTACATAGTGAAAGGGGTAGGCTGTAAAGGCGAACAGTGAGAGTATGCAACAACTCAGTTTTGAGCCGCTGTAGTCTAGATCATGATAGACTCAAATCTTTACGGGTCTGTGGAACGATAGGTTACTATGGCTGCATAGTTACTGAAGGGAATCCAACCGTGCGTTCGAGCATACTCAATTGCTGTGCTTTTTCGGTTGTACACCATGTTGTACACACTTCTTCATATCAAGAATGCACATTGGAGCATCTGCTATGTCGTACTAGGCCTGCTAAGAAAACATTGAGCCTCGTTGTGTTTTGCTGTGCACAAACGATGAGCTACTGTTTTTTTTTTTGTGTGTGTTGTGCATCATGGACTCTTTGTAGTACGGGGCTGTAGCGTGTTGCGTTTGATTGCCCTATGGTGGTACGGTGCCTGGTTATTGTGCGTGGTTACAATGGGGGCAATATTCTAAACTCCCATTACCTTTGCCTGCATTACAACTAGGCAGAGAAAGAGAGAGAGAGAGTAAACGAGGAAATAAACGGTGGGGTACGAAGCATGTACCGTCTGTCGCACCACCTCGAATACAATGGGATCCGACATTACTCTCTCCAAAGATCAAGGAGGCGACGTTAAAGTTATTTCCCGTAATGAGATCGAGTCTGTGGCGCCTTGATGTGTTTTCACCGGGTCTTGTTGCGGTACGGCGCTGAGGCCACTGTGCATTACCTCACATTGCCATGCGACGCTGCTGTGTTGAGCATCCCGTATTCTGTTTATGTCACTGAGGTACACTGTGCGCCTTGTCGCGCCCATGATGGGCGCAGCACTGTCTCTTGCTGCGTTTTGCGTCATGTACTACTCCGACACAGTGCTACGACATGCAACTGTCAGGCTCATTGATACTTGTTGAGTCTCGCTGCGGTTTGCGGCATCTCAAATAGAGCACAGAGGGCGTGCAGTATTGGAACGCGGTCTTCCTAGGCTGCGTCTTGGCAGTGTGGTCTGGGGCAACGGGACGTCATCTAGGGGAGTGATCAGACTCAACAAGGGGGTACACTGCTGCGACTTGGTGGATAGTCAGGAGGTTTTTTATTCTGCATTCTGGCCGAAGCTGACTATCGCCACTGCATTATTGGCCGCCATTGCGGGGCCCTCTGGAGATTGAAGACAACAAGGCCCTCTCGTGCGAGTTGAGTTTGTCCCTCTCTTGGATCTCGAGGGTCTGACATATCTATCTTTTGCCCTTCTCAGTCTAAGTCTAGTCTATTGGTGTTGAGAGGAAGGCGGCAAGCGGGATTGCAACCCGTAGGTCCGCATCAAGACCTTGTGGGAGGTCCACCCACCGATTGCGGGAGCTCTGCCGGAACCTAGGCGGGGTTCTAGAGGCAGGGAACACTCAGGTAATATGATCGATTTACACGTGTGATCCCATCATTAACACATATTATCGTTTTGCTATTGTCTGACCGTAAGTATGACTGAGAAAGATAACTGTTTTTCTTGCTTATTTGAGTTCAGGACATTGTTTTGGAAAGTAAAACTGGCAAGTATGTATAAATCAAAAATATCTGTGTGAATTCAGACAAGACAGAACTGTGACTTATTTGTTGTTGCGTCGTGAAGGTTGGGCGAACGCATAAGTTGCGGGTTGTTCAGTCACACACACTCGTTAATCGTCTAGGCTGGGCTAGACTACTCATAAGTTGAGTAGCCTGGCTCTACGCAATATGTAACTGTGTGGGGTGGTCGGGGCACAACGTAAGTTGTTGTGTTCTGGTCATATGCCTCTCGTCGTTTGTTCAGGCAGAGGATGGACTCCTCATGAGTTGAGGTGGTTCAGTTCGGCCAGCCCCACCATAAGTTGGTGTGGCCCGGACATACGCCTTAAGTCAATTTGTTTAGGCAGAAACTGACCACATCATAAGTTGGTGTGGATCAGTCATATGCCTTATGATTATTGTTCAAGCAAGACTATTCGCACCATAAGTTGGTGTGGTCAACTCATGAGCCGCCAACATAAGGAGAATCAGAGTATACAATTTGATACTTTATTTATTATGTATATTTATGGCAGGTTGGGCACCATAAGTTGGGAGATCCAGCCATATAAGCCGGTAGCAGACAAAGCAGAGGGAAGGAAGATGAACAATACAAAATTGTGTGGTAACTTTGGGCAGGCTGACTCATCCATGAGTCGGGTAGTTGGTCCTATGTCCTTAATACACAAAAGTAGAAAGGTATATAAAATTTGGTTATTTCCTTTTTTAAACATAATCAACATTTGGTGGGGATCCTCATGAGTAGAGGTGACCTGACCGCTGGACTGAAGACAAATGTAGTTATGTTGCGGAGGCCGAGCGAACGCATAAGTTGCGGGTTGTTCGGTCACACGCCCTTGTTGTTGTTTAGGCGGGACTAGACTACTCATAATTTGAGTAGCCTAGTTTTATGCTATATGTCAATATATGGGCTGGTTGGGCACAACATAAGTTGTTGTGTTCTGGTTATATGCTTTTCGTCGTTTGTTCAGGCAGAGGCTGACCCCTCATAAGTTGAGGTGGCTCAGCTATTTGTGTATGCTGAACGTTTAGGCTGATCAGCCTCATCATAAGTTGGTGGGGGCCGGTCATACGCCTTATGTCAATCGTTTAGGCAGAGACTGGTCACATCATAAGTTGGTGTGATTTGGTCATATGCCTTACGTATACTTGTTTTACCAGGATAAGGGCACCATGAGTTGGTGTGGCCTAGCCATATAAATTGGCAGGTCAGTCACATCCATAAGTTGGGTTGGTTGATCCTATGTCTTAAGTAAGGTGGGGTAAAATGGGAATAACGAGGCTTTTTGAACGAACTAAGTGACCTGGAAAGGAACCTGAGGGTTGGTGAGAGATGTTTGTTGTGCTCACCTATGTATGTTTTTGAGGTTCTTCTCTAGCGTAATCTTTTTAGCTTAGTCGCTTTAGATGCTCGTCGAGTGCTGGAGCTATAGGTAGACGAGATGGATGATGGGAAGCTTGGGATTTGATAGGACTGA
Source organism: Chara braunii (assembly GCA_003427395.1). Taxonomy (NCBI): domain Eukaryota; kingdom Viridiplantae; phylum Streptophyta; class Charophyceae; order Charales; family Characeae; genus Chara; species Chara braunii. The sequence goes on along the minus strand of BFEA01000174.1, from coordinate 695,815 downwards.
TGCTACTTGATGTTAGGACTGGTGTTAGCTCACGATGCCATCACCTGAGAGGGATCGTGAAGACTATCCTTAGTTCCAACTATCAAATAAGTGTCAGAAGTTAGTTCAAAGTATAAGTTGTGCTTTGACTTTACACTTTCTTGGCAATCTCTTGTCCCTACGAGAAGCGCTGCCAAAACTTTTGTAGAATCTGGGGAGTTAGAATATTTTTCTGCTAGGCAGAAGCTGGCAATCCACCCTGTCAAAGGGAGATGCTGCTAAAAATTGTTGATGATTTCTGGAACCCATTAAAATAAGATAAAGGAGAGATTAATAGAGGAGCTAGGCTACGACATGGACCACGTTCTCCATTTCGCTCAAACATAGTAGTGGCTTTTTTTGACCTGTACTGTGCTGCAGGGCTGGGAATTCGATCGAAGCCTCGACTTGTTCAGCCTGATCCTACAGAGTATCAAATTTTGTTATCACTGATAATAGGTCGGTTGCCGATTCGTCGGTTTACGACACAACTTACCTTGCTCCTACATCTCAACCTAAGGCCTCAACCCCTGTGGGCTTTTATGTTTTCTTGGGGTTTTCACCCAGGCTTCTTTTTAAATGGCCATTTCTAAAGACTGAGTACTTTTATTTGAGGGATGATGGAATTTGGTTTGGGCTTGTATGCATGAGGCAGGGTGTGAGTATGCAGAGAGCAGTAAAGTTGACTCCCTTAGGATGTGTGATGTTGTTGTTCGAATCTTGTGTGATTGCAGGTATGCTTATGAACTTCCTGAACTAAGCTTGGTGATAGTCTGAGTATTGTATGAATGCAGATGGACAAGCCACACAACTGATGTGAGAGTGATCATCTAAATACCACACAAATTTCTGCTCGACTACCTGAACTGCCTTTTGCTTAACATAGCATAAGTAATCAATGGGAACTATACATGGATTGTGAGAAGTGATCATCACGCACTTAGTTCCCACTATGTATATATACGTACGGTATTCGCATGATCTGAGGAGCTCTTACTTGAAGGTCCGAATGATGTCGAGTTTGAAAAAGAAAGGAAACCCTCTCTTATTTGTGTATACTTCTTAAAAAAATTCTTAGTCGGACGTTGGTCCTGGGCCTGGATTTGAGGTCCTTATCCAGGACATCCCAGGTCCTAGACTCAGCGCGGAAGGGATCACCTCTCGCATAGAGCCGAATTTGACCTGCCCACCGGACACTCCGACTAAAAGCAGGAAGCGTCGCAGGGTCCGCGCAGCTGTTCCTTCAGTCGTGCAATATCGTGAAGGATTTGACCCTTATGATATCTTGAGATTGACACTTGAGCGTCATGAGCGGTACTCGGATCCACGAGGGGCCGCTCCATTATGGGCACTACATAGTATGCCATCATCGCGACTGCTTGCGTAAGATCGCGTTGCCAGTCGATATGTGTAGGCCCAGTGACTACGTGACTTTATACTAAGCCTCGCACGCGGCGCCTACCAGTTTCCACATTGGAAAGTTATGGGTCAAGCAGAAAGGACAAAGCACGTTGCAGTAAGTAGACCCGATTTCAGTAATGCGAAGCGTCGTGCGGGCGGAATACTAGTCCTAGTCGGACTATGAGAAACCACATACGAGATTCCAACGTTTCGAACGTCGGTTCGCGCATGGGTCCGAATTGGGCATTTGTCTGCGCGCACCCTTCGTACTTACCATGCCCATTTCCACTTGACAAGGCCTACCAAGCGATACAAACTGGAATACGGGCTAGGAAGAGAGAGAAAAGGGGCTAGCCTCTTTTTCCCCTCAGCAATCGGTTCCTCTTTGGGCTTTCGTAGTTGGACGTTGGAGTCCGTGGCAGCCGTCAAAGTCAAACCCCTTGATCTCTAGCCGCCACGACAACCCTGAGGCTGTCTACTCAACCCCTCTCCGTAGGGTGCAGAAGAGGGTATGGTAATCAACCGCCTTGGCGGTTGTCTGGCGCCGGGAAATTTACCCCTCACGGCGCATATCAGCCAACACGTGAGTGTCGAAACGTGACCCCGACATTATCAAGGGTCGCATGATTTTGGGTACCATATGGTACTCCATCTCTGCGTTTGTTTGCAAACGTTTGCATGGTCAGTTGATATGAGGAAGCCTAAGCGCCGCACGAACTTATGACGAGTCTCGCACTCGACGCTTAACTGATTTCCGTATTAAAAGGTTATGGGTTGGATACTGAAGGGACTAGGAGAGTTTTTGTTTTTGTTTGTGTGTGTGTGTGTGTCTTTTGTGTGGTGTAACGCGTGGTGAGGGTATCGCATCCTAGTCGACCGACGACAAATCGCGTTTGGGACCTCAGCCCCCCAAATACGTCGATTCGTGTTCGGGTCCGATTGAGGGGCGTTTTTTACCGCGTGTACCCCCTATGCTACAGCGAACGAGAAACGCCCTCGGTCGGGCCACCTCTGCGATTGCATACGAGAAGCCTTCGCACGTGGTTCGGTAGCTCGGCGGGGATACACCCACCCAAGGGATGGTGACAGCTCCCGCAGGKGGAGGTAAGACGTGCCTCGCGTGACCCTGTCCTGTCGTAGGGGCGTGCGAGAGGTACGGTTGGCGCACTCGGTCGGAGCGGCTGAAAACACTCTGCGACGAAGACCTGCAAAATCCTATGTGACGCGGTCGGGAGGGTCCCGTGCGGGACCGATGCGCTCGACAGCGTGGCGAAATCTGGATCGGACTGGTAGCCCCGAATGAAATGCCGCTGAAGTTCCTCGTGGAACGCGAAGGCATGATGTGTCATAGCGCAAAGATCGGATCTTTGCGAGAGTGCATCTGCTGCGCGATTGGAGAGGCCAGCGAGATGTTTCGGTCTGAAGTCAAATTGGTCGATGAATTACATCCATCATCTGATTGTGCTGCTCACCGTTTCCTACGTCTTGTAGTAGGTCAACGGGTTGTTGTCAGTGGCCCATGTGAACCTACGACGCCCGCGGAGGAAGTTCCACCATCGCTTGAGAGCCATCACGAACGCGAGCAGCTCCTTCTTCCTTGCATCATAAAGTGAATTGATGGGAGGCACTTTGTGGCTGAAATATTCCACGGGGTGCCAATCGTCGTCGTCGTGTTGTTCCAAGACTGCCCCAATGCCATAGCCGGAAGCGTCAATTGTCACTCTCGTTGCCAGGGTGGGGTCATAGATGCTCAAGACGGGTGCCATGAGCATGGCCATCTTGAGTGCTTGGAATGACCGTCGTGAGTCGTCATCGAATACGAATGGCACCTTTGGCGATTGTCATCTCATTATAGGTGTGGCAATCCTCGAGTACCCGGTGACGAAGCGTTGATAGTAGCTCGCCAACCCCATGAATGAGTGAACGTTCGTGGTGTTGGTGGGTTCGGGCCATATGCGGATGGCCTCGATCTTGTCCGCAAGCGGACGGATGCCTTGCAACATCACATAATGGCCCAAGTACTCGAGTTTTTGCTGCGCGAATTCGCATTTGTCGCGGTTAGCTTTTTACTTGGCTTGTCGTAGTCGTTCCAACACGGTGCGCAGGTGCTCCACATGCTCTTCCAAACTCCGGTTGTGCACCAAGATATCGTCAAGGTAGATGAGTACGAATATGTCCAGCATGTGTCGGAACTCCGTCGTCATATCCGCTTGGAAAGTGGTTGGGGCATTCGTAAGGCCAAATGGCATGACCAACCGTTCGAAATGCCCATATCGTGTCTTGAACGTGGTCTTGTAGCGGTCTTCCTGCCAAATCTCAAGTTGGTGATATCCCGATTTGAGGCCAAGCTTGGATAAGAAATTAGCGCCACCCAACTGTTCGAGATGGTCGTTGATGCGTGAGAGAGGGTCGTCGTTCTTGACGGTTTGCGTGTTGAGCTTGCGATAATCGATGCAGAACCACAAATCCTTGTTCCTCTTCCGGACGAAGAGAACGGGAGCACCGTATGACGAAGAGCTAGGCCGAATCTATCCTTTCTCGAGAAGGTCGTCGAGTTGTGCCCGTAGCACACTTAACTCTTCCTCGCTCATGCGGTAGATGGACCCACGCGGAGGTACGGCCGCAGCCTCGAGGATGATCTCGTGGCGGATGGGCCGATCCGGTACTACTCCGTGCGGGGCTTCGAACACGTCACCGTAGGCGTCGAGAAGTTCGGTGATGCATGGGTTCGGTGATGAGTCCGTTGATGAAATGTCATGGGGAGGGAGGGCGTGGAGAAAACACACCTCATCTCCTCGATGTCATCCCTGATGATGAAAGCTCGAATGCTTGCGGCGGACACTACGTGGCAGCTGATCGAAAGGTGAGGAGGAGGCACCGTGCATGGGACTAGTACTCCGTTCCGATCACGAACGTGAACGGTGCAGCGGTAGAAGTTCACCTGGTGATCCTCGCTTCGCAGCCATGACATGCCCAAGATCATGTCGAACTGAGTGTCCAAAATGTCGAAGGACACGACCTCGATGGCATACGGGGCGAAGTACACGGGGACGGAATCAATGCACTGGTCGATTGACTTGTGCGTTTGATCGTCGGCCAACGTGACTTGCGTGGGCTGCGACTTCCTCCGAACGCGTGGCCCAAGGCCAACGCGTACCATAATCGATCAAAGCGACGCAGGTCGCCTCTCCGATCTGAATGCGTATGTACAATAATGGCGCGTCGATGTCGTCGTACCGTTGTGTCTTGAACTTGCGGTCAATGTTCGCAACGTAGTCGTGAAGGTCAACAACCTCTACTCCGGCGTCCATCAACAGAGCTGTGCAAGTAATCCCGCAATTGTGCCATGAGCACGTTGCAATGCGGTTTCGACAATCGACCAGTGGGGGGCAGGGGCATCCATTGGAAGTCCGCTAACGTCAACAGGTCGAGCTCTTCAAGTCTTGACCATGACGTTGAATCCCCGGCGAAATTTGGCGGCGAAGCTGCCAAATCGGTTGCCGATGGTGGTGAAACCGTGCATGCGGTGGATTGTTGCATGTGGAGTGGCTGGTCCAACGGTGGGACCAAGTGGACAGCGTATTCAGCGTAAGTGAACCGAGGACTCGCGACATCCGCATTCTCCCCAGATGTGTAGGAGGCCGCTAGCAAGGCGGCCGAATCTGGCGGAGTGAGAGGTGGAGTCGTCTCACCTCCCGCACAACTCAGTTTCCCGAGTTAATGCGAGGTCGAACATCCTGCTCGCCTTGATCCGGGCATTGGGAGGTCTTGTGCTTGGTGCTGTTGCACCAATAGCAGCAGCCATGCTGGTTGCGCCACTTGTATTCGGCCTCGGTCAAGTGAAACTTGACTCATGGTACTGGTTGTTCGTTTCCTGACGACGATGCTGTTTTTGCCTTCCCTTTGTTACGGGAGTTGTTGTTGCTTCGCGGCCTGACGGTGGCCACCTGATCTCCCTCACGTGATGCTTGGGTGGCTGTCGGGTCTTCCACAATGTTGTCATGTTGGACTGCAGCGACATGCTGCGGACGCGGACCAAATTTTCCCTTCTCCACATAGGCTGGCTGCCACACTGACTTCTCGTGTGCAGCAGCCCGGTTGGTCTTGATGGTCTCTCGCGCCTTGTCGATGATTTCGGCAAAGGTCGTGTACTGCTCGCGACACCGAGTGTGAGACTCAAGGCGGCACACGATCGATTGTAGAACTCTCGGCGCAGATGTAAAAGTGGCAACTGGAGATCGGGCGTTGCCACAATCTTTTGCCATTCCGTGAGCCAATCGCGTGTCAGTGTGTTGCCTTGGGTCATGGTGAAGAGGCGGTTGATGGCGAGCGTCGGCGCGTCGTCAACAATGAACCGCTTCTTCCATTTTCTCGTCAGATCTTCCCAAGAGATCTTCTTGTATAGATGGTTGACCTGGACGTCGTAGATGGTTGCCATGTGGCTGAGCCAGATCTCGCATCCGCCCTTGACGTTGAGGAACAAAGCCGAGATGAACAAGCGTTCGGGGACCTCGTGAATCCCAAGCTCGGTTGTAAAACCGTCCCACTAGACGACTGGGTCCTGATGCGTATAGTCGTCAAACTTCTCGATCCGGAACGTCGGCATCTTGTAGTGCTTTGATGCACTGGTGCTGCGATCGTTGTCGGGCGGCTGGTGGAGCTGCCTGAGTTCCGTCTGCAAGGTGTCGAGCTGCTCGCTGATGGTGGCTGGTGCGGCAAAAGTGCTGATGTCGCCGAGCATTGCGACTACATGGTCAACTCGTTCCTCCAATTGGCGGGTAGAGGGTGCACTGCTGGACTAGACAGCATCTGGTCTTGGTCCGGCCTGCTCCAAGTCCTGTACACGGGAATGAAGTGCCCATGTAGCATCCTCGTGCAGATCCTTGTGGTTCTGCATTGCCCGTAGGAGACTCACCAATTCCTGGTGTTGTTTCTCTAATTTGGAATGTTGGTGGTTACAAGTGTAAACCAACCGTGTCACGAGTTTGGAAACAAACTCCTTGTGCTGCTCTTCCGGTGTTGCATTGCCATGGCTGGCGGATGGTTCAAAATGTCAGAACTTGAGCTTGTCGATGCTGGTGGCTTCGTGCCGCTGCAGAAGCTTTTGGGCCTCCTTGCGGAGGGCCTGGGCATCTGCTTCTGCTTTGGCCTGAAGCCACTGCTTTTCAGCTGCTGCCGCCGCTTCAGCCTGTGGGCGGGCAGCCTCGGCTGCCGCCTGGCACTGTATCTCAGCCTCGATTGCTGCCAGCTGAGCTAGAACCCGCTGATGATACTCGTCAACGGACTCGTTGGCATGCCCAAAGCTGGAACCGTCATGGTGGCGAGGCACTGTTGGTACTGCTGACGTGGCACTGCTGACGCAGTGCCTGACGTGGCACTGTTGCTGCCATTGCACTGCTGATGTGGCACTTACCAAACAGGGAATGCAGGCAAAGGGTTGGGTGGGAGGGAAAACGCAGGAAGGTAACCAACCAAACTGTACTGTCCTCCCAGTCCTAATCAACAGAATAACATAAAATAAAAAATAAAAAATAAAAGAAGAGGATCAGCCCCCTCTTTTTTTCTTTTTTGTATATCTGTCGATCTGCTATGAGTGAGGCATTTGAGAGGAGGACTATGAGCGAGATCTAGGCAAGGTTCCGCAAAGTTTCGGCTTTCAAAAAAATTTACGATCTTGAAAAAAAAATTGGTTGATAGAATGGAGATTCGATTTTCAAAAACGAACCAGTTTCCGAGAACATGACAACCTCTACCGTCAACCTAATATGCCCAGAAAACGAAATTCTAAAATCAAAAATTTCCTGATATTTGTTGCAAAAGAAAAAAATGAAAAACGAGATGCTAATATCAGAATTTTTTGGATATTTGTCGCTAGACAAAACAAATCGGAGAAGAGAAAAAAAAAAATTGCAGAGATTTAACGGGGTCCTACTTGATTCAATCAATTAAACAATCATCAGACTATCAATCGATCAATAACTCAAGTAGGCTCCTTGATTGGGCAAATCCTCTAATTGAGAGGTCTGTTGTGACACCAAACTGTCGCATACTGTAACGGTGCAGACCAGAACAAGAACCGACCTCTCTCACATAGTACAAGATAGCGCAGCGAAAGGCTAATATACCAATGATTCGAACAATCAATGTTGCAATGCAGACCAAACATACATCATCATCATTCCATGGTGTGAAGGGGCCTGGCGCTCACACAGGAAGAAGAGGGGGGTTAGACGAAGAAGAGGGGAAGATGGGAATGTCGTCAACACCAAGTCTTTGGTATAGGTCCCAATTTCCCAAATAATCCGTCGTCCAATGTCTCAGTCCCAATAAGGAGTATGGATCCAAATGTCGTTAAGTCCCAATCTCTCTCTCTCTCTCTCTAGTTGCTCTCTAGTAGTCTGCAGATACTGAGAAGACAGGTGGGAAGAGGGTGAGGGAGAGATGGTGGACTTAGAAGAGGAAGAAGAAGAACTCTCTCTCTCTCTCTCAGTCCGGTACTAACCTGTGAAGGTGGCACCTTGTCGCAGGTACATCGAAGACGAAGCTGGAGCTATGGCGCCACAGGTAAGTCTCCCTGGCCTCCGCCAACCATCTCTCTCTCTCCAATGCTACTCTAGCTCCTAATAGCGCCCAACGCTGAAGACTACTGCTAACGCTACTACTACTACTACAACGCTCCTCCAGAGTGCTGCTGCCAAATCCTAAAGACTGCCTCCTGCCTCCTGCATGTGAAGTGCCTGGGAAGTCCCTATGAACTACCTTGTGACTGCCTGCAGCCTGCAGGGCGGGCATGTCTTATATAGTGCTGGCCCGTCTAGGAGACTGCTCTTGCCAATGCCAAAACGTGCCAGACCGTGGTGTTGAAGTTCAAACAAAGGTTGTCTTGGAAACAGGCCCAAAATGGCCTGTGCTAAAACCCTGGTCTAGTGCCTAAGTTTCAGGGCAGGTCGATCTTATGAGGGCCTGAAAATGGCCCTTCGTTTCAAGCTGAAAAGACTCGGGGCCTGGAGGGCCCTTTTTAGGCTGAAACGACACAGGGCCTATAGGCCCTTGTTTTCAGGCTTTTAGGCTGAAACGACACAAGGCCTGTAGGCCCTTGTTTTCAGGCTTTGAGGCTGAAACGACACAGGGCTTGTAAGCCCTTGTTTTCAGGTTTTTAGGCTGAGAACGCTGGTCGGGCCCTGCAGGCCTGTGTGGCTGCGCAATATGCCACTTAAGTACTCTCACCCAGTCCCAAGGTTAAACCTTGTCAACAATAGTTCATAGAACTTTTATATGTTTTATCCCTTATACCCAGCTTAGATAGGGCGTAAAGCTAGACCAATTAACTTAGAAACAAAGTCTAGCTTGGCCATTGAATATACATAAACACAGGACACTAGTACTTTTCTCTTCTTTGGGCGTGTGACTAGGCCATTCAACTTAGAAACAAAGCCTGGTCGCCCTGAACTGTTTAAGTAGCCAAGCTATATAAACCTTTTTGCACTTAGTCTTTTAAGGTAGCATAGGACTGAACCATTGAACTTAGAAACAAAGTTCAACCTGCCCCTTCTTACCACCAATTAATATTCTTAATTAATACTCTCTTCATTATGATAAGCTATAGTCAGACCATTCAACTTAAAAACAAAGTTTGACTAGCCTGTTTATATAGTATAGTAATAATAGAGTATATATAAACCTATTCCTTGATTCCAACGTGTGCATGGCTCCAGACCAAACCATTCAACTTAAGAACTAAGCCTGCTCCTTTACCTGATATCCTCATAATAAACGGAAGGTAGTTTGAGTCATTCAACTTAGAAACAAAGCTCAAGCCTCCCTTTTTGAAACGATAAAGAAACACAAGGAGACAGGGCCATTCAACTTAGAAGTAAAGCCCAGTCCCACTCTGAAAATCCCAAAATAAACCAAGGCAACCAAACCATTCAACATAGAAACAAAACTTGGTCCCTAAAAACGCATTCGCAGGCATCCCTCGCAAGTAAGAGCAACCAGACCATCCAACTTAGGAACAAAGTCTGGTCCTCCAGGCAGTCAAAATAAACATAGCATGGGCCATTCAACTCAGAAACTAAGCCCAGTCTTTGGTTGACCTAGACAATCGCAAGCAAAACCACCTCCCACAGTCCCCCAATTCACAACCCTTTTTCAATCTGAATTCAGACAAGCGACAAAAATAACCTGACATTGGGCATGCATTCCTTTGCTTAGCTCTTATTTAAGTCAAGAAAGTCAAACATAAATTAAATAGGGATGCATGCAGTATACTCGGTCAAATTGTAGCAAGATGTACAGGTAAGGGTTTTAACTTGGTTTATAGAAGAAGATGATGATTACCACTCAGTTCCCTGCCTCAAGAACCTCGCCTAGGTTCCGACAGAGCTCCCACAATTGGTGGGGCAACCTCCCACAGAGGCCTTGGCACGGATTTCGGGTTGCGATCTCGCCTGCCGCCTTCCTCTCAGAACCAATAGACTAGACTTAGAATAAGAAGGGCAGAAGGAGAGAAATTAAGTCACTGAGATTCAAGAATGGTGCACTCAGACTCGCGTGACAGGACGTTGAAACCTTGATGTGCCCGAGGGCCCCGCAATGATGGCCAAACATAGTGAGGATGGTCAACTGAAGTCAAACTGCCAATTGTTGACTCTCTAGCGATCCTTCTGCTCGCGGCAAAGTCCCTCTACAACAATCTCGATCACCCCACAACGCTCGTGACGTTCAGTGCGATGGCTATAGGTGAGTCCGCAACGTCATGGCTTGCCTCCAACTACTTTCATATAGTAGGACGATCATCACGTCGGCCAATGACTAGGCTTGCAGCTTCACGACTGGCCTGTTGCTACGCAAGTTGATGAGGTGAGTGTCACACCGGCCAAGCTAATGTGTGGTAAGTGCGCAGCGAAAATGTAGTCAAGCTATGTCATGGAGCTCAGTTGTTTGCAGTTTGAAGCCTTTCCGCAACAGTATTGAATCTCGATCAGCAACAAAAGGCAGCCCCAGACTCTTATTTTGTTGATCCCCACATTGGGCAGGTACGGGCCCCAATGGTTTATTGGTGGTAGGCGAGTGGGCATCAAGTTCAGACTTCCCTGGCGATAGCTGCTAGAACATATCAGCGGCGGCAGGATCACCGCCCGAACAGTAGTAGCTTGCCTTCTTCGGATCGTGAGGAAATTAACACCTCCGTGTGGTGAGCAGTTACTACCATCAACAAAATTCCCAAGTTGGGCTACGAAGATTTCTCATCCATAAGCACGGTTGCATTAGCAGTAAAACGCACAGCATGCAGCAGTACCCAAATGAGCGAGCGGGTAGTGATCTTATGAACTCAGACCCTCGCTCGTGCAGCCCTGCGCTCAAGTGAATCTAGTAGCTGTAGCGTCCTATTGGACAATATCGCAATAGCTCACAAGCCCAGTTGTTGTACTTTGGGATCAAGCTTTATCAACATTCGACATTAGAGCACTCTTTCTCCTTCGATTTTTTTCAAGCATACCCTCCCTCTGTAACCTTTAATGAACCTAGTGCAAGATCTGGTCAGGTAAGTTTATTGTCCCCCCCTTCTTCTCGCTCTTCCCCTTCTCCTCGTTCTTCCCCTTCTCCCGTGCGTGTTGCTGCTTAGAAAAACGGATCTTCCCTCAAAACCCGAGAAGACTCAATGCCCACCGAGCGCTTCTCCCGTTAAGAGCACGACGATGTGGGGACCAGGGCGATCATGGGGACAATGGGCAGCAATGCGTCCTTAACGAACGCCCGCAGATAGCCACTCAATCACTAGCGGGCTATGACAGATAACAACCAGAAGGAAGCGATCTGTAACATCATGATCATGGCCACAAATTTGAACTTGAAAAGCAGCGACACCTTGATAGAGAACACATAGTGCAGCGAGATCAGCACTAGATTGGAGTCGGGCGCACACACTGCTTGGCCCTCTATACAATCGTACCCCGCTCGCTTTCCTTAAAGTGAGAATGAATCTCCCACAAGAACACGGAAAGATAGATTTGTTGTTTCAAAGCTCCTTCATCACGCAGCACCTGAACCTTATATCAATAAATCCGCCGCCCAGATTCAAAATCTGGCGCGGCCACTCAACTCTCATCGATCCAAAACTTTTGTTTAGCCTCTTATTTCGCTAAAATCCGTCAAAAATTTAAAGAGACTCATTTTTATTCTCGTTATTTCTCTTTCCTCAACTTTTCCATGCACACTTTCTTCTATCTACCTCTTATCCTACTGATCCTATAGCTAAACTTACCTCGCCATTCATCTCGCATTGCCACGAAACCCCAACTTGGCAACTTAGATCAACAAAAACGGTCGTGAAATGGATGAGATGTGCTAACTCCGGCTCCGCACCATATCCTTTCCGACACTCTTGCGCAGCCAATTTTTACTACTAACTCCTAACCTACGGAATTTCTTCTAAAACTGACCACGGATTCAGTTTCGCCTGGGGCCAAAAACCCGAGAACGAGTCTTCCCTCTCTTGATTCTATAGAGAATCGCACGAGCTATCCGTTCTTTGTTGTGCCTCGCTCGTCTCTCTGTCATCTTCGACTTCTTCCTTGTTGCGTTGTCGTAGCAAACACCCTTACAAGGGTATTTGCCGTCCTTTTTAAAGGTCGCACTGGGTGCGTCCTTGATCAATGAAATGCGCTGATGAGGTAAATCCCGTCAGGGCGCTTATCGCGGCAGCCTCGCTCTTGGCGAAACTCTGAATCGAATATGGCCAGAGAAAGAGTGTGTGGGGCTCGCATTATTGTGTGGCGGCATTGTGAGGTGGCCGGTAGTCATCGACAATACTAGGCTAGCGAAATGGCGCCAAAGCCGTGAGGCCCGGTTACTCTCCCTTTTGTATTTTTTTTGTTGATTATATTCTTCTTTTATTTTATAAAGGCTAGATTTACTTCGTAACTAGTTCGGCCTCTGGCGGGACACGGCGTGAAGAGGATAAAAACTTTACCTTGCGCACAGGCGGGAAGTTTATGTTGAACAACGCATCGAAAGGCGTGGCGTTGGCAAACCTAGAATGGGGAAAAAGTCGAAAGATCGACAAAAATATGCCAAGCACCTGACGACCAAGATACTAGAAGGCTACGATCCTCGGCGCAGGTGGCGTCTCGACGTTTCTGACGACCAGGAGGTTGGCCGATAGGCCAAGGCAAAGGCTTAGTTTGTGTAGGTAGAGCTAATTACAGTACTGCAACTATTCATATGTAAGCGCCTACCTAACTCAGGTTTGGGCTTAGCTCTATTGGTTACAGTACGAGACTTTCAGGCGATAGGTTTGGGGTTCGAGGTCAGCAAGCGATGATGGAGAAAAAGGAGCGTGACTGGCGGAGGCTGAGGGGTCGAGGGTCTTATGGGACTATCCCCCTTGGTTTTGCTAAACGGGTCTGGGCGTGGGTCCGACTGGCGAGAAGAAGAGTGCCAACGGATCGTCGGTCCCACTGACTTTGTTTTTGACTCGTTTTTATTTTTATTTTTACCTCTAATTTTATTTCTTCATTCATAATAAAAAAAAATTTTCATCTTTGATCGCGCCAGAAAGCTGGCTCCGGTACGAACAGCAAAGAAGTGGGTGGAGGGCAGTCGTGCATCCGCAGTCAACGGGGGTGGGTGCCAGTGATGATTGCGACACCACCTCCCTTGACTATAAGTAGGGTGCAGGCCGCATGAACTGCTGCAACCGACTTTACAATGAAAGAGCAATAGAACCCCACCCCACGAGGTGGCGGTCACGGCAGTCGAGAGCCTTGAGCATACGCCTCCCGTTCCTGCATGTTCGTGATGCTAACGAAAGTCCACTGTCCTACCCACCTTGAACATGGACAAGGGATCAATGTGTGTGATAGTCAGCGGGTGCACAGCCCGCAAGACAGATGAAACCTGAGCAGCAAGAACCCCTACAAGCGCGCCGCCCACCAACCACAATCTGTCGTGAGAGGATTGAGTGTGAGCATGCCCGTGGGACCCGAAAGATGGTGAATTGTGCTTGGGCAAGGCATAGCCTGCGAGGTGCTCCGAAGTACCGCACAACATAACTGACGCACAAATCGTTCGTCGGACTTGGGAATAGGGGCGACAGACTACTCGAACCGTCTAGTAGCTGGTTCCCTCCGAAGTTTCCCTCAGGGTAGCTGGAGCTGTTTCGTCGGACTTGGGAATAGGGTCGACAGACTAATCGAACCGTCTAGTAGCTGGCTTCCTCTGAAGTTTCCCTCAGGATAGTTGGAGATGTTTCGTCGGACTTGGGAATAGGGGTGACAGACTAATTGAACCGTCAGATAGTTGGTTCACGTCCCCCACCTTGCGGAATGGCTGAGTGGCGCGAAGCCTAGCCAGAAGCAGCAATCGATGGACTGTCTGCGCATGCCGCGGGAGATACCAGGAGGGCGTTGGTTCGACAGAGGGTCGTGTATCGAAGCCGATTCGAAGCTGAGTTGTTATCAGGTTAACGTAGTACTAAGTGGCGCTATGTAAGAACGCGAACGGCGGCGCTATGCAGTAACGAGCGGAGGAGAGCGGATGTCGGGGGAAACAACGAAGAAAGTGAGTGGGAGAAAGAAGGAGGGAGAGGGCAGGAAAGGAGAAGGCGACACGAACAAGGAAGAAGATGGGGATGAAGGCAAAATTGATACTGCAAGGAGAGGGCGGTAAAAGCAGCAGCGTAGGTGGGACTGAAGGGAATGCTTGAACCGGGTTGGAATCATGTCCAGGTGCATGAAGGAAAAACGGGAAAGTTACGAAGGCGGAGAGGAGAGTGGACATGGCGAAGGGGGAAGAGTTATAACTTAGTACTTGATTCCTAACGAAATCAAGCAGGGAGAGATGGCACACGGGGGGTTTTGACGCGGGCGAACGCGAATCTGGACTCGGTTTGGCCGATAAGTGAGTAGAGTAGGAAGTGGATGAAGTAGCAAGTGCGCGGATAAGACGAGGCGGAAGAAGGAGAGAGGAAACGGGAGTGAGAATCTTTTATCTCACTCGTTTCTTAATTAAATCAATCGAGGAAAGATTCTAACTAGGGGTTTTGAAGTATTGCGAATCGATTGGGCGCGCCAGAATTCTCAAAAGAGCGAGGGTTCGGCCGGTACAGCAACTAGGAGCTGCGGGACTACTACAAGGATTTACTGTAGTAACGAGTCTTTCCACATTCTATTGGAAGATTCATTCTCAATAAGTATGCTGCGCTTTCTCATCCCGACGCTATTTGTGCTCGATTTCTCCGACCCCGACTGTGCATGACAACAAGGCTTTTGCTTACGACTGTGTTACCACCTGCGGTGATCATCTTGGTTATCACCATCGAGACAGTATGGCAGATGCGGTAAAGCGTGTATTCGCGCAAGCGAGGGAGGGAGGAGCATTGAACGGGATACCAGTAACCTCCACTCGACAGCGACTTCACCCTCGTAACTACCGACCAAGTGTTGCGCATCACTGAAGGCACTAGTACGCTCATAACCCGGGTCTCCTTGAGCGCAGGGCTTCTGCCAGTTGTACTCGTTGTGCTCATCAGGAAGATTGTGCTCTTTATGGCAGCAAAGGTGTTCATGTTTTAGCGGTAGATTCATTCTCATATTGCACGTATAGTCAGGTAAGGTAAACTCGCAATAGGGATCAAGGACGTCCGTGTTAGTTCCTACTAACCTCGCTTCGATTACTCACAGAAGGGGTTCCTTGCGTTGTGTGTGGTAGCGATTCTCCTCCTTCGCTCACGCACGTGCACAACCTGTTTTCGACCGTGGCCGTCACTGCCCGTGTGTTTTCAGTTAGTCTTCTTCACAATAGCCGGCCTGTTTCGTGACCAAAGTCGCCATCTTCATACTTAACATCCTTTCAGGTTTGACCATGCCATCTTCTATGCACAACTTCGGCAATCGTCTTTATCCAGAATCGGGATATCGAACGGCAACAAAATAGGAGAGGAGAAAGAGGGGGAGAGGGACGAATGGCCATTGGGATCGCAGCCGCCGCCCTTCTGACAGCAGCATCGTCCTTACATTCGCAATCAAGGTGTTTCCCATGGTTGTGCTCGCCGGCTTACTCGTAATCAAGTTCCTCATCTAGTCGTTGCTCATGCTCGATTGTGAAGGTCGGTCTCATCTTGGGAGTCAGACTTCTTGTATGACTGTATCTTCTCATTTTCGAGTGGATGATTCATACTCAGTATGCACAGGAGATCGCCATTGCTGCTCATGGGAGTAGCCGAAGTCCAGGCGTTCTGCATCTTTATCTTGGCCATCGGAGTCATCGCAGCAGTTCTCGACCGAGCGCAATCAGGACCCTTGCCGTTGGGGTAATGCACCTAGCCACTTATTAGGGGGAGGTGCAATCTCACCATTCCTTAACAAAGAGGCTCGTTGTGGTGTCAAGTCAAGGTAGCTACCATGCTCTCCTACGAGCACGTCGTATTGAGAAGGTCAAAGTAAGGCAAATTCAAGCTAAGCAGGCGGCAGGGAGAACAAAAAGCAAGAGGGTAGAAGAGGAGCAGAGGTACTCGCCTGGGTGTACGATAGGAGCTCCTGCCAGTGCGAAATGTTGTGATTGGCAGGGAGGTAGCGAGTTGGACCCGCAATAGGCGCAGTGTTGGGTCACCTCGATTTTTTTGTGAGAAGTTGAAGTATGAGCCTGCCCATTGGGGCATGTGATGGTTGGTTTAAATGAGGGCGAGAAGGCAGAGAATTCCTTCAACTTGCCACTACGGTACGGTGTGTTCCAAGATCTGATATTGTTGTGTTCACTACCAACACTGTTGTTGGATTGCTGAGTACCACTACTGATTGAGCAAATGAATGAAGATGCTACTGCAAAATGGAATCACTGCTACTTTCCTTCAGACAAGTGTTGTAGCTCGCTCGGTGCCAACTGGTAGTTGCAACAGGGTGTTGCCACTGGAGCGTTGGGGCTTATGCTTGGATTGCGCAACAGGTTGAAAGCAGTAAATTGCAGATTTTGTCGAGCGGCACAGTTGTCATTCTCTGCAAATGGGCAGCGAACTTAAGGCATCGGTGCTCTTGGCGATAATATGCAAAAGTTTGGGAGAACTGCTGATTTGTTGGGCTCATGGGTACTACACCGTTGTGTACTCCACAGTCGCCATTGTGGATGTCTATAGAAGGCGAGTGTTGTATAGTCGGATCACGAAACAGCTACGGTAATGCGGCAGCGCCTCNGTTGTGTACTCCACAGTCGCCATTGTGGATGTCTATAGAAGGCGAGTGTTGTATAGTCGGATCACGAAACAGCTACGGTAATGCGGCAGCGCCTCTGCCGGTCACACTTGACTGATTTCAAGCCCCGAGTTTTTTTGGCTGGGCTGCAGCGAGGCTGATAGTATGAAGAA
>BFEA01000174.1:637203-653553 GCA_003427395.1 Chara braunii | reverse complement strand
CCAGTCGCTCGCTCGCTAGTTGGATCATGCGCCCGTTCGTAGTGCACACTGCACCGATTATTCTCTTGATGTCCGTGATCTGAACGGACAAGTTCAAGGTAATCTCCCAGGTGGGCTGTGTACGTCTGGCACGGCCCCAGATTCGAATCTCCCCCATCCTTCCGCTGGGTTCACCTTTATTCCCCCAAGCATGCCTGTCCAATCCTCCTTAGTCTTCCTGTCTGTGTATCGAGTCCGCTCCCCACCTGCGCCGTGGTCCCAGTCACCTTAGCTAACCGACCAACCAAGTCCAAATCGTAGTGTCGGAGTGGTGCGCGCTCCTGGCACACTCCTCTGTCTGCGGTGTGCGCTTGGCATGTCACTCATCCCTGAACCGTGGCTCGCGTATCATTCCCGCATCAACCAAACTTGCGAAACGGCGCTGAGAACACCGTGCACGCCTCCCCTCCCGCATCACTCCTCATCACCCCCCCTAAAAAAAATGTTACATGTCGCCCCCGCCCTTATTTTCTCGAGACTGTGACCTAAACCCCCGCCAGGTTCCTTGATGCCAACGGTACCAGGCGCTCAGGATCTTTCCTTCCTCACAGGAGCAGTTCCTGCGTACCAAGGGCGTGAACCAGTAGGTCTGAATCAGGGCCTGAGGAATTCAATCCAAGGAATCAAAATCGGTGTCCGCAGTAGTAGAGTGAGCGATTTCATCAGGCCTTGTACCATTGAACTACAACGTTCGTGGGGGCCAGCCCACGCCCGAGTCAGCGAGTGTCCCTGTGCCATTCCTGATCCGCTTACCGTACCGGATTTGTAAGGCGAATCTGCAGTAGCCAGAGCCAAGTTCCTGTCATCAACCCGGTGCGAGTCATAGCAGTTCCATACCAGATGTCATACCTAGCACCGCAGATGTCACAGGCCAAAATCCACCCAAAAGACAGTACCACGTCGCGGTACACTGCTCCATTGCCGATCCACCAACCGCACTCATATTAAAAGTGTCCAACTGTAGTACATTGTCTTAGTGTCGTGCCGGTGCCAAATCAGTGACCATACCAGAAATAAGCATACTAATCTGCAGAAAACTGGCCAAGTGCCGAACCAGCTACCGTACCAATGTCGTGGCATTAAATATAATGGCATGCACCGTCGTTGTACCAGTGCCAATTGGTGAACTGCAGCAGTCCCGAACTGGACTGCAGTACCGTAACAGGAAACACGAATGTCGAGCCGCCGAGTACCGTGCCCTTTCTGAACCAGTAACCGTACCAAAATAGTAGTGTTGCGTGCCCCAAAGCGGAGCCGATAACTGCACCAGAATCAGGAGACTGGTTCCTCCCAATCCACCAACCGATGCTCGTGCGAAACCAGGAAGATGCGGCCCCGCGCAGTCAATGATACCCTGGTTATAATGAGGGTGACAATCAGAAAAATCAGATAAAATCGTGCAAGGGATAATAAATAACAAAAATCCGTTTAAATCGATGAAGAGAATTAAATAGATAATTTTTGGCTACAATTCATCAAGGACAAATCTGATAAAAAAATAATAAAATAATAAAATAATCATTTGTTTCCTTTCCTTTTATCATTTTTAACTATTTTACTCATTTTTAATTTCGTTATTAGATTTAACAAAAATCGAGGGTGCATTCCCCCGCCAATTGGTCAGCATAAAAGGGTCGCGCCAAGGCCTACTACCATATCCTCGTTCCGCAGTTGGCCGCTTCGGAAATAGCCTCAGAATAGACAAAAAGGGTAAGTGTCAGGCGCGGCAGACGTGACTGCTCATTTTATTAATTTCAAAGGTTAGTTTCCCGATCGATGTAGGGGATTTTATAGTTCCTCTGAGGACCCATAATTTTTCCCAACGGTCCCGACAAGAGTACCCGACAAAACTTGACCGACCGTTCGGTTGAGGGCCGAATTCCTCGTATGTCGGGTCGTCGACTGGTTTGCGGCCGCCCGACAGTAAGCCCGGACCTCTTCTCGACGTCCCCATTGAGATCGTGTCGTGTCGGTCAGAGGAAACGTACAAGTTTCAAAGTGACCACCCGTAAGCGTCGCCCGTGTCGACGTTTGAGTGTCTTGTGTTTAGGTTTCCTGAAAACACTGGGACTGAGAAGATGTTTCTTGCCCTTCCTAAGTCGCGGTCGTTTTGGTATAGGTACAAAAAACCATTTCTTTTTCTTTCCTAGCGTTAAGCCTTTCACTTTCCGGTTCTCTATTCTCTTCCTCTTCTTTGAGCTCTCCTCTACCTCAAACCATCTTGATGGTGCCTCATCCGTCACCTTGGCTTTACCCTTCCCTTTGGGATTTGACAGTGCTTGCGTAGGGGTCGGGGTTCTCCTTGGTCTGAACAACTTCAGTCTAACCCTCACCACAAGATCTCTCCACCTAGATCCATCGAATTCTGCTATTATATACACTCCCCAGTCGAGCGCCTTGACTACGAGGTAGGGGCCCATCCATCTATTCACCGGTTTTCCTGACCATGTCCTTTCCAAAGTCGCATCGTAGAGAAGGACCATATCACCCACACTTATCCTCTCCTTTCTAATCCTAATATTCTTATCCCATCTCTCCTTCCCTTTTTCTCTCTCTAAAGCCAGTCGATCAGCCACTGTCATAAGATTGTCTTCTAACCTGTAAGCTATGTGCCCCGTCCGGGCTGCCAGCAACTCCTCTCGCGACATGTTGTCTGCCCAGTCGACAGTAGTCCAACTGTCAACATGAAACTCTATAGGGAGGGGGCAATGCCTCCCAAACCATAAGGTGTAAGGCGGGTAACCTGTACTAGCCCGGTCCGTAACATTGTCCGCCCATATTGCTTATCGAAAGTGTCGGGGCCAATCGTTGTCTCTCCCTCTGCACGACTTGGACAACGATGCTATCAAGGACTGATGACCTCGCGCTACAGGTGAATTGGACTGAGGGTGATAGGCAGTGGCTATCAAGACCCTATCTCCTTCTTTCTTGAAAACGTTTTGAACCTCATCTGCTAGGAACTCTGCTCCTCTATCCCTCACAATCCGACTAACGTAGCCATATCTAGACAGGTATTCTAGGACAAAGTTCTTGATTTCTTTAGCAGACTTTGTCCTAATGGGCTTACCGTCCACAAACCCCGTGAAGTCATCCCTGATATTTACCACATAGTTTATATTCCCTACCCCCTTCGACATCTTCACTAAGTCGATATGCACCTTCTCGCCTAGTCTAGTGGGATAGGAAGGGTGAAGAGGCCCCTTGTACGTTATAAGAGCTCTCTTTTGGCACTCCTCACAGGTCATGCAGTACTTCTCAACGTCCTTGTACTGACCTTCCTACCAGTATAGTCTGTGCACCTTCTCATACGTCCCCTTTACTCTATGTCCACCAAATACACCGTCATGGAGCTCAACTACTATAGACTGCTTCTCTTCAGGATCACAGACTACTCGTAGAGGCATTCTTGATCTCGTAGGCCTGCGAAACAGGTGCCCTGATCAAAGACAGAATTGAGCTGCCTGTCTCCTGATCTTCGTATCTTGATTTTCCTCACCTAACAGGTGCAATTCTTAACTTTCTCGGCTACCCACTTGTGTCTCTTTGGTTGCCCTCCGTAGGGGGTTGTGCCCTTAAAAAAGACACAGAAATCATCCCTCCGAATTCTTCTTCCTCACTCTTTGGGTAAGATATTCCATCAACAATCATGCGATTCCCTAAGTCTTCCACTTCAATTATACCTCCTTTCTCCGTAAGTAGGGGTCCGTAAGTAGGGGTCCGTAAGTAGGGGTCTGTAAGTAGGGGTTGTGCCCTTAAAAAAGACACAGAACTCACGGAACTTCGGCGTACGGCTAGCGAACCAGCAGCGCTAGAGCCACTCTGTTCCTCGGATCTCGAGGTTCCACAGTCTCTATCATAATCCTGCCACCGTTGGGACGCTTGATAGAAAGCATCTGGCTCCCATCTGGTCGCTCTATCGTGACAGCGTGAACATGGCTCAGCCATGTTCGTCCTAGCAGAAGCTCGGAGCTACAGTCCTTGACAGCGAAGACCGACATCGATGTGCGTAGTCCTTCGACCTCAATGACTGCCTTATGGCAGACCCCAAAAATCTTCTGCTTTCTTCCGTCGGCCGTCTCTATCTCAAATAGGAAAGACCTATCTAGGTGCAATCCTAACCGCATGGCGAGTTCCTCATCTATAATGACAACTCTGCTGCCATTATCAATCACTCCTTGGAGAACTATCTCATCATTGAGAATTGTCTCGACTGTTCCACTTCCTAGAATGTAGAACTTGTCAGGAGGCACGCCTTTCATTCCATCTAAGTATACTGTCGCTGCGTGCTCACTCCCGACACTGCTACAGTAGGCAACTCCGGTTTAGGGGCCATTTGAAAATCATCCCCTAGAGGGATGCGGCTCTTCCACGTGATCATCGGGAGTTCATCGCGTGTTGGTCTAAGATGCGGCCAAGTACTCGAGTATCGAGCACTGCATAGGCTGCTTGAGTGCGCGCCTAAGAGGTTCGACTATGTCCGCGCTTTCACGGAGAAAAAATGACCTCCTCTCCTTCGATCCTTTGCCCATCATTCTCAGCCATCACATTGTCTGTATCATCTTCTTGGAAGAAGCCCCTCTTGCGGACTTGGTCACTGCAACCCGTAGAAGTGTGGTAGGCGTCTCGTCATCCGAGGACAAGGTCATCCGCACACTCTGACTCTTTGCTGCTTCTTTACCCTTGCTTGGTCATACACGCCTGGCCTCAACGTTCTCCTTCATCGAAGGGAACATTGATACGTCGCCCAGATCGTCTGACCACTTGACGTACTTGAGATTATCAAGTACGACAAGTCCCTCATCTATAGCTCGCCTGAGATCAGGACAATCTCTCTTCTTATGATCATCCGACCTGCAATAGATACAAGAGTTCTTTGGAGTAGATGGGTTGTCCTCTACACCCCTAACAACTGACCCCCTCGTAGCCCGCACGTTTTGATTTAAAGGACCAGGTGATTTAGGATAACCCGGCGATCTGGGGTAGTCGGGTGAACTAGGATATCCTCCCCGGTCGTAGCGACCACGAGAGTCATCCCGTGTATCTCCTCCGCGTTCCATTCTCTCATAATTGCCACGATAACCATCCCGGCGGTCGAAACTACCCGGACTCCAGTATCTGTCCGCGTTCCGGTCATACCTGGGGCTGCGCGGATATTGCTCCAGCCTTCCCCTTCTGCTAAAAGCGTCAACCTCGCGGTGCCTGTCTCCACGATGACCCCTATCTATCTCATCATCTCGACGCCCCTAGATGTCGTCTTTTCTCTCTCTCGCACGATAGTATGCGAGCATGCGGGGTTTTCTATCTTCCATATTCCGCCAAGGATCGGTGTTCCTGTGGTCCCATTGCAATGAATATGGGGACCCAGGCTTGTCCCTGTAGGTCGTGGCTCCCGTCTTTGTCTCGATATTTGTCATTTGTTTGGCTAGCCCCTTCATCGTTTCCCTCATCTCTCTCATCCCATCTATCACCGCCTCTCTATCCCTTGGTCACTGTCGTCGGACTTCGTCCATCAGATACCGTCGTTCCGCCCAAGGTTGATCGTTAAAATCAGGACACCTTTTTGTATCGTACTCACGATAGAGAGAGAAGTCCCGTCGTCGCATCCCTCTCCAAACTAGTTCCTTGTAATCATCGGCTTCGGCCTTCATCGCCAACTTAAGAACCGTTGCAAAATCCAACTTATCATGAGGCAGCTCTCTCGGTACTCCCTTCTACTTCCTTCTGGGTAGCCGACCGATGAAGATCGTGCACCGTTCGACCTCCGACAACTTCCCCTTCGCAATCAGGGCATCGAATATCTTCTGGAATCGTTTTCCAAATGCTTGGACACTCTCGTCCTCACCCTGGGTCATCAACTCTTGATCCCGGATTGAATACCTAACGTCTTCCAGCTTAAAGAGTTCATAGAGGTTGGCTTTGTAGGTAGTCCACCTCCTGTCCTTTGGTCGCGCTTCCTTGATTACGTGACTCAAACTCAGGTCCAAGTTAAACAGGAAATTGTCTATGATTTCGTCCTCCGACCATTGACTGCGGTATGCGTGCAGATCCTACTTTTCGAGATACTCGGTGATGTCGTATCCTTTGAAAATGGGCGACCTGGTATCTAACTCCGAGGGTTGGTGCGAGATGATGTACTGATCTCTCCTCTCGTAGGGAAGCATATACGACTCAGCTGTCTGTGGGTCTTAGATCCGTCTGGCTGGTGTGCTCCTCTTCGGAGGTTTATCTCTATCTCTCCAGGCTTGCTCCCGGACATACTGATCTTTCCAGTCGTCTCTGCCTCTATCACCTATGGCGTCTTTCCGCTCGTACGTAGGCGAGCGTCGAGCACTTATCTCTCGCCGAAAACTAGGAGGCTCTGTTCTGTTCTCCATCCGTGCCACTGATGTCGCCCTATCTGGCTCAGCGACAATCGGGCAACCCATTACTTCGGGCTCCCCATCTCGGGTTGCTCTACACATCTCAGTCAAGCATTCTGTCGGATACACTCCTTGAGGTCTCGCAGAGCACGGTCCAGTGACGCTCGATATACGCTAGTCTATTGATCCATACTCGGATGCGGACCCATCGTGTCCGACTCCATATACTCTATCTTCTCTCTGAGCTCGCGTCTGTGCGAGGTGTTCGTCGTCTCTAACACTCAAACAGGCAGCCCGGACCTGATGTCTGAACCGGCAGCCCAGACCTAATGTCTAGTCCTGGTTCCCTCAATCTCTAAGCACCCAAACCTAATCCTGGACAACCCTCAAAACAACTCTCAGTCTTCCGCTCTCGTTCCAGACCTCGTGCTCACCCTCTATCCCTAAGACTTCAGTTTCTAGGTAGAGTTCTCCTTCCTGCCCTTCCACACAAGCGGCGCCTCCCCTGATCTCTAGTACTCCTATCTCAGGGCATCTCACCCTCCTACAAATCGCACTCCCTAACGCACATATGTCCTCGTGAGTCCAAGTACTCAAGAGCCGGCGCAGGTCAATTGATGCTCTACTTCTCAAGTCTCCCAATCCTTGTCGAACCGCGCTGCTCCCTGCTAGCGGATACTCACCTCCTCTTGCCATTAGAGCCCTGATGCTGCAGAACGAATTCAACCACGACTCTCCAGTTCCCCTCTCCCATTACCTGACAAGGCATCGGGGGCTTTGGAAGTCCCTCGAAGACTGTTATCCAGGTGTCCCAGACAACGTTTTTCCCTAGCGATAACAATCTATTTTTCTCTTCCTCCACTAGTTCTTCAGCTCTCTCCCAGCACGGACCGTAAACAAGGTCGATCCTCCTCTCTATCGGCAGGTAAATTGGTACGTCATATGCATCAATATCCATGAACCTGGCGGTCATCACATAGAGACTGATTTCCTCTCATCCACTATCCACAGGATCGTACGTCTCAACTTCGTACGAAACTATCTCTCGTCTCCCTACAAAACTCAAGGAAGTGTAAACAACTTTTAACTTTGCTTCTGTCGGCTTATTCCCGACAAGGAACTTTTCCCTCCTAGCTTCTAACTTTTCATCTGAAATAGTTTTCTCATCACCTATTTCCCATCTGGTTTTCAATCACCTTCGTATGACGATCGCCTGCTCTGATGGTTCTAGCGAAATGTACAATCGCCTCCTATCCATTCCGCTCAAGTCCCTCACCTGGGATCGGTGGTCTAGGCAGGACGTCGAAAATTGTGATATTGTCGCTCGCCTCGACGATCTCTCCTAATTTCTCTAATCTCTTCTTCTTTTCCCTCAACTTCCAAACTGCTATTCTCCAACACCTCGAGTATGTGCAGAACTCCGCTCTCTCTCTCTCTTGGCAGGTATATCACAATGTGGTATACGCCCGAATCGATGTAGCGCTCTGTCGTAACATAAAACTGGTTCCTTTCCCAACCGTCGTCCGCCACCTGATACCTAACCACTTGATATGGGAAGATCTCCTTCTTTCCGACCTCGCTCAAGCTCTTCTCAACTTTCTCGCTCTCATGTTCGCGTGGTCCACTCCATCTCCTGAACTTACGCCTTCTTTGCGCTAATTCTTCTTCAGGTAGGCTCATCTCATGTCCAATTTCCGTAGGTCACCTAACATTCTAAAGCAGTCAAGGCAAGCGCTACTAACATCCTCTCTGTGGACGTCTCCAGGACAAGGTAGAAAGCTTCGAAGTCGTCGTTATCTTCGAAGTCCTCTATGTCCTCCAAGGTCTTAATCAACTCCTTCCAGTACCGGTTATGCGCCGAGAGTGTCCCGAGAACCGCTCTGTTTACTATAACTCTGGCTAATTCCCCTGCTTCCCTAGCTTCTTTCTTCAAAAGTCTCTCCGTCATTCTCGGGGACTCATGCCAAGAGCGAACGAAAACTCCTCCGAAGAATAACGTCCTACTCAATATATATTTGATAAAACGTTCGTTCTCGATTCCTGCCCAGAGTGCAGTCCCTCGTGCTTCTCTCAGCGCTCTCTGTGTGCACTTTGCCTCCTCTATCACTCCCAGCCTTACTAGGTGATTCACCTGTATAACCACACTGACCACCGGCCCGTCTATCTTCCCTACCACGTATACAGAGTACGTATCGTCACTATACTGACAAGTGCTCATCGTCCTTCATCTTGTCGCTGTCTCTTCACTGTTCTTCCCTCCTTTGTCGTTCTTCTGTCTTCACTGTCCTTTCCTTCTTCCTGCTCCACAGATCTAGAGGTTTCCCCTTGTTCCGACTGTTGGTGATCTCTCGTTTTCGTAATCTCTAGAAAATCGAACCTCCACCTTTTGAAGAGCTCCCTATCTTCCCTAGAAATCCTTTCTAGTACCTTCGTACTCCTTTCTATTCTACGCAATTTACCTTCGCTCTCGCAGACTCCGTACGCTTTGATTCTTTCCGCCAATTCCTTAACCCTTTTTAACACAGGTTCTATAATTATTTCCTTCACTTTTTTTTCTCTCTCATCTTCCATCCTCGTTCTGTCATCTTCACTCAGCTTCGTAGATCTCCTCATATCCTGGCTCGTGCTTCCGTTGGTGTTTCGTCTTGCACGATCTCCACCCGTATAACTCCTCTCACACGGATAACCACTTCATAGATCATCCACCTCTGGCTCGTAATTTCCCTTAGCGCTCATAACCTCTGCTCCCGTATGACGTCCTTCACAAGCTTCCCGCACTAATTGTCCGACAAGTCCTCATCTATGCTCACCCTCAAAAGAGTCTGCAGTGTCACCTCATCGCGTGTTATGCGTCTCGAGACTGTGCACTCATACGACAATCGTTGCGAGGAGGGCTGGTGTCGCTCATCCACAGAAAGTCGGGGCCTTGACACTACTTCTTGCGCGATCACACGAGGGTTCCTATCGTCAACGCTCCTCCATGAATCGGAACCTCGATGATCCCACCGCAAAGAATACAACGCTCGTCATCTATGTCTGTACAGCACAGACTCGCTTTGAGCGACTCATACTCTGCTCCTCGCTTCCGCTACCGTCTCATCGAAAAACAACTCCGCACGCAAGTAGCCTGCGGACCATACCATCACCTCATAGGTCAGCTTTGTCTGAAAGGTCACGCATGTAAGGACCTCTGCTCGGTGCTCGTGAATGAACTCCCTAGCCTGTCGCAGACATTCCCGTTTCGTCAGATCTTCTTCTAAGTGTGCTCTGAGTAAAATTGTCATTGTAAAACCCTCGTTCACTAACTGTTTACTCACGTTAACCCTTGCAGATGTCCAACCCGGCATACCTGCACTAACTGCTCTCGCATAGATACCTCAACTCCTCTAGCCCAGCGCACTTGTCTTCGACACGTTTTCGACAATACGCGATCAGATCGGTTAGCCTTAGGCAATCAACCCAGCAGGTCTCAATCCTCTAATCGTCTCATAATCAAAACGCCACCATCTCGCACAGACGGCGAAGTAAGCCTCCTTCAATCGAGGCTCTAACCCCAATCCAAGAGCACCTCCATACACCTGCTCTATTACGAATGTAGGCAAGGTCCACCTCCAACCTTCTACAGAGTAGAGATCTGGCCTTGGGGGTCCAAATACGATGCGGACTACGGACTGACTATCTCCCACCAAACTGGCCAATCGTCGACTCAGAATAGATCTCGCTAAGGCTTTGTACTTCCACCAGGTCCTGCTAACGCCAACGAGTGTTAATCCTATCTCAAGGTCTTGAGTCCTGTCGAACACAAGGTGTCCTATGGCCTCCACCTGCCGAGTGTCATTCGCTCCTCTATTCTCTAGGATCACTGTCCACAAAAAAACACCTTCCGCTATCCATGTCCCCGCATACCTAGTCGGTTTCCTCTCGCTCTCGTCTAAGCGTACTGAAAGAGGGACATCAAACTCTAGAGCGGTCTCCCTAGGTTTAATCAGCCTCTTGGCCCTGTAGGAATCAGAATCGCGTTGCAGTAGGTATGCCCACCACGTACTTGAGTCGCTCCTCATCTACCCATTTGCCTCATGGATCGGTCCGCGCAGCTCTCACTCTGATAATCCACTCCACTGTCTCACCCCACTTGAACCTAGACAAATTTCCTCCCTATGATCGGGGGGGCTGGGATCTCATCAAATACTTCAATCTCTGCGCTCCAGCTAACCGTCTTCCCTTCCGACTCTAGTCTTTGCTTCTCAGCTTGTACCAACTTGCCGCTCTCTTTCAACTGCTTCCATATAGATACCCTCCTGTCCGCCTCCTAGGCAGGTAAACCCGCACGTCGTACTCATCCAAATCAATGATGCGGTAGGTGAGGACGTACAGGCGCTCATGTTTTATGCCGCCATTCATACTTAACGAGTTTGTACGGCAGTATCTCTTTCCTAGTCGTCTCGTTCAGGTTTTGTATCACTTTATCAATCTCCTCTCTAGTTGGTCCCTGCTCCCCAGACGACCTACAACTCCAACATACCTGCCTAAGGAAGACGGTATGCCTGCCCATTTAGAGTCGCCTCTGCTATCTCCATCCGCCTCATACTCTGTAAACCTAACGCACCGCGTATCTAGGCCCGAAGGTCGACCACTATCCTCGGGAAGTGGATCAAACCTGCATCTTCGATATCCTCCTCGTCGGCCTCATCTACCTCCTCGTCCGACTCGACGTCCTCCTCATCGGAGTCTACCCAGTCAGGCTCCCATGCCTCCTCATCATCAACGTCGACCTCGTCAATCACGCGGTACCCCGGTGCGCCTATAGTCTCGTAGTATCTCATCAACTGATAGGGGGCTATCAGAGCCTCGCTCCCCCACCACAAGTCCCAATGCTCCGTGAAGAGGCGGTCTATCGACGTGATGTACTCAGGCCCGGCCCGGAGCTCATGTTCCAACAATTCCCACACGTAGGGCGGTGGCAGATGCCTCCACTCGTAGCCCTCGTCTCTCCAACCTCCTGACGAGCTAGGAACAATGGACCAGATTAGCTCTATGAGCTTGATCCGCTCGTCTCCCCAACGGGGCCCGACAGTCACCATGGAGTAGTAGATGTAATGAGAGTACCTGTGGCTCCACCCTATCAGTCCCGCTCCTCCTCGAGCTGGAAAGCCTCTATCTTCTCCTGAAGGTATCGCTCGGCCCAACCGATAATCCCACAGGCCCCCCACGTCACAAGAGTCAAAGTGACCTTCTTGGCCACTTCTGGACTCAAATACAGGTAGGCCTTGACCTCCCCGTACGTGGTCTCTCCAGGACGTCGACCGTAGGGTCCTTGGCTGCTTTTAAGCTCCCGGTACATCCACAGCCAGGCGCCAGGCCACAGGAGGATCGATCTCCACTTGCACCGGCCGTCGTGCCAGTCAGTGGGTCGAGAGGGCAGGGTGAACTCGACCAGATGTCCTTCTATGATCTCAGGAGGATCATTCCCCCAGCATCGTTCCACTGCGTACTCCTCTACCGCCGAAGGTGGCCACATCCGTCTACCTGCACTTTCTAGGCCTGTAGAGAGTCAGAGAGGGCAAAAAAGAGGTATAAAAACTCAATATTCTATAAAATTTTTGGCAGCATCTACCCTCCCTCCGTTGGGATCGGGTGTGGAACAATGTCCCTACACGAAAGCTGCCTACCAAGGTATCAAGAAAGACCTAAACTAACCTGGATAGAGAGGGTGTCGAATTCCGGGCTCGAACTGAGCTTACATGCCCTCTACTCGAGTTTCCTCGAATATAAGGCGCGTGCTCTATTCGAGGGAATTCAGTCTACTCAACCCTCGGGCACGCTTCTGACCAGCGGAACTCGTTCCCTAGTCATAAACTCAAAATATAATAAGTAGATACTCAGTCTTTAAATGTCTAAGCCATTATTTGATTTTTAAGGAATTTAAAGAATTTTAATTAAAAGAAAATCCGAATAAACAGAAATAAGCACCACTTCACCCCCAGTACCTAGCGGGAGTCGAACCAAGTCCGAAAAGAAGCCCAAGGCAAATCTAGCATACTTGCTAAACCTATCCACAATGACATAGACATATCTCATTCCACTCTTGCTGGTGACCAGTGTGTCCATGAAATCCATGGTCAGGCTCTCACCGGGCCTTTTCGATATTGGAAGGGGCTTGAGAAGCCCAAGAGGGACCTGTGTACGTGGCTTGTCTCTCTGACATACCTGACAAGTCTCCACGTACAGCTTGGCGTCTTTCATCATCGTGGGCCACCAGAACTTCTGCAGCAAGTTAGCTGCAGTCTTCTGGTATCCAAAATGTCATGTGGCATCATGACACTCTTCGAAAAATAAACTACGCAAAGCCTCCCAATTAGGCACACACAATCGTTTATTCCCGGCCTTCGCAAGGAACAGCAGGCCGTTTACCAACTCAAACTCGGCAGAAGTCCCTTTGCCCTTCGCCTCGAGTCTGTGTATGATCTCAGCCATAAATTGATCCTCGCGATAGGCTTCCACCAAAGACCGAGTAACATCGTTCGCAAGCCCAAACTCAGTAAGCAGCGCACCGAGAAGGTCTGACCTACGCGACAGCGCATCAACAACTTTGTTGTACTCTCCTTTGATGTACTGGGGCTCGGAGTCATACTGCTCAATGACTTCGATCCAACTTTTCAGCGCATCAGAAAGCACACGTTGGGTTCTCATCCACTTCAGGGTTTGATGATCAGTCTTGACGTAGAAGAACCTCCCAAGGAGGTAGTGTCTCCAGTGGGTTAGCGCTTTGTAAATCGCATAAAGCTCCTTCTCATAGGTGGACTGAGCTAACTTCTAAGAGGGCATCTTTTTTTACGTGTACTCGACAGGCCTCAACTTTGGCCCCTCCTGCTGCACGAGCACGGCGCAAGATGCCATATTGACTAGCATTCGTGGTTACTATAAACGGCCTGTCAGGATCAGGAAGTTTCAAGACCTCATGGTGTGTCAAAGCATGCTTCATATGTTTGAAGGCTGCCTCACACCTGTCTGTCCACTCCCATGGGGTGTCAAGGCGAGTCAGGTTCGTCGAAGGGGTGGCCACTATGCTATAGTTCTTGACAAAATTGCGGTAGTAGTCGGTCATCCCTAAGAAGGACCTCATCTCAGGCACAGACTGAGGACGCGGCCAGTCATGAATGCTGGCCACCTTCCCGTCATCGGGCTTTAATCCCTCTGCGGAAACCTCATGACCCAAGTACAAGTTCCGGGTGCGGCCAAACTCGCATTTCTCCCCGTTGATCTTGAACTGCTGTTGTCGATGGAGACTAGTGACCAACATGTTCCTCGGCAGTCCTACTGAAGATGAGTACGTCATCGAGGTACACGATGACAAACTTATCCAAGTAGTCATGTAAGATCCGATTCATGGCGTGCTGAAAGGTGCCAGGAGCATTGCAAAGGCCGAAAGGCATCACCACAAACTCGTATAGACCGTACCTAGTCTGAAAAGCGGTTTTGTGTTGATCGTCGAGACGTATTGCAATCTGATGGTACCCGGACTTCAGATCTATCTTACTGAAGTACCGACACCCTTGCACTCGGTCCAACAAGTCATCGATGCGTGGTAGGGGTTCTTTGTTCTTGACAGTGATGGCATTGAGGCCCCTGTAGTCAATGCACATCCTTAGGGTTCCCCCCTTCTTTGGTACAAATAGGACTAGAGATCCGTAAGGGGAGACACTAGGCCGGATCCAACCCTTCTCTATGAGTTCCTTCACCTGTCGGCGAAGCTCATCAAGCTCTCCTGGAGACATCGATAGATCCTACCCTTCAGAGTGCTAGACCCTGGGATAATCTCTATCGCATGGACGACCTCCCTCTCAACAACCCCTTTTGGCTCTTTGAATAGATCAGGGTGTTTAGCGACTACTCCCTCTATCTCCGACGGCATTTTCACCGGCTCGCCTGTTGCAGAGACATAAACTAAGTACATACCCTCCTCCAGATTTTGCTTATAATAATTGTAGAATGTGGCCGCACACATGCATCCGCAGGACTCGATCAGACTACTAGCCTTAAACTTACGCAATCAGGCGGTCCGCCCACCGAGCAAAGTGTGTTTGACCACTTTTTGGTCCCTGTCAAACTGGGGCTGTGCAACCGAAAGATAGTACATACCCAACAAAATGTCCATTGGGAGCTCATCGCTGACTAGGAACGAGACGCGATGTCTCAGTTCCCCTCCCACGTAACGGGAAACAACACTTAACGTCTTTAAGGTAATCGTTGACTACCATGCACTGTTTGTCGGCATAGGTCGACTCCACAGGTCGACTCAGGCACTGCACTTGCCCCTGTAAGTGCAGCCTCTCAACACACGCACGACTGATAAAGTTTCGCATTGAGCAAGTGTCATAATAGGCCCCGGCCGTGCGGTCACTGATGACTACCTCGCCAACGAACAACTCACCCTTAGGGGCTTTGGCCATGGCCGTCCAAGACGCTAGCGGGTCTGATCTAGACCACTCCTCTAGCTCCTCTAAGGACTCGAACACATTCATCGAACAAAGGATCGATGGGTCCGAATGTGTTTGCAGGACGACAACGGAGTCAGTAGCTTGAGCCATCTTTCGAGATGGTGAGGGTGTGTCCACCACCTCGACCCTAGCAGGAACAACTACTATTCCTACTGGCCCGACGTGTTTCCTGGTGTCGAGTGCATCGGTCCCGCACGGGGACCCTCCCGGCTGCGTCACACAGGATTTCGCAGGACTTTCATCGTGGAGTGCGGTTTGCCGCTCCGGCCGAGTGCGCTAGCTGTACCTCTCGCGAGCCCCTACGACAGGACAGGGTCACGTGAGGCACTGCTTACCTCCACCCGTGGGAGTTGTCACCATCCCTTGGGTGGGCATATCCCCGTCGAGCTACCGAACCACGTGTGAAAGCTTTTCGTATGCAATCGCAGAGGTGGCCCGATCGAGGGTGTTTCTCGTTCGCTGTAGCATAGGGGGTACGCGCGGTCAAACGCCCCTCAATCGGACCCGTACGCGAATCGAAGCATTGGGGGGCTGAGGTCCCAGGTACGACTCGTCGTCGGTCGACTAGGACACAATCCACACACCACGCGTTACAGCACAACACTCACACACACGGAAGGACAAAAAACAAACAACACAACAACACAACAACACTCCTAGTCCCTTCAGTGTCCGACCCATAACCTTTTAACACGGTAATCGGTTAGGCGTCACGCGTGAGACTCAACATAAAACAGCGCGGGCGCTAGGCCTTTCTCATATTGACCAGCGATGCAAGCGTACGCAAGCAGTCGCAACGATGGAGTACTATATGGTACCCACAATCGTGCGACCCCCGATAACTTCGGGTTCCACACTTCGACACTCGAGTGTCAGCTGACATGCGCCAAGAAAGGTTATCTCTCGACGCTAGACCGCCAAGGCGGTTGATCACCACACCCTCATTTGCACCCTGCAGAGAGTGGGTGGTACACAGGTTCAAACCTGTGGTGGCAGTCAACTCTCGCAACCTAGGAGGCAAGGTCCATCATCGAGGGCCTGGAGAGAAATCAAGGGGTTTGACTTTGACGGCTGCCACGGACTATAATGAAACGGTATTCACCAGTTCGCAGTAGCTGATGCAGATCCCAGGGCTCGATCCCTAGTTCCCCACCTTACCTGTGTACAGTACCTGCGTCAACCCCGTAGATTTGAACCTGCGACTTGTAGGACCGCCAGTGGTAGGTAGGATCCCGTAGGTTACAGGGTATAAGGGATTCGAACTGTAGACTTGTCGGGTAGGAGTCTAGACAGTCCAAAGGTCGTAGCTGTAGGCTGTTTGAAGGGTCAAAGTCGTAGCTGCTACTCACTTGAAAGGGCAGAGTCGTAGCTGCTACAGTACCGAAAGGCCAGATAGAGGTTTCTAGAAGTGGCCTTTCGGAAGTCAGCCCACTGTAGGTCTAGGCAAGTGGGCA
>BFEA01000174.1:604960-628760 GCA_003427395.1 Chara braunii | reverse complement strand
TGGGCGGAGTGTCGTGTGTGGGATATCCAGGGTGATCCAGTGTGTGAACAGTGGATGTTGGGCGCTCAGTCGCCATAGCCAGTGGAAGTGAACTTACCTGGAAGCCATATCTTTGTGTACTGTGTGGGCGCAGTTCGCCAGTTTGTTGTGTTGCTGTTCACGTGCATGAAAAGAGGGAAAGAGTCGAGTTTGATTGCAATAACGTCCAACCAAAATAATTTTAAAGAGTAAGAGTAAGGATAGTCCACATAGTCAAGCAGAAGTTTGTGTGGTATTAGACGATCGCTCTCACATCAGTTGTGTGGCTTGTCCATCAGCATTCACGCAATACTCAGACTATCACCAAGCTCAATTCAAAAAGATCTTATAAGCATACCTGCGATCACACAAGGTTCAAACAACAACAACATCACACACATTAAGGGAGTCAACTTTATTGCTTTTCTGCGACTCACACCCTGCCTTGTGCATACAAACCGCAACCAATTTCCACCATCCCTGAAATAACGGTACTCAGTCTTTTAGAAATGGCAATTTAAAAAGAAGTCAAGGTAAAAACCCTAACAAAAAAAGACACACACAGGAGCCAAGGCCTTAGGTTGAGATGCAGAAGCAGGGAAGATGTGTCGTAAACCGATGAATCGGCAACCGACCTGTTATCAGTGATAACAGAAGAATGATCTTTTGTAGGATCAGGCCGAACGAGTCAAGCCTTCAATCGAATTCGTAGACCTGCATCACATTCCAGGCCAAAACGGACAACACTATGTTTAAGGAGAACATGCTCCATGTCTAGGCCTAACTCCTCTATTAACCTCTCCCTCATGTTCTCTTAATGGATCCCATAAATCACTAACAATTTTGGTAGTACCTTCCCTAGACAGGGTGGATTGCCAAATTCTGCCTAGCAGAAAATAATCTAACTCTCCAGATTCTACAAAATTTCGGCAGCGCTTCCCGTAGGAAAAGTGTCTTTTCAGAATTTCCAGGAGTCCAAAAATGACTAACTCCTTCAAATTTGTAAAAATTTCGGCAGCGCTTCCCGTAGGAACAGGAGACCGCCAAGATCTATATAAAGCTGAAATTGCAAAGACAAAACACATCTATACTTGGGATCAACTCCCGACACTTACCTGATAGTTAGAATCGGAGATAGTGCACGATCCCTTCTTGAGGATGACATAGTGAAGTAATATCGATCCTAACTCCTAATAAGGTCAGTCCTATCTTATCCCAAGTTTTCCTCCCAGCATCCATCTCACCTACCTAAAGCTTCAGCACTCAGCGAGCATCTAAAGCGACTAAGCTATCAAAAAGGAAATCCCCAGAGATACCCCAAATGAAACATACATAGGTGAGCACAACAACATCTCTCTCCAACCCATTGGTTTCTTTCCAGGTCACATAGTTCGTTCAGAAAGCCTCGTTATTCCCTTTTTACACTTCCTTACATAAGACATAGGATCAGCCAACCCAACTTATGGATGTGACTGACCTGCCAGTTTATATGGCTAGGCCACACCAACTTATGGTGCCCTAACCTGGTAAAACAAGTATACGTAAGTCATTGGACCAAACCACGCCAACTTATCGAATGACCAGTTTCTGCCTAAACGATTAACATAAGGCGTATGACCGGGCCACACCAACTTATGATGAGGCTGGTCAGCCTAAACTTTCAGCATACACAAATAACTGAGCCACCTCAACTTATGAGGGGTCCAGACTCTGCCTAAACAAACGACGAAAGGCATATGACCAGAATACACCAACTTATGATGTGCCTAGCGAGCCCACACGATGATATATGGCGTAGAACTAGGCTACTCAACTTATGAGTAGTCTAGCCCGCCTAACAAGCAAACAAGCGCGTGTGACTGAACAACCCGCAACTTATGCGTTCGCCCAGTCTCCGCAACACAACTACATTCAATAAGTAGAGTCACAAGTTTTTTATGTCTTCAGACGAGTGGTCAGGTCACCTCAACTTATGAGACTCCCCATCCAAACATCGGTTATGTTTAGAAAAGGAAATAACCAAACTTTATATACCTCTCTGCTTTTGCGTATTTAAGGACATAGGACCATCTACCCAACTTATGGATAAGTCAGCCTGCCCAAAGTTACCACACCATTTTGTATTGTTCATCTTCCTTCCCTCTGCTTTGTCTGCTACCAGCTTATATGGCTGGATCTCCCAACTTATGGCACCCAACCTGCCATAAATATACATAATAAATAAAGTACCATATGATATACTTTGATTCTCTTTGTGATGGCGGCTCATGACTTGACCACACCAACTTATGGTGCGAATAGTCTTGCCTGAACAATAAACATAAGGCATAGGACTGATCCACACCAACTTATGATGTGGATAGTTTCTGCCTAAACAATCGACATCAGGCGTATGACCGGGCCACACCAACTTATGGCGGGGCTGGCCAGCTTGAACATTTGGCATACCCAAAAATCTGGACCACCTCAACTTATGAGGAGTCCAGCCTTTGCCTGAACAACGACAAAAGGCATATGACCAGAACACAACAACTTATGTTGTGCCCCGGCCAGCCCAAACATTTACATATGGCGTAGAGCCAGGCCACTCAACTTATGAGTAGCCCAGCCCAGCCTAGACAAGTAACGAGTGCGTATGACTAAACAACCCGCAACTTATGCGTTCGCTCAGCCTCCGCAACACGACAACAAGTAAAGTCACAGATCTGTCTTTTCTGAATTCACACAGATAGTCTGACTTCATCATACATACTTGCCAATTTTACCCTTTCAAAACAACGTCCTGAACTCAAACAAGCAAGAAAACAGTTATCTTTTCTCAGTCATACTTACAGGCACGCAATAACAAAAGGATAATACAATTTAAGGATGGGATCACACGTGTAAATCGATCATATTACCTGAGTGTTCCTTGTCTCCAGAACCCTGCCTGGGCTCCCACAGAGCTCCCACAATCGGTGGGTGGACCTCCCACAAGGTCTTGCTGCGGTCCTACGGGTTGCAATCCCGCCTGCCGCCTTCCTCTCGTAACCTTAGACTAGACTTAGAGTAAGAAGGGTAGATGGAGGGGTTTCAGACGCTCGAGATACAAGAGAGGGACTGACTCAACTCGCAAGAGAAGGCCTTGAAATCTTCAATCGTCGGAGGGCCCCGCAATGGTGGCCAAAAAGAATTCAGCGAAGCTGGCCGAACCACAATCAAAACGCAAGTAGTAGCCTCCTGACAGTCCCTCGTGTCGTAGCAGTAACCAAATCGCGGTAGCAATAGTTCGCCACAACACAACAGCAGTAGCATAAGGGTTGCTGCATTTGGCAGTCCGCCCGGAGCACCGCCTAACATCAATCTCCTATCTCCACAGCAGTAACAAATACTCCAATCCACCCACCAGCGATGACCATTATCATGCAATTAACCACTGATCGCCACTTCGACAACAGCCCCCTTACTGCAATAGTCCGCTGTTGCTGAGCACGACAACCCTTTGAGCAACAACACCCGGCCTAGCAACGCAGGCCAAAGAGATTCAGCAGCAACTGTTCACTGTACCCAGGCACAACAGTAATAAGTTTCCACAGACATAGCCCTCACCAGCAACTTAGAGCTTCAGCTTCAGCACTTTGTGCTTGAGCGCCGAGCAGCAGTAAATGCATGGCCCCGAAGTCGACCCCCGTAGTGACCAAGACTCGACAACAACCCAAAGGCCGCTTACTAATCCTACTGGGTAAACTGTAAAAAAAATCATGAACAGCAGCGAGTCAATGGTAGGTTGTGGTGGTAACCTCTTCACAAATGGTAGACTGTTGTCGTTCAAAACAGAAACCACCAGCAGCCTCAAGGCACAGGCTGGAGGCAGCTACTGCAACAACAGTTCCAATTAGCAAAAACTAGCAGCAATGTAAAAACGTGGCATAGTAATCACACCTCCTTTGCGCAACACTTAGACACACTGCAACAGTGATGCTCAATTCATGATGGCAATGTGACATTGACAGCCACAACAACAAAATTACTCATCTGATAGGAACAGTGACCACTACTGACCCGCAAGGCACATTAACACTCCACTGTCCAGCAGGATTATGCAAACACACAGTGGCAGCATAGCTTTCGGCCATGACCACAAAAGAGAGCGACTATATTCCAATGTGGTAACAACAGAACTCGAAGTACCAATTATGAGGCATGATCTACTGCACCATTCATCAAATGCCCGAATTGAGAGTGAATCTCCCACAAGATCATGAGAATATTCACGCCTATAGACAACTGTCAATTCCCCTTCTCCTCTGTCAAACCCTTTTCTTTTGCTTCCCAACTTCCGTCTGCTGCCCCTTCTCTGCTCAGGAGATTCTCTCTCTCTCACATTCTCCTGCTCCTACTCATTGCCGGTCAGTACCTCGTCGTACTGATGACCAGACTTAAGCAGCAGCAATGCCTACCATGAGTGAGGGCATGGTTATCGAGAATGACAAGCATTTGGATCCTGACGACGGCACCAGCAGCAGCACAGTTTCTGACTAGAAGCATAACGAATAAGAACTCTCCGAAGAGGATCACAAGCGCAGCCACTGATATGAAAATGATGACGACCACAATGCACTACGCTGGGATCACAATAGCGACCTCTAATGCGGTGCCAAAATCACGACTACGAGTACGAACAAGATGCGCAATCCCGATAGTGAGTATGACCAGCCGCCTAATCTCAACGAAAAAAACATGGTCAGCAGCAACGCTCCACTCCACTCCGACATCCCACAAATGTGCAGAATAAGATTGAATCTGCCGCTAGGATGCAGGCAGACACACACCGGGTGAGTCCCTGTTTTCTCTCCCTCTCAATCTCTCTGTGTATCTACCACCCTTTTACACCATAATGCACCTGGCCGACGACATGACCAGGTTCCTTCAACTTAAGTGGCCGGGACGAGGAGCACTGGTGTGACGAATACGAGGAGGAGCAGCGTCCATAGGCATAACCACTGAGAGTATGAAGGCCAGGTTTGCGCCCGCTGCACTACTTACCAATCGAGGAATCAACCTTCTGCTGAAGCATGGATTGGTACACCGCCGATCTTTTGTCAGTTTGAATTCGCGTTTCTTTTTTTTTTTTTTTTTTTTTTTTATCGCAGCCCAGTTCTCGGTGCCTCCCGCATCTCCAGACCACTGACATAGGTGCTCTCTCTCTCTCTCTCTCTCTCTCTCTCTCTCTCTCTCTCTCTCTCTGACACTATGCCCACTCAAAACTCCCTGCTCCCAGTCTGCTCATACCCATCTCAACTCGTACCCACCTCAGCTCGCACTCATCCGTCACCTAACCTGGTCGAGACGTGGCCAGGTACGCGTGAATTTGGAGACTTTGTGTGCAATCCAAGCACTTCCTATGCAAGCAAGTCCGTAGGACCCTGTGTCGTAAGGGCGAGCCCTTCGGAGCGTACGCCACGACAAGGACGGGCTATGCTCTCTGCAAGGGTGGCTGCGCTCAGGGCGGTCACGATAATGATGAGTCCTAGCTAAATTGCGACGGTGATGGCGATCAGCACGATCGCATGGAGGATGAATAATGCCTCGGACACAACGACGATGTCCACATTAGCGGCTGGAGTTTGCAGCAACAGTTGCCCGTTCACTACTTAACCAGCGTACAAAATGGAGGTGCACCTTTCGCTAGAACATGGAAAGATACACTATTCTCCAGCCGTGCTTGTAGAGAGGTAGCAGGGACTAGTTTCCTCGTTAGTATGAGCAACGCAAAGATCAACAGGTAAGTCTCTAATCCCGTCACTGACCTCACGTCACCTCCATCGATAGAATGAGCAAATCTTCAATGAATCTTGCACTAGAACACGGCTAGATACATTAGCACTTTGTTGCACTCTGCCTCTGGGCGCAGTTCTTACTGCTCATACCGCCAAAACCACTCACCTATCATCAGTTCCGACGCTGTCATTCAGTTCACAGTGTCCCAAAACCCCTACTTCGCATCCTACCTCGCCCGATTCTGCCAAGAAACGAGCAAGATTCACAACTTTCGCCCCTGCTCTCCCTTCAACATCCCACCTGTGCTCTCCTGCGCGGCTCTTTCTCTCACTAGTGACCAATCTACTAACTCATTGGTTAAACTAACCTTGCTATCTGAATCGCCCTGGGCCAAAACTCCGGTATTGCCTTATTGTTTGCCTGATTCCATCATGAATCAAGCGAGTCATGAGATCTGTCGGCCACCATAGCTGCCCTCCCTCATTTGCTAACGCAGTTTACAGCAGCAGCGCATCCCACAGCGCAATTTGCAACGCCCGGTCCGACAGAAAAAGCCTCGTAGGAAGAAAATTAGAAAATACCAAGAATAAGTGCCCGCTCATCTTACTTTATGCGTGCCATGCCATCCTTTTTTTTTTTTTTGAAAACAGCTCCATCTATTGGTGGGAGCAGCACCTGCTGGAAACCGGGTCCAGCGTCCCATAGATACAACCATATCCTCTCAATTTGGCACAAACTGGGAACCGGGCCCAGCCTCCCATCGTCAGAAAATTTCATGAAAATGGACAAGGAACTACTAGAAAAATCCAAACAGCAATTAGTGGAAGTCCTTCAAATGCTCAGAACCCCTGGAAACCCCCCACAAAAAGCGCTCTAAAATTCTCTAATACCGTCTTCTTCCCTGCCGAACTCTCCCAGGCCTCATGCCCCCACCCTGCTAGGTTACAGGGCAATACGACTCACCCCAGCTCCGGCCAGCGTCGTCTCGACAGCAACCCTGGGTTTTCCCTTGGAATGCCTGGCCCAAAGCATTCCAGATCTCTCTACCAGGCCTCACGCTCCTGCTATTAACAGGTTACAGGGCAATCCCCCAGCACCGGCCAGCGTCGTTCTGGCATCGAAAAACCAACAGATCCCTGAGTAAACAGCATCAGGGAAACCTAGGCTGCTTTGCAAGAAGTACCCAGGGTCCTAAAAAATGCTCAAGACTACCAAAAGTATCCAGAAACATCTCGAAACTGGCAAAGAAATTAGGGCCAGATTAAGAATTTTTGTTTTGAGGTGACTACAACGAATTCAGAAATCTACTCAGAAACCCCCCCCATCAAACCTCTACGCCTCCCTCCGGCAAGACTAACTGCAACAGAGCCACCATCTGTGCTGCTGCT
This sequence comes from Chara braunii, assembly GCA_003427395.1. Classification (NCBI taxonomy): domain Eukaryota; kingdom Viridiplantae; phylum Streptophyta; class Charophyceae; order Charales; family Characeae; genus Chara; species Chara braunii. The sequence goes on along the minus strand of BFEA01000174.1, from coordinate 621,594 downwards.
GTACCATACTTCCATCCTACCAGCTAGCCCCCTCACTAGTAGGACACATGATATCCCACCATTTCCTTCTCCCACCCACCTTATTCTTCTTTTTAAGGTACGTAAGAACACATTACAGTAAAAAGGAGCATGAGAATAGGCCGCAGGGGTCCTGCAAATCTTCCAAAAAACGTTGAAATCCCTAACAAACCCTTCCGAAGTCCTCCAAAACTGTCTTACTCCCTGCCGAGCTCTTCCAGGTCTCCCACCCCCACATCTAGCTGGGTTACAGGGCAACACGACTCACCCCAGCTCCGACCAGCGTCATCCCGGCAGCAACCCTTGGATGTCCCGTGGAATGCCCACCCCAAAGCATCTTCAGATCTCTCTATCAGGCCTCATGCTCCCGCGTTGCAGGTTACAGGGCAACTCCCCAGCACTGACCAGCGTCGTTCTGGCATCGGACAACCGCAAATCACTGAGTATAACAACCTCGAAACCACCTCAGGATGAGTTAGCAGGGATCTCAAAATCCTGAAGACCATCCAGGACAACCAAAAGACCTACTCTTATTATGATTTTCGCTATGAATTTTATGAGAACGAGAGGGGCGAAACTAAAACGCCTACTATCCTAAAACCCCCCCTCAACAGACAAAATGTCAGTCCAGGCTTTCAGTCTTTGTACCAGAACTCACTTGATCTCATACCCCCTTCTGCTAGGGTAATAGGGCACCACAACCCTCCCCAGTACCGACCAAACTCGTTCTGACGGTCAGGAAGTGCCTTCCTCCCTCGGCAGTTCCTGTAGCGGCAAGCCCCTAACAGGTTACAGGGTCAATACCCCGGCGCCAGCCTCGTTGGACAGTCTGGTTATGCGCTCAGCATAACTTCGCAGGCCTCAAACTCCCCCCCGGGTCACAGAGCACCAGCTCCAGCACCGGCCTGAGTCGTCCCAGCACCGTCCTTCTAACCTACTTACCCTGACCAACGACCCTCCTTTGTTAAGAACCCCTTACTGCCTTCCATCCCCAATCCCAACTTCTCTCCCCTAATTTTTAGAACAGAAATTTCTTCAGAAGCCTAATTTGGAAAATTCAATAGATGAATCTCTCTGAAGACAGGAACTGATAGCACCCACCTCCCAAACCTATCCAACCATACCTCGGCAAGACTTACTACAGCGAAGCCACCATCTCCCCTGCTGCTGTGCCCTAATTCCACTATGCGGTTAGCCCCTTTCCACAGAGAGCGTCCTTTTCCCCCCATCATGCCATCATAACCCCCGCAAACAGCCCCCTCAAGGGAGAAAACAGACGAAATTAAAATGAGTATACAAAAAAATCCCGGAAAAAATTACGTGCAAATTTCCAACGTCATTGAAACTAAACAGTGCAAAATTAGCCTCCAAAAATTACAATAGGAGGCCAATTTTAGAAATCGGAATTCAGCAACAAGATCTTAAGATGTTTTTTTGGGAATTAGAATTTAGAAAAGGGTTAAGAGATTATCTAGAACATCTTTCATAGAGTTGGAATTTTCCTGAGATTTGAGATGAATTTATTATGTAAGAAAACATGTAGAGAAATTCAGACTAACGAATATCAAAAGTCAAGAGAGAAAATTAGATCATAATTTTGATCGCAGTAAAAAATCGTAGTAAAGAAAAAATTGTACAGAGATCGACTCACAATTATCTGAAATCTCGAATTACAGAAACTCAGGATTAACTCTGGATGACTCACGATTATCTAAAATCTCGAATTACCGAAACTCAAGATTAACTCCGGATTAACTCAGGATCAAAGAAAATCAATCGAAGAACCAATATAATCAATCTACCGATAGGCATCTCAAGCATGGGTTGGGAAAGACGAGGAGAAAAAGGTAAGAGGAAAAAACGCATAAGAGAGTTGTCCTCTCTCCATGAGTAAGATATCTCCTCAGCGATGAAAAAACCGTATGTGTACGTAGCCCAGCTTGAGCGGTGAACCACTGCATGCTGCTTGTCTTCCTACCTTTCATCGCCTATCTCCTTCCGCTGCCCTCCTCATCCTCATCATTCCCCTATCTCTGGGTGTTCCTCCATATCACTGTGACGAAGAACAACCATCCCATGTCAAAAACTCCCCTGCCCATAAGTTTGAGAAAAACCACGATCAGACAGATACCCTCCACGTTAGTAGTACGATTCAAATGTTTGTGTGATCTGGATGGAGCGGAGCACGAGAGCAAAACATGTCCAACGAAAACCCCCTCAACCCCTTCTTCAACCCTCCTTCCCTCGCCAAGACCCAACCCCACTGCCTTCGAGGGAGAAACAGTCCCCCCTTCCGCTAGCTGCCCGACACTTTAGCCTTCTACAAACACTACGCCAGCACGAAGACGTCAATGGCCATCCTCGACACAACAATCCGATGGATGCTATGGCCGTACCTTGTCGAGCCCGTCGACGAGTCTTCCATAGGAGGTCTGAACCGTAGGAGGAGTAACTGAGTAGATAGAGACTCACGTTCTCACTCCATTACCCGAGCTCCAACATCCCCCTGAAAGCGCTGCACCGTCGTCTTCATTCAGCACCAGCACATCAGCAGAGTGCACGCTACAGGTACTCCTGCAATCACCAGCGCACACACGTCGGCCTTCGTTATCACTCTCCAACGACCCCACTGCGTCCGCCATACCCACCCCTCACGAGCACGAAGCACTGCGTGAACACGTGTGTGAAAGCGCCGCCACGGAACGCTGTGTGAACACGCGTGTGAAAGAGCCGGCGCGGAACCGGGCGCCCGGCAGAGCTGCGCCCGTCCTCGTGTGCTCACACAGCGTGAGCGCAAGGGGCCATGCTAATCTTCTCTGTATCGTTCCAATTTTAACGGATGTCCCGAAGAACACGTAGTGGAGCAACGGTTCCAAGGCACTGCTGTGGAACCGGCTGGCATCAGGCACAGTGAATTTATCCTCTCTTCATCTGAGGGTGTCTGGATTCGAACTTGAATCTGTTTTCCAATAGTTCATGCATGTATCAAATGAGCTAGGCCCTTGGGTCTCAACGCTGGTCCGGAACCAGCATCGACACCAGTCCCAACGGGGATGCTCGCACTCAAACCTCTCGTAGCAGATCGTGGACAACAGGCAGTGCACTCGGTCCCACACCCTGGCCAGGTACCTGCCCTCTCCCTTTTATCACGTATGGGCCACGTCAACTTTCTCTGTGTTGCCCCGAATCTTTTTTCTTTTTCTGATGTCCCGAAGGACCAAAAGGAATTCCCACAATGAGGCTGTGTAAGATCAGATCCGAAACTGGATCTGCATATCAGCAGTTCATTGGCTTATCAACTGAGATGAGCCCACTGGTCTGTCCAATGGGCAGGTCCATTTTTAACTCAAGCCTGTGTTTCATCAACTCAGGAGTGTACCAGTCGAGCTAGCTGATACAGCTAGTGTTGTGGGAAGTGGTACCGCTTCCTCTCAGGAAAAATCCATGACTGTGGTGTTTCATTGATCTATCTCATATGGTGCCCAAACTTGGGTCTGCACTTCAACAGTTTAGAATTGTATTGACTGAGATGGGCCAGTCCGTCCCATCTTCAGCCTCGGAACTGTGTCAGTCTACTGCAGRGGTTGCCTCTCAAGGCTACAACTCGGGGAGCAACCAAGTCCCCAAATTTTCAATCACCCGCACACGGCCAGAATTCACGTGGCATGCCCCCACAGATGGATGGTACTGAAGTGCGCAACCTATGTTCAGTCATCGCGGCTATTCTGAATCTGCCACTAGTAAGAGAATGCAGGGCCTGCTGTGCAGCACGCGGCGTGAGCCCAGGTGAAACAGGTCCCGCTGCAGACCTCGGTGATAACAGATTGTTCAAATGAAAGCTTTGAAGGCCGAAGTGGAGAAGGGTTTCATGCATACATTTGTGCTGTCTGCACTGCTGCGGACCTCCCTACCGTGCCCTGTGCCGGTCTGTCCAGACACAGTTCGCATCTTTCTGGTCCCAACTGGCATGCTCACACTCAAAACCCCTTTCTGCAGCTCGCGGGTGGCGGACAGCTGCCCTGCAGCAGATCATTGTTGGCGGATGGTGGACCCCCAGGTGATTCCCGTCACTCGATTTCTTCCACCTCGTTGGCTACGCACCCACCGGTTGGCGCAGATGTTGACTCCTTGGCGCGCATCGCTGGTCAGGCAAGAATAGAGATACTTCGCCATCCCCCGGAGTCAGCAGCCAAACTAAACCCCTCTGTATCGCTCCGACTTTAACAGATGTCCCAAGGGACCCAGGCCAGTATTTTTCCACAGTTCCGGGGTGTACCCACTGAGCTAGGCTCTTGGGTTTCACACCGGTACCGGAACCGAAACTGGGACGGGAACCAAAAATAAAGAAAAGAATAAAAAAGCTAATGGGCAGGGGAGAAAAGGAGGAGTCCATTGGTTCCCCTCTAGTTCTGCCCGTCAGGCCCGCTGCCGGATCCCCCAACAAAATAAGGGGGATAGTCCCGAGGAACCCTCAACCCCTCAGTTTTCTTTACAATACGCTCCTCCGCTCCATCGTTGTCAGCTGCTGGCTTAGATCCCTGGGTCTCCGAGCTGAAAGTCTGATGCGATAACCAATAGTGTTAGGGCCAAGCTTGGGTGTAGCAAACCCAGTCTTGGTTATAAAGACATCTGGTTCAGGCCCGGCCATGTCGGACTTTACTAGGGTCGTGCTTTGGCACACCGGTTATGTCTACGACTCCTACGTACTGGCCCCTACTGCACGAAGGGGTTAGTTTTGCCTGCCGCCGTCGTGCATGCGACACAACCGCGTTGTTGCATAAAAACTCCGATTTTTATCACTAGGCTACCTCTTCCGAAAGATCACACTTTGCCGCCCGCAGCCTCTACCGTTGACTAAATACCATGATCGGCCAAGGAAATCAGGTACTTTGCCCCCCATTGATCCTAGTACCGCCTCAAATAAGTCATGCGGGTCTGATAACTGAATCCTAACTCCAATCATCAAATGCCGGTTTTGACCGCGAATGCGCACTGCGTGCGCTATTGCAGTTTCTTCGCCCTCCTTTTCTAGCTCATGTTACTAGGCGCAGGTGCCGCTCTCCCAACCAAACGCCCACCTAAAATACCTTGTGTGCCCTCAAAGTGCACACCCACGCATCCTCTAATCAAATCAAGATGTGAGTGTCATTCTCAACCTCTGAGTGTTGGTTGTGGTCACTCAAAAATGGGACACTTCCTCGGATAATGTTGAAAACGCATCTTCCGTAAGATGCAAAAATGTGCCCAAATACCCTTGTAAGGGTATTCGGGCCGACACCGGAGCTGTGCCAAAACTGTTGGCGACATTGCTACCTTCGGAAGCGGAGGATCCCACCGCCTGCGCCATTGTAGACGGGATCTTTTCGGTCACCTTTTTGTTACGGCACTTGAACTGATTATGACCATATTGGCCACAATGGATGCAAGCCTGCCGGGTGTACCGGTCTCTCCACACATCCTCAGTGAGATCCGCTTTCTCCCACGGAGGAGCATTGGGGTCAACTTGACTCCTAGACGGGGAGCCTCCACGGCGTCTACCGGTAGCCTTGCCTTTTCGAATTGAGGCAGCGACTGCTCCAACCACTGAAGCCTCCACGCTGCCCGCCTCTGCACCTACTCCAATTGGGAGGCAGTGTTTTCTTCCTTCCATCCGTAGTGGGTTGGTGCCCATGCCCTATCTTTGCATCCAGGTCTTGGGCCTTCTTGCTAAACGAAGGAAAGTTGTGCACATTGATGTTAGCCTCTCCTGCCAACTGGTTCCTGAGTGGCATGGGAAGACAACTCAGGTAAGTTGTCAGTAAGACTTGGGGATCATAGCGCACTCCGGGAACACAAACGCTCTACAGCGTCTGTGGCATCCCTCACTGACTTGAATGGTCTGTTGCTCAAGGTCAGGATCAGATCAGTGGCCTTTTGGGCCTCCTGAGGATCATGCCACCTATCTTCCACCATCTTGAGAAAGTCCTCCAATTTCTGGTCGACTGCCCAAGCGCGGAAGTCGTGTCCATATCCCTGCAATTGCACTAGCCCGCTTAACCATCGTGCTGTGCTCCCCTCAAGATAGGAGGCAGCCACAAACACTTCCTCGTGTGGCAAGGTCAACTTGCACTTAACATAGACTGGCACTGACCTCAACCATGTGTCGAGGTCTTCGCCCCTCTTGTCCCCTGAAAAGGGTTTGGGTGAGGCAATGGCCGTCTTTGGAACCCACTGGCCTTGTTCCGGTACCTGCCCCACTCCGGGTTGTGGACCTTGGGGCACAGGCTGCTGCACTAACTATTGTTGGGGCTGTGTGCCCAGCAGTTGTGCTGGCTGTGAGACAGCAGGCTGCCCAGTTACGGCAACCTATGACGGAGGTTGGGAATACACTGTTTGTATAGGAATCTGTACACTAGGACCTGTTGAGAACCCTCCTGTCAATGGCATACATAGGGAAGCGGCTTGGACCGATGCTGGAGGAATTACAAATGGGGAAACCCCAGTCACCGGTGGAACAAAAGGAGGAGGCTATACCACGGGCCAGGCACTAGGCCCTGATGGTGATGGTGTTGCTTGATCTCGCCCAACCAGCACGGCCGGGCTCTACTGGATGTCTTGTAAGAGCGCCATTTGGTGATCCTGCATTTCTACCACATCCAGCACGACCGCCCTCAGGGTCCTCACATTATCGTCCACGTTCGTCAGGTCCGTCTTCTCTAACTCAATAGTGTCCGCTTGTCTCCGCTGCATCCTTGCTCTTCTCCTAATCATTCTCTCTTTTTCTGCCTTTATCTCTCCTAAAGCCTTTTGTAGTTGTGCCTCCTGAGCATCTGCTTGTTGTATGGCGACCTCTTCGGAGGTCAATACTAACGGCTGGTTTGCCATGACGCCAGCGGACTGACTCAGGGTCTGTGCGACCGTTGACCCTACTGTTCCTGAACTACTAGCCTGAGAGCTCTGCTGCGCAGCAGTTGCCATGGCTGCTGAAGTAGCGGCCTTGCTTGCGAATGCCCTGCTTGCCTCTGCAGCCCTAGCTCTTTGCTGCTGGTGCTGCTTCTCTCTCTGCTGGCGGAAGAGGAATATGTTGCCCTCTGGTCCAAATGCCAAGTGGGCTATCGAGCGCCTCGCTGATCGCAAAATCCTGTCGTCCTCTCTAGTCTCCTCCTTGTCGCTCATAAGATATAGAACTGTGCGCAATCTGCACTAGGTCACACACAATGCCTACCGCAACGTAGTGCACGTACCAATTTAAAATAATTGGTGGCTATGTCAGAGTCTACACATTCGGGTCAACAGGTAAGTCCAAATTCCTAGAAACGAAACTATCTTTCCCGAACAGAGAGCAGATTTCTACCTAATGTTGTCTGTCAAATGTCAATGGCAGTCCATCTAACTAATCAAGAATAAGATAGAATCGTCTGTATGGATATTTGCAGCGTGGAATCAAACACGAACTTATCACCTGAAATCTACCCCTCCCTCAGTTCCTCTTGATGGTCACTTGACGTCAGCGTCCCTGAGTGATCCAGAACAGCGTGCTTGTCTAAAGGTGTGCACATGGCCCGCCCCATTGCCCCGAGTGTATGCCGAGTTGGCTAGCCCTGCACAATGTTTATCCTCACGTGCCGCGAGTCTTACACCGACCAATTGGTTGATCAGGAGGCGTTTAAGGACGGCCCCCGAAGTCCTCAGGAATTATTTAACGTCGCAGACAGGACGACGATCACAGCCAATGGAAGGTAACCCCGCCGGTGTTTATTTATAGACGCCTGGTACTCGTTTCCCCTGTAGGGCTGGCCTGCCCCTCGTAACCCATCTATCAGCACAGCAAGCAGACAAAGGACAAAGCAACAAAGCATGCGTGCTCTACTCCCGATGGGTTGGCATGGTGACCGTGACCCAGTGCTTCGTCCAGGGCCCTTTAGATAGTTCCGCCCTCTTCTTCCAGATGCTCCACGTGAACAATGTCGATGCTCCACGTGAACAATGCTGACTCTCAAGGTTGAGCGCACTCGACTCCTCACATGAGAGGACTCTCAAGACAAAACACGCATCCTCATGGTAAGAACTGTCGAAGAGGGTAGATAAGGTTAGGTGCAACGTACCTCAAAATAGCTGCCCCCAACCACAGATATTCTGACCAGATGACCTGATGCCGACTGTGATGACCAATCGCTGCTTCGGCACAACCAGCATTACAGCGTCGTTCCACCTCAGCGTCAATCGCACACCAGATAGTTCTCATCACACTGCGAACACCCAATCATTCACCACGTAGCCTTCCTGGCGATAACCCTCACCTCCTGGATCTCCTTGCTTGCCTTCGCCCTCCTCACTACACACTCCGTACGACCGCTCGCCCAGCAGACTGCATGCATGTACCGCATAGGCAGAAGACAAGCGCCAGATTAGCGCACCGCTGTCGAGCGCATCGGTCCGGCACCGCTCAGGGCAGCGCGGGACCCTCCCGGTCGTGTCATACAGGAGTTAGTCGACACCTTCCGCAAAAAATACACATGGAGCTTCCGCAAGCCGCTTCGGCCGAGTGCGCCAGCCATACCTCTCACGAGCCCTTACGACAGGATAGGGCCGACGCGAGGCACGACTTACCTCCACCTTACGTGAGCCGTCACCTCCCTTCGGTGGGTGTATCCCCGCCGAGCTACCAGTCCACAGTAGGAAAGCTAATCAGTTGCAATCGCAGAGGTGGACCAGCCGAGGGCGTTTCTCGTTCGTTGTAGCATAGGGGGTACGCGCGGTATTACGCCTCTATCGGACCCGTACGCGAACCGGCATGTTGGAGGGCTGAGGTCCCAAGCGTGACTCGTCGCCGGTCGACTAGGACGCATCCCACACGCCACGCGCACACCACTATAAAGAACATAAAAATAAAACGCACGCACACGCACATATACACAAAACGACATAGAACAAACAACGCGACAACACTCCTAGTCCCTTAGTAGTCATCCCATAACTTTCCGATGCGAAAATCAGATAGGCGTTGCGTGCGAGACTTAGTACAAAATCGCGGACACAGGGTTAACTCATATCGATTCGCAATGCAAGTGTACACAAGCAGTCGCAATGATGGCGTACTATGTAGTGCCCATAATCAAGTGGTCCCTCGTGGATCCGAGTTCCGCGTATGACACTCAAGTGTCAGACTCGAAGTATTGTGAGGGCCTACCCCCTCACGATATCGCACGGCTGAAAGAATAGCCGTGCGGCCGCCGCGAGACCTTCGGCCTTTGGCCTGAATGTCTCGGCAGGCAAGGCAAATAGGCTCTGCCCGAGGGTTCATCCCTTCCATGCAGAGTCTAGAGCCTGGAATGTCCTGGACAAGGACCTCGAATCCAGGCCCAGGGCCAACGTCCGACTAAGAATTCTTCAAGAAGCATACAAACAAATAGAGGGGTCTTCCAACTTTTCTCAATCTCAACCCCTAATTAAATCCTAAGTACGCGGGGCCCCTCAGGCCACGCGAACATCCAGCATAGGTACACACACACACACACACACACACACACACACATATAGATATATAAGGGGGAATAAGTATGTGACGATCACTTCTCACAATCACAGTGGGACTCCTCACATCCATATATATATATGTGATCGCAGACTACCCAATCCAAAATCCGAACCACAGAACATACCTGCAATCACATCAAAGAGTCAAGCAAGAGTCCATGCACTACACGGAGTCAACTCCAATCAATCTCTATACTCATACCCCCCCGCTTTAGCCATGCAAGCCCCAGCCTCTGTCCAACCAACCATAATTAAATACTCGGTACCTTTGTTAAATGGCCATTCAATAAAAGTCTGGGTAAAACCTTAATAAAACAATAAAATCACCAGGGCTAAAGTCTTTTAGGTTGAGTATTGAGGGTGAATGGGTGTTGAGTCGTAGACCGACGAATCGGCAATCGACCTGTTATCAGTGATAACAGAAGGTGATCCTCGTAGGATCAAGTTGAATCTAGCCCAAATCTTGAATCAATTGATCAAGAGGACCTATAACACATGACAGACCAATCCCCCAGGCTAAATCTATAAGTTCATGGAGAATAATCCCCATATCACGATCTCACTGAAATCCTCCTGATAACTAAGCCTAGGTCTATTTCTGCGCACGTGCCCAAGAAAAAGGCAGACCTTTGGCAGCATCCTTCCTATCCAGGGTGGATCGTCATAATTGCCACCTGTCGCAATATAATCTAACTCCTCTGAACTAGGAAAATTTCGGTAGCGCTTCCCGTAGGAAAAGTGCCCTCTCAAAATTTATACAAGTCCGAATATGGAACTTGAAAATAAATTCTAACTCCTACAAGTCAAATTTTGTCAAATTTTGTCTAACTCCCTGATTTAGTAAAAAATTGGGCAGCATTTCCTTTAGAAAGGGAGACTTCCCCGATTTATACTAAGTCAGATATGAACTCAGGAAACAAGATCTGAGTTCAACTAAAACAAAATTTAACTAACTCCGTAGATTTGTCGAAATTTCGGCAGCGCTTCCCGAAGAGAAAGCGCTATTCCAAGATTTATACAAAGCTAAGTTCAGGATCTAAAATGACTTCGACTTTTCAAGGTCAAGTTTCGTGTAACTCCCTGAATTAGTAAAAATTTGGGCAGCACTCCCTTTAGAAGAGGAGGCTTCCCAGAATTTGATTAAGCCAAAAAGTCAAAAAAACTGGATCCTGAAAAAGACAAAGTCTGACTAACTCCTTGGTTTTGTAGAAATTTCGGCAGCACTTCCTGTAAAGAAAGTGGCTTACCAAGATTTATACAAGACCAAGTATAAATATAAGGTCCCAAAAAATGCAGAAATTGATCTAAGTAAAAAAACTTAGCTCAGAAAATGCGGGAATTGAAACTAACTACTATGACTCTAGCACGGGGCGAGCAACTAAAGCAACTACCTATCAAACTGAAACTCAAATTAAGTAGTAGCCTCACTCAGTCACATGCAGGTCAAACCACAAAGGTAAGTACTCTCCCCATCCCAAAGTCAGCCTTGCCAAACAATAGTTCGTAATGTTTCAATGATTTATCCCTTTATACCCAGCTTACATAAGGCGTAAAGTCAGGCCACCCAAACTTATGGGACATGCCTGACCCAGCCATTGAGTATATACAGAACAGAGGGCACAACTACTTCTCTCTTCTTTGGGCATATGACTAGGTCATTCTAGTCGCCCTGAACTGTTTAATAGCCAGGTTGTATATATCTCTATGAACTTAATCTTCAACGCGGGCGTAAGGCTGAGCTATTCGTTTTAAAAACAATGCTCAGTCGGCCCAAGTTACCCTCAGTTATAGTCTTATTTATACTCTCTTCAGATTGTGATAAGCTATAGTCAGACTATCTAAACTTATAAAATAGTCTGACTGGTCTGTTCTTAAATAAGATAGTAATAAAGTATAGTTAGATTATAACCTTTGGGTTCCAGCATCTGCGAGGCATTGGGCCAGACGACCTAAACTTATAGAATACTCTGACTCTCTGATCCAATCTGTGCATGGCATGGAGTCGAAGCCACCCAAACTTATGGAATAGCTTGACTCTCTGCCAAAGTTACTCCCTCAGAAAAAGGCAGGAAGAGGCTGAACCACCTAAACGTATAGAATGGCCCAGACCTCCTCGTTCAGAACCAAAGAAATTGAGAAAGCCCAAGTAAACAAGGCAACCAAGCCAACTGAACTGTGCTTGGCTCCTGAAAAGTCAATCATAGTTAACCCTCACAAGTCAGAGCAACCAGACCACCTAAACTTATAGAATGGTCTGACTCTCCATGCAATTCCACAACACTGGGTCTCCCCAAACTTATGGGGACTTCCCAGCCTCCAGAGCAATCAGAAATAAACACAGCCCTGCGTCTCCCCAAACTTATGGGGACTTCCCAGCCTTAATGACCCAATCAAACTTTAAAGCAATACTGCCTTCCTCCCACCTTTTCTCCAGATGCAATGCACAATCTGCTTTCAATTAAACAATGAAACTGGAACTGACATTGTACATACATTCCTTTATTTAATCTGACTTGTGTCCTGAAAGTCAAACTGAAAGTCAAAGTAAGGGTACATGTAGTACATTCAGTCAAATCATAACAAGGGATACAGATAAGGGCTATAACCGGGTTTATAGAAGGAAAGCAATCGTTACCTTTTAGTTCCCTGCCTCCAGAACTCCTCCTGAGTTCCGGCAGAGCTCCTGCAATCGGTGGGCAGATTCCCCACGGAGTCCTGTTGCGGTCCTACGGGTTGCAATCCCGCCTGCCGCCTTCCTCTCATGACAAGACTAGACTCGGAGTAAGAAAGGCAAAAGATAAGGGGTTTCAGACTCTCGAGATACAGGAGGGGGACAGACTCAACTCCCAGGAGAGGGCCTTGATATCTCGGTTCGCCTGAGGGCCCCGCAATGGCGGTCAAAATGCGTCGTAGCTTGGTCGAACGAAATCAGACCACCGTTGTTGACCATCCGACAGTTCTCCGAGTCATAGTCAACCTTCTTACTCAACGAACTCGAACTCTGCCGCTGCGCCTACGACCCGAAATGTAGGGCCGCGGGGAGGTTTGCCAGCTCGCAGCTCTCCATCAGTTACTTCACACAATGGGACGGACTGCGCACCCGCCAACAGTCTTGCCGTCCAGCAGTTGTGAGAGTCGGGCTAGAGGGCGGAGATACAGTCCGCGCTACCCCAACCTTCGTAAGCTCGAATTTACAGGACGACGCAACTCATCCCGACTCTCCTCGCATCCCCTACTCTCCTCACAAGGTAAGGGTCCCTCCCTTTCTCTTTCGGGCATGCCTGGTCGTGAAGTGTGGGTGCCTTAGGCAATGTCCGCTAACTGCAACTCTTCTCCAGTCATTTGATAGACCGTGTCATGCTCCTGCCGACAACCAAACCTGCACTTCCTGGTCGATCTGCAGTGACTCCGCTTGTCAGCGAACCGTACTGCCAGCCAGAGAGTAAACCTGTCATCCTTGCTGCTTCCCTCCCGCCACTCCTTTTAGCAGAGAAACGACATATAGGTCCGCAGGTACGTATATAGCTCCACAGTTGGGCTTACAGTACTTCCCGCAGCAAGCCGAGTTGTGCATACCTCCGCAGGTAAGCTTTACTACTCACAACCTGCTTTTATAATCATATAGGTATAGGTCCGCAGGTACGTATATAGCTCCACAGTTGGGCTTACAGTACTCCCCGCAGCAAGCCGAGTTGTGCATACCTCCGCAGGTAAGCTTTACTACTCACAACCTGCTTTTATAATCATATAGGTATAGGTCCGCAGGTACGTATATAGCTCCACAGTTGGGCTTACAGTACTCCCCGCAGCAAGCCGAGTTGTGCATACCTCCGCAGGTAAGCTTTCCTACTCACAACCTGCTTTTATAATCATATAGGTAGTAGAACAGGCAGCAACCACTTCTTCCAATTCGTCGAGCCAGCACGCAACGACCCCCCCTCTCCTTCGTTACGATGGGATAAACACAGTCCCTACCAACTGGCAGTCCGTGACATCGCCTCTTACTTCCCGCTGTCGGCCCGAACACCCTTACAAGGGTATTTGGGCATACTTTTGCATCTCACAGAAGATGCGTCTCCAGCAATATCCGAGAGAGTGTCCCATTTTTGAGTGACCACGACCGACTCCCAGAGGTTGGGAGTGACACTCGCATTTTTGATTGGATCAGAGAGTGTGTGGGCGTGAACTTTGTGAGCACGCGTTTAGTTCAGTTAGATACTCAATCAGTGCAAACTAACGAACTGCTCGACGACCCAAGATTGAATTAAGCTAGGAATAGATTGAAATCTTAGACAATACTACGCAGGGCCTAACCTCGCTCGCACTAAAGAACTTACAGTCAGCGTCGGGTTCAACCATTGAAACTACGACCAGAGGAGGATTTTGTTTGACTCAGTGAAAGGCGGCGTTTGGGGGCCGCACCGTGTGGAGCGTGCAGGTACCAGTTTTGGCTATAAAGGTATCGGCGGTAGAAGCCGTGGCAAGCTTTGGCTAGGTACGGTACGAGCTGGGTATGGCACGAGCGAAAGTCGGGGTCTTTTTCCGACCGAAGGCGATAAAAGCACCCTCTTTGGACGAATGGAGCAAGCTACGAAGGCCTCGACTGCGACCGCAGCATGGCGGGGCAGTGCGCGGGGCAAGCTGAGCGATAACTGTCCTCCAAGTGGCAAACATGGCAGTTCGGGGACTTGGGCTCAAGGGATAAGCTAAGCAACGGAATTTAGATCACTGCTGCAGGCCCGCGCTCTTCATATAGAAGTTTGCGCTTGCTGCAACCAGACTTGGGCTTAGCCCTATTGGTTACGGCATTGGACTTTCAGCCAGCAGGTACCAGGATCAAGGCCAACAGTGAGCAGCGGAGCGGCGGAGGAGCGCAGTTTGGAGGTAAGCCGAGGGGTTGAGGGTCCCGCAGGACTATCCCCCTGGGTTTTATTGGGGAGTCCGACCACGGGCCCGTCAGGCAGGGCCGAGGGCCGAGTCCCGACGATTCCCCTCCCCCTATTCGCTTTTCCTAGTTTCTTTTCTAAAGTTATTAATTATTTTTTTCTCAGGACCGGTCGTGAGATCCATGAGCCTAGCTCGGGGGGTACACCCACGAACTGTTGAAATACAGACCTGTGTTCGAAACCGGATAATGGAACGAGATGGGTAAAAACAAACATTTTTGAATTGTCAGGGCCCGGTCAGTCTAGTGGTGATATCTCAAGGCCGTCGCCCTGGCGTGGTCCTTCGGGACATCCGTTAAGATGGGAGCGGTGCAGAGAGGATTGGCGTGGCACTTGCGTGAGAGCAAGTTTCGCTGACCACGGCGAGTTGGTAGGACGATAGGAGGTGGGGGAAAACTACAAAAAGGGGAGGTCCGACAACTGGGGAGTCGAATGACTTACCTCTGGGTTGAAGCGCTGCCAGGTCGTCTGCTGCAAGCAGTATTGTCAAAGGTAGCGGTTGCGCTAATATAGTAAAGCGAGAGACGAAGGCGAAGTTGGAGGAGAAAGGAAAGACAGGGACTTGACGAGAAAGGAGAAGAGGTGGAGAAGAACTCACCTCGGCGAGGATACGGGCGGCCTACTGGAACAACGAAGGGCCGAGTGAGATTCGTTCTCACTTGCGGGGAGGCGCCGTGGGCGCAGCTGACGGGTGGGGGCTCGTGCTGCGCACATACGTACGAGAAAAGGAGGTGTAAAGAGAGAGTCGGGACTTACCTCGGAGAGCAGACGACATAGAGCGAACCAGAGGAGGAGCCGTGGCACAATCGCCCCGATCCCGACCGTACCTATAAGTGGTGGTCATGATGCGGGCAGTGTATCTCCCCATATTCTAGCGGAAGATTCACGTGAAGCTTGCAGGTGCGCCTGGTCAGTCCTGGCGGCAGATTCGTTCTCATTTTGCATAGTTGGTGAGAAGTGAAGCGCGGTTGCAGCCGTGCGCTATCTGTAATCGAGGTCGATTTCACGGTTGTAGTTGTGCAGGGCGATTCTGTCGTTGCCGCGATCGGGGCTTCGACCGAGGTGTTCTTAATGGTGTGGCCGCGCTTTGACCATCACGGAGCTGCTTTTCGTAGTCGTCACTGTTAGCGCCACAACGCCGTGCTCGCGTCGTGACCATCTCCATCAAGGCGCAAGTGTCATCGTCATCAGTTATCTCATTCCCATGCGGTGATTGCTCACCCCGCGCGCGACGAGCATCGTCATCGTCCAGCTGGTGGTGCTTCGTTGCTATCTCGGTTCTAAGCGGCAGGGTCTGTCGACTCGCCCCTGGGGGTCCCCCCCCTATTCGGATTGGGTGTGGCCGCTAGTTCGGCCAGATACCGACCGGCGCGAGTAGAAAAGGGGAAGATTCGAAAGTGGCAGTGTATCTGCCCAAACTTAGTGGGAGATTCATTCGATTTTGCTCATTCGATTTTGCTCATCCTACCGGTGGAAGTAGCGTGAGGTCAGCCATAGAGGTCAAAAAGAGGGAGAAAGTTACGGTCGTTATACTCCGTCCTCTAATTACGAGCTGCTGAGAGAGATTGGAAAGTGAGCACGCCTATTGGTACCTTGAGTAAAGTGACGCGGGGAGGGGCGCTGCTCGTGACAGTCGCACTAACTTCCGAGAGCTTGCGGCAGTCGTCGTCATCATCCGTGTGATCTTCGTGTTCGACACTTCGGTCACGAAAAGTGGTCTTCGTGTTGGTGATCGCCATCTGACTCGTAGGCTTTTGTCACCTTGATAACCAGCAGATTCGTTGCGTTCCTCGTTTCCATGGGAAACTGAGTGAACCTGGTTGAGATTTTGAGCCAGGTGCATCGAAGAGAGAGGGAGCGTATGAGGGACCGGATAGGCAGGGCGACTTGGAGGGTCGGGGTGCAATGCGGAGCTGTGCATTGTTCAGGAGGAGAAGTTGGGAATGGATTTGATTACGCTTCAGTGGAAGGAACATTCAAAGTCGTCCGTGCTATTGAGTAAGAGTTGCACGAGGTGAACCGCAGATTGGAGACTTACCTGTGGAGCAGGGTGTTGTTCGATGGAAGTAAGCCCCTCGCGGTCTCTCTGCGATCGTCATCGTCGGGGCCGTGAGTTGCACGAGGTGAACCGCGGATTGGAGACTTACCTGTGGA
>BFEA01000174.1:590923-602544 GCA_003427395.1 Chara braunii | reverse complement strand
CCTAGGTTGGTGTGGGCTCAGTGCTATGTTTATTTATGTTTGTTGGCTGACTGTATGATCTTTAAGGGCTGGGCCTATCCTAGGTTGGACGGACCAGTCGCTGTTTTCTTTGGGGTTTCTGAACAGTAGGATGGGCGCCCTAGGTTGGGAAGGCTTGGATTCCTGGTGTTTCTTTTGATGGGCTTGAGGTGTGTTTTATTCTGAGGGGAACAAAGGCATGAGACTAAGTGTACCCTTAGGTTAAGGCGGCTTAGTCATAAGCCATGAACCAAATGGGTAACCAGAGTATAGAAATTGGTATATATTATTGAACTTATACCTTCTGACAGACCGGGCACCCTAGGTTGGGAAAGCCAGTCAGTAAGTCAGGTAGAACAAAAAGAGAAGAGAAGTGAATGAAGAGTATAATGAAGGTAACCCGGGCAGGATAAGCGTACCCTTAGGTTAGGGCGGCTCAGTCATATGCTCGTAATAACAAAAGGGGCAGAGAGTTAGTATAAATCTTCTTTTATTTTCCCTTTTAAACAAAAGGCAGAGTTGGATGTCTCCCTAGGTTGGGTAGGTCTGACTATCTGCCTAAGAAGAGAGAAAAATCATAGAGTTTGTGCAAGTATTCGTGGTTGCTTAAATTGTTGTTACAGAGGCTAAGCGTACCCTTAGGTTAGGGCAGCTTAGCCATACGTCGTTGTACTTGTTCAGGCAGACCGGACGTACCTTTAGGTTAGGGCGGTCTGGTCGCATTGTCGTATGTAACTTAAAATTGTATAGGCTAACTAGGCGTACCCCTAAGTTGGGGCGGCCTAGTGATATGCCCTTGTCGTTGATGTTCTGTGGGTTGGACGTACCCTTAGGTTAGGGCGGTCTAACCATTTGTCGTTTGTGGTCGTCTAGGCAGGTTAAGCACACCCCTAGGTTGGGGCAGTTTAACCCTATGCCATATGTAACTTTGTTTGAAGCTGGCTAGGCACACCCCTAGGTTGGGGCAGTCTACCCCTATGCTTCATGTCGTCAATTAAGCAGAAACCAGACACACCCTTAGGTTAGGGCAATCTGGTCATATGCTTTATGTATATAGTTTATGTTATGTTGGGCACACCATTAGGTTAGGGCAGCCCAGTTGTCCGTACTTTACTTGCTTACCTAGGCAGGTCAGGCATACCCTTAGGTTAGGGCCTTGTCTGACCATATGCCATAAGAAAGGGGAACAAAAAAAAAAGGGGGGGGGAAAAGAACTGAGTGACTTAACGAACTACTTGGCTCAAAATGATGTAGGATTGTAAGAGATGTTTGGTTATGTATGCTTTGGGCTCTCACTTTGGGGCATCTTTTGAATAGGATAGTTGTTTTAGATGCTCGCTGAGAGCTGGAGCTATAGGCAGATGAGATGGATGATGGGAGGGAGGCTTGGGACAGGGTAGGACTGACCCTGTTAGAAGTTAGGATCAATGTCAGCTCACAATCTCATTTAGAGGTCGTGCGGACTATTGCTGGTCCTACTTACCAAGCAAGTGTCAGAAGTTAGTCCCAAGTATAGTTTTGCTTGGTCTATCTGTTTTCAACTTTGTATAAATCTTGACAGCCTACTGTTCCTACGGGAAGCGCTGGTGAAATTTCTACAGATCTGAAAGAGTTAGTCAATTTGGGCCCATAGAAATTCTGAAAAGACACTTTTCCTACGGGAAGCGCTGCCGAAATTTTGTAGAATTTAGGGAGTTAGAGTATTTCGGGCTGTGAGAAACTTGGCAATCCACGCTTAGTAGAGGAGATGCTGCCGAAATTCTCCGTAACTTGTTATCAATAAGGGAGGCTGAAAGTGAGGTTAGTAGAGGAGTTAGGCTATGAGTTGGAGCATGTTCTCCACCTCGAGTGAACATAGTAGTGGCTCTCCTTGACCTGTACTGTGATGCAGGTTTTCACATCCGATTGAAGGCTCCAATTTTTCGGTCTGATTCTGCGAAAGGATCACTTTTCTGTTATCACTGAGAACAGGTCGGTTGCTGATTCGTCGGTCTACGACTCAACTCTCCTATTTCTCCTGCCTCTCAACCTAAGGCCTTGGCCCTTGCCTGGATTTACGTGTTTTCTTTGGGTTTTCACCCAACTTCTTTATAAATGGCCATTTCTTAAGGACTGAGTACTTTTGTTGAGGATTGGCGGGGAAATGGTTGGGCTTGTGTGCATAAGGCAGGGTGTGAGCCGCAGAAGGTTGGAAAGTTGATCTCTTTAGTGTGTGTGATGTTGTTTGAATGTTGTGCATATGATTGCAGGTATGTATGAGAGAACTTCGAATGAGAGTCGTTGAGTGATTATGTTTGGATTCAGATGGGCAAACCACACAACTGTCGTGAGAGTGAACTACCCCACAACTTTTGGTTTGAGTGAGATTGTTATTTCCCCACCCCGATAACGTGATAGGGTCAGCGTGTTGCTGGTGACGCCAGACAACTCACCACCGCTCCGAATTCCTTCCTGCCCTAGGGACCATCTCACCCCGCGCCCGTCGGGGCACCTCAAGCTGCAGAAGATGGTAAGGCCCTCAGGCCGGTTCTGTGCCCGCTAAAGGTTTACCCCCCTTAGCGCGCACTTCAGCCGACGCCTGAGCATCGAGAGCGACCCCATGGCTCAAATGAGGCCATTCAGGTATGGGCACCACACAATGCGCCAACATCACGACTGCTTATGCGAGTCCGCATGGTCGGTCGGTATGCGCAGACCCGGCGTCCGCGCGGGTTTATACTAAACCACGCACGCAGCACTTGCCGATTTCCGCGCTCTAAAGTTATGGGTCAAGCGGAGAGAGCAAAAGCACGTTATGGCCAATAGGCCCGAGCTTCGGCTGCGCGAAGCGACGCGTAGGCAGGGAATCATCCCTAATCGGCCTATGGGGACCCGCGTACAAGTCTCCAATATCTCGAACGCCGGGCGGCCTATGAGCCTGATTTTGGGCCTTACTCGTGCGCACCTTTCGCGTTGGCCTACCCCTTCCATTTGGGACGGCTATTAGACTATTTGCAGTAGTTTCCTCCTTCAAGTTATCATGGTTGGACGTTGTAGTCGGTGGTAGCCGTCAAAGTCAAACCCCTTGATTTCGATTACCACGACAGCCCTAAAGTTGTCTTCTCAACCCCTCTGCACAGGGCGACAGAAGAGGGTGTGGTCTTCAACCGCGCATGGCGGTTGTCTAGCGCCGAGAAGGTAACCCCTCAAAGCGCTTGTCAGCCGACACTTGAGTGTCGAACACGACCCTCGAGGTTAACAAGGGTCGCAAGGTTATGAGTACCACGTAGTACCCCATCAGCGCGAATGCTTGCGAGTGCCCGCATGGCTGGTCGATATGAGGAGGCCATGCGCTTGCACGACTCTTATACAAAAATCCAGCGTGCATACCTATCTGAGTCTCCCTGCATAAACTTATGGGTCGGATACTGAAGGGACTAGGAGTGTTGTTGTGTTGTGGTGTTGTTTATGGTGGTTGTTTTGCGTCCTTCCCTATGTCGTGTCTTTGTGGGCGTAAGTATTGTAGTGTAACGCGTGGTGTGTGTGACGCGTCCTAGTCGACTGGCGCCGAGTAGTGTTTGGGACCTCAGCCGCCCAATGCGTCGATTCGCATGCGGGTTCGATTGTCGGGTGTTCGACCGCGCGTAATCCCCTATGCTACAGCGAACGAGAAACGCCCTCGACTGGGCCACCTCTGCAATTGCATACGAAAAGCTTCGCATATGGTTCAGTAGCTCAGCGGGGATACGCCCACCCAAGGGATGGTGACAACTCCCACAGGTGGAGGTAAAGCGGTGCCTCGCGTGACCCTGTCCTGTCGTAGGGGCTCGCGAGAGGTACGGCTGGCGCACTCGGTCGGAGCGGCAAACGCTCTCCACGACAAGTCCTGCAAAATCCTGCGTGACGCGGCCGGGAGGGTCCCCGTGTGGGACCGATGCGCGCGACACCGCTGCTCCCGTTGGCGGGACGGCAACAGCTCACCCCGCTGGTAAGTCTTCCCCTACCGTTTGCTCTTGCTGCTACATCCGACAGGGTGGCAGTGGCTACGAAGAGACAGAATGACACTAGCTCGACTGGGCGAAGCAGCGGGCACTACGGGTGCGGCTACGAATCTGGATCTTTGACTTAAAGGAAAGCCAGGTACGCTCTCTCTCCCCCTCAAATTGCTTCCCTTCACACCTCGCTTTGAACATCCGCAGACAGCTCGCTCACTTTGTTGGTTGTGAACCGCCTGCTTCCGTTCCACTTGCTGCCCCCTGCTTCTAAACTTTTCTCCTGCACGCAACCACAACATTTACCCGCGCACTGGCTTTTCTACTAATCTCTTTGCTTACTAACTTTCATGCAATTCTAACCCCCGATTTGGCTTCGCTGGCCCAGAAACCCCCCACGTAGCACCTCTCGATTTCGTTCTCCTCCTTTCCTCGAAACCGACCAGGGTCGCACAACCCGATGTTCACTCTTTCTTCCCCGCGTGTCCGCACTTACCTTCACGATGCGCAACCCAATCATTACGCCGCGCCCAACCTTCATCAGCAAACTGGAAATGGAGCGCGTGGCAGGTAAGTGCGCTCTCCTCATTCTCGGCTTCTCCTTCTCCTTTCTTGTCGATTCCCCTCTTCGTCCTCGATCTCTCCCGCTCCTTCTCAATGGTTACCATGCCTCGCCATCTCATACGCGCAACCTCTTGCTACTATAACGCCCAAACTATCACTCGATCCTCAATTCTACTGCTACCATTCAACTCGTGACGGCCGAAAACCCCTACTTAGCCTTTTAGTTCGCTCGATTACGCCCAGAATCGAGCGAGATCTCCTCCTTCTACTCCTACCAAAATCACCTCCCGTCCCTTTTTGCGCGGTCTTTCTCTCTACTAACTCTAATCCTACTGACATATCACTAAAACTAACAACGGATCTGAAGTCGCCCGCCTCAAAAACCCCGATTTCAACATTCAGTTCGCCCGATTCCATCACGAATCGGGTATGAACTCGAATCGTCTCCCCCCCCAACGCTCCTGTCTACGTCCGCCATCCTCGTCCTCATCTTCTGAATGCACCTTGGCGCGGATCCCGCCCAGGTTCATTCATTCTTTTCCTTCCCCGACTCACCTTGCTCCTTTCTGCACTCCTCTGTCCTTGTCTTGGCGGCAGTCCCCTCCTTCTCCGTTGCCCGTCGCTCCCTGTCTCTGCCCAGGAACGATCCTCCTTCTGCTATGCACAGTCGCATCTCCTCTACTCCTTGTCTTGCTGACTAGCACTGCTTCTCATCAACGACCGACGACACAACGCCCGTCTCCTCGATACTTGTCCCGCGGTCCCCCGATGGCCGACTGCCTCTGGAAGCCCGAAAACCACCGGCAACTCGGCGGCCCAAAAGCCTACCGCCCCTATACTCAAGTCCTAATGGACAATCCATATGTAGCAGCAGCGTGACGGCCCCCTCACTGCCCCGACGCTTCCCATTGTTGCTCTGCCTTCGGCCACCCCGCACCTTAGTGTAGCGGCCTTCCTAGCTGCTCCGCCCTTCCCAAGGGAACTTTGGGAAAGACCAGCTACGGGCCGATCCTACCGTACATAGGCGGATTGCGGGATCCAGGGCACGGGCCCCCTGCAAGCCTTAATGGCATTAGCGAGTGTTCAAATAAGAATTTTGAGGACCGAAGTGGGGGAAGGGCTTCGCGCCGCTGGGCCTTGCAGTCCACGGCCCGCCCTGATTCATGCCCCGCCATCTCTCGCGTCCCAACGGGCATGCCCACATTTGAACCACTCACAACATGTCACGGATGATAGGTCGGGCACCCGTAATGGGCCCGAGCTATCCAAATCCCCTCAGTCTCGTGAGCCAATCACCCACTGACTTATACGTACGTTCTACTCCTCGGTCCACATTTTCAACGACGGGCCGGATAGAGGGGTTTTGCCGACATCCTGAACACGCGAGAACCCGCTGGTCAGACTTAGGAACCACGCACTTAAGGTCTTTGACTGACATGTCGGCCTCTAAATCCGGCGCTGCGTCTGGGTTAAGGAGCGCCGGCGCATAAAAACATAAATAATAGGACAACAGTAAACAATAAATTATTTGAAACTTTCAATTGTCAGAACACGATGAGCGAGGAGGACGGATCCGCTAGTACCGTTCCAACGCCGCCGACGGCAAAACCAAGGGGGATAGCCCCGCCAGGCCCTCAACGCCTTGGTTCCCTTGCACCGCTCTGATATCCCTGCGTCGTCGCCACTCGATCTCGATCCTTGAATCTCCTTGATGAAAGTCTGATGTCGTAACCACCAATGCTAGGCCCAGGGCTGGGTCTAGCTCCGACGGGCGTCTAACTAAACCCAACACTGCGCGACGCGCGGGCCGACTGAAAACACTTCGAAGCCTCCTGGCTATCGCTGTCGTACTCCGCACGTACACGCAGGTCGCAGACAAGCACATCAATCAATAAGACAAAATCTTTTTAATCCCAGTTTAATCAGAAAATAAACAAAATCAAGTCGGCGATCACGCCGGCCCTTCAATCATCAACAAATTATATCACGCGTGCCTCAAGCCTGCGCGCCGACACACCCTCTATTTTAGTCAACCATCCTACCAACCTAAATAGACGCTGCCGCGCCTCACACGGTATACTAAACTTTAAGTCAGACTGATTTTCTGTTGCTTGCAAAAACCAGGCCGGATACCCTTGTAAGGGTATTCGCACCGACACCGCACCACAGCTCCGATACCAAATTGCAAGGAAAATGAGCGATAGCGAACTTCGGAAACCAAGCAGCATCATACACATGAGACTAGTGCAAGGAAAATAAGCAACAGCGAGATGACAATCCCAGATCACACCATCACATTGCAAGCCAAATAGTCACACCGTGTACAGATAGCAGCATTGCACCAATAATACACCAATGGAGTTTCGTAGCACTGAAAACCAATGTCTGTGGAGAGCTCACTCTCTCCTCTCAACAAAAGAGTCCAGTTCCCTTACACTCACACTTGGCGCTCAGCGCCCAGCCTATTCCTACACAGCTACTACAGACTACAAAAAGACAATGCAACTGTTGACATCAGCAGYAGCCCSAAGTACTTGAAGATGCCRCCCATGCAGACCATCGCCAATACAAGGTACGTGCCCTCACATCACCATCATCATCATCATCCTTCACCTATCCCCTGACTTCACCCACACCTGTCCTCTCCTGTCACCCGAAGACCACCCCTGCGCTTCACTGTAGTCCAAGCCCACCAGCTATGGTGGCTGGGCTATGGCGCTGCCCTCAGCAGCGCCCTCCTCCTCTGCACGACCGCACGTGCTGCACCTCGCCTCTCAGCGCTAGCAGCAGCCTACGAGCATAAGCTCCAGCAGCGCTGCCGCCCAGCATGCGAGTGCCTGAATGCCCTGGCCTGGCCAGAGCTCTTTCCTTTATGGAAAGAGCTGGCTGCTTTCGCAGCCTGAATGGGATGGCCTGGGCCCAGAAGCTTCCGGAAGGCCCCGGGAGRCTGCTTGGATGCAGCAGCTACTGGGCTGCTGGGCCTCGTTCGGTTGGGCGCCCAACTGTCTCTGTATGAGGCTGCGATTCACGCCCAGGGCCTGCATTCTTTGGAAAAGCCCGGAGGGCCGTGGAAATGCCTGGGTTGCTCGGCCTGTGTTTCTTTCAACCAACTGGCGCGTCTCAACTGCCTGAACCCCAAATATGAAATTGACAGTCGAAGGCCTTTTGCAAAAAGCCAGGCCCGCCTTCACTTAGGGTGGGCACCTCCGCCTTCACTTAGGGCGGGTAAGGCTGCAGACAAGGCCCCATAGGCCTACCGAGGACCCTGATCCTCGCTTTCCCTCCTCCTTAACTTCGTGAGTCCTTTGAGAAGTCTATTATTCTGCAGGCATCTTCCCTTTCCGTTCTCTTTCATAGCCTGCAATCACTTGAGGTGCTGTTCTCATGAGTTCTTCTCGTGTGAACCACCGATCTTCTTTAGGATCCAGATGATGTCTGATGCTCACACGATACTGCATTCTTGGTATTGGAGGTCTCCCTCTGCTTGATGGTCGAGGAACAGGCATCATTCGATGCTCGACGATCTGGTCAATGTCCACTTCGCCATCCATGGTTGGGGACAACATCGATCTCCGAGAGGGAAACTGGTCTGTGGCAGAAAAAGGTGCCAGCTTGGAGGCATGGAAAACAGGATAGGTCCGTAAGTGTGCAGGGATGCGAATCACGTAGGAAGGCCCATCCGGTCGATCCCCTACAATATCTAAAATCTCCCAGGGCCCGAAGTACTGAGGCATCAGTTTCCTTGAGATCCCTATCTCTTGTCCCAGTTCAGTTGATTTCATCCAGACTCTCTCACCTGCCTGAAAGTTAGAAGGCCGTCTATGTTTGTTCTCAGATGCAGTCATAGCATCTTGAGACTTCTGAATATGTTCAACGGCCTGCTGCAGCAACTGTTCATACTTGACAACAAACTCTATGCTGCCAGGTGCTGCAGTAGGTTGTCTTTCTGGTAACAGAAAGTCAAGCGCAGATCTGGGCTTCCAACCAAGATGTAGCTGGTTGGGAGTCATACCAGTGGTGTTGTGCACAGCATTGTTGTACAGGCTGGCGACGAGAGGTAACTTTTTGTCCCAGTCATCCTGGCTTGGCTTAATATAATGCCTAAGCAGGTGTTGCACTACCCGGTTCATCTGTTCTGCTTGGCCATTTGACTCAGGGTGATTCCCTGACGTCATTTGGAACTTTGTGCCCATTTGCCCTATCTTGTGAACCTGACAGAGCTCACTTGTGAACCTGACATCCCTATCACTTACGATCGACGTAGGCAAACCGAAGTCACGAACCCAATTGCCCATAAACAGTTTGATAACGTGGTCAGTTTTAGCTGTTTCTGACATAGCGATTAGTCTTGCATACTTAGTGAAACGGTCCACTATTACGAAGATGTGTCTCTTTCCAAACTTACTGGTCACAAGAGTATCCATGAAGTCCATGGACACACTTTGACCAGGACCTCCAAGAATCGGCAAGGGCTTGATGAGCCCAAGCGGAGCCTGAGTCCTCGGTTTGTCCCTTTGGCAAACCTGGCAGGTTTCAACATATCGTTTTGCATCTTCCATCATAGAGGGCCACCAGAATCTCTGAACTAAGTTTGCTGCTGTCTTCGTATAGCCAAAATGACCAGTTGCATCATCACACTCTCCTAAAAATAAACTACGCAAAGACTCACTGTTAGCAACACATAGTCTTTTATTCCCTGCCTTATCAAGGAACAACAAGTCGCCTATCATTGTAAATTCGTCCACAGTCTTCTTATCCTTTGTCTTGAATCTACGAATGATCTCTGACATGACTGGGTCTCCCTGATAGGCTTCCACCAGCGATCGAGTAAGTTCGTCAGATATGCCAAACTCAGAAACTAGCGCGCCCAGATAATATGCCCTTCTCGATAGCACATCAGCCACTTTGTTGTACGTACCCTTGATAGAATCAAGTTGATAGTCACACATGTCTATCACTTGAATCCATCTCTTGAGTGCGTCCGACAAGACTGGTTGTGTCTTGATCCAGCGCAAAGTCTCATGGTCAGACCTCACATAGAAGAATCTTCCTAGGAGATAGTGTCTCCAATGAACTAGCGCTCTATACAGGCCGTAGAGCTCTCTCTCATAAGTGGACTTGGCCAACTTCTGAGATGGCATCTTCTTGCTCATGTACTCGATCGGTCTCAACTTGGGCCCTTCCTGTTGTGCAAGGACCGCGCCTATGCCATATTGGCTAGCGTCTGTGGTCACAACAAATGGCTGGTCAGGATCAGGAAGTTTGAGAACTTCATAGTGCGTCAGATCATACTTCAATTTCTTGGAGCTTGCTTCACACTCTTCAGTCCACTCCCAAAGGGTGTCAAGTCGAGTTAGATCCGTTAATGGGGAGGCTATAATACTCTGGTTCTTCACAAACGGACGATAATAGCCCGTCATCCCCAAAAACGATCTGACCTCAGTAACAGTCTGAGGTATGGGCCAGTCACGTATGCTAGCCACCTTCGCATTTTCCGGCCTCAATCCATCTGCTGAAATTTCATGACCCAAATACAGGATCTAGGTGCGACCAAACTCGCATTTATCCAAGTTCACTTTGTACTGGTGCTGTCTAAGGAGACCTAACACTGTTTTCAAGTGCTCAGCGTGCTCCTCTACAGTCCTACTAAAGATGAGAATATCGTCGAGGTACACAACGATAAACTTGTCCAAGTAGTCATGAAAGATCCGGTTCATCGTGTGCTGGAACGTATCAGGTGCATTGCTTAGGCCAAAGGGCATCACCACAAACTCGTACAGACCGTACCTGGTCTGAAATGCGGTTTTGTGCTGGTCCTCAGGTCTAACGGCAATTTGATGGTATCCGGACTTCAAATCTATCTTCGTGAAGTACCGACATCCTTGCACTTTATCCAAGAGGTCGTGAATGCGGGGTAGGGGCTCCGCGTTTTTAACGGTGATGGCATTGAGGCCTCGATAATCAATGCACATCCTTAATGGTCCTCCCTTCTTAGGAACAAATAATACTGGCGCACCGTAAGGGGAGGTACTAGGCCGCATCCATCCCTTCTCTGTGAGCTCCTTCAGTTGGCGGCGAAGCTCATCTAACTCCGCAGGAGACATCCTATAGATTCGTCCTCTGGGCACCTTACTACCTGGGACAACTTCTATTGCATGGACAACCTCCCTTTCCACCACACCTGTGGGCTCCTAAAAAAGGTCTGAATATTCTGCGACGACTCTTTCTATCTCTGGGGGTGATTTAACGGTCTCCCCTTTCTCAGAGACAAAGACTAGATACATGCCCTCCTCTTGATTCTGCTTATAGTAGTTATAGAAAGGATGAGGTACACATACACCCGTTGTTTTCCATTAAATTGCTAGCTTTATACTTCTGCAGTCTAACAGTTCTACCATTGGGCAATTTGTGGATCAACACCTTTCTATCCGAGTCAAACTAAGGTTGTGAGACTTCGAGGTAGTACATGCCTAGTAGCATATCGAATGGCAGTTCGTCGCTAACCAGGAAGGAGATCTTGTGGATCACTTCCCCTCCTCCATAGGAGAATGAACAGGCTACGTCCTTGACATAGTCTTTCACCACCATTTGGTGCTTGTTGGCTAGCGTAGAAGCTACAGTTCTGCTAAGCCGCTGCACTTGGTCCCCTAAGCGCAGTCTATCCGTACAAGCATGGATGATGAAATTTCGTGTAGAGCCTATGTCTGCGAAGGCGCCAACCTTGCGGCCACCTACATCTACTTCTACCACGAAATGCTCACCCTTTGGACCTCTACTGATCATCGCCCAAGAGTCCCTGGGGTCCTTCCCTGACCACTCAGTCTCTAACTCTTCTAGGGCCTCAGACACATCTCTCGAACAGAGCGTCGGTGGGTCTGAATGTGTCTGCGGGGCGATACGTGGGTCACTAGCCTTGGCCAATGCCTGAAGTGGGGAAGGCAACGTTACCACTTCAGCGCGAGTAAGAGCGGCCAACACTCCTACTGGCCCGAGGTGTTTCCCTGTGAGCTGCTCGCAGAAGCACTCCCAGGGTTTGAAGATAGACCCACCACCGTTGGTGAGGCTACC
>BFEA01000174.1:490729-519656 GCA_003427395.1 Chara braunii | reverse complement strand
AGAGAGAGAGAGAGAGAGAGAGAGAGAGAGAGAGAGAGAGAGAGAGAGAGAGAGAGAGAGAGCCCTGAGGTGACCCGATGGACTGTATGGGTGAGTGTGGGAAAGGTGGTCTACAAAAGCAAAGGTGGGTATCACTATGAGTGGAAGCAGCTTGGAAAGGGCGCAAAAATGTTGGGGCCAGGAATCAGGGAGGCAGAAAATTTTTGGACTGAAGACGAGGAGCGGGAGTGTGATGAAAGCATGGTTAGGTATCAAAATGCAGCAGAAATGTCTGAAGATGGTGGTACTGGTGGGAGACGATAGTGAGCCGGCATAGTTGTAGACGAGGAGGTGAAAATTGGGTGGTGGAGGAAGGGGGGAGTTGGAGGAAGGGGATCATCATGCTCAACATGAATTCAATATAATAGACCACCCCATCACATATCCACTAATCTAAACAAAACAGAATTTGAGCTATTTGATTATGAAGGTGGTGAAGGAACAACAACAACAACAACAACAACAACAACAACAACAACAACAACAACAACAACAACAACAACAACGACGACAACGACAACGACGACAACAACAGCGACAACAACAGCAACAACAGCAGCAGCAACAACAACAACAACAACAACAACAACAACAACAACAACAACAACAACAACAACAACGACAACAGCAACGGCAACGGCAACGGCAACGGCAACGGCAACGGCAACGACGATAATGACAACGACGACAGCAAAGGCGCTGAAGAAGGAGGCAGGACGATGATGAAAGCAAGGATGCACGTAACGTGGTGAACGGACAAAATGAAGATTAATTTCAGGGCGACGACATCGATGAACGTAGGGGAAAGGGATCAAAACGCAAAGGAAAAGACTTGAGCTCCTCTGTAACGAGCGCGTGGCTGGGGGAGACAGGGAGAGCCGAGGAAGAGGGGGGAGAGAGGGAGAGAGTGAGAGCATACACACACACTCACTCACTCGACACGACTGAGGGTCGGACGCAGACACAGTGGCAAGGACACAAAGTCGAAGTCTTGGATTCCGAATGCCGAAAACAGGAGCAAGTCACACTGAGTCCGAGTATAGCAGCTGAAACTGGTACGAGACTGGTTGCCCGTACTGTATGCGCCCGAATTGTAGCATGGCGCCAGTTGTCCAAAATCCGACGGTACCAAAGGAGGGGTTTGGAAAAAGGGTGCCAGGCCAAAAACGGGACGTAGCAAAAACAGCAACAAAATAGACCAGGGGTTGAGCCCTGGCGGAGTCCGTAACACTATCCCCTCCCTCTGAAAGGCAACGTCCCGGCTGCCAAAAACCTAAGGAAACAAAAAGAAACTGTGAAGGACGGGACAGGGCCGATCACTGGTCGGAAAAGGAGAAGGGAGTGATGCAAGTCACAGGGTATTCCGTCAGATGTTCTGCACAGGTGAAGGTATGATGTAACTGGGCAGGTCTACAGGGGAAGCTAAGAAACATTCAGGGAACAGGGGATTTCTATTGATGTTCTAATGGGTAAGGGGAAACAATGTCCAGGAAAACAGGGAATTTCTATTGATGTTCTAGTGGGTAAGGGGAACAATGGTCAGGGAAACAGGGAATTTCTATTGATGTTCTAGTGAGTAAGGGAGACAATGGTTAGGGGAACAGGGATTTTCTAATGATGTTCTACAGGGTTGTCAGGAAAAATAAAAGTGTTTGTTCAGGATGTAGGGGCTGGTATGTCCGAAGGAGTGGGAAGCAAAATCTCATGTAGGAACAAAGTGTCCAAGTGTCTTGAAAGGGGATCTGCAACGGTCTTGATCAGGTCTTGGAGTAGGTGGTAGAAGCAGTCCTCAGCGGCTGCGACAGGTGGAAGTCCAAGAAGCGTATCAGTAGTTCAAATGTCCAAAGTCCAAGTGCTAGGGTGCGTCCGGTGCACGAATTGCAATGAGGTCTGATCTGGAAGCAAGGAAGTCGCAGACTGATGCAATGATCCATGTCACAAGTTGCTGCTCAAGTAAGTCTGCGAGTCGGGATGCCGACCGATGAAACAGCATGGTGGCCAAACTAACTGCATAATCTCCATGATCAGTGAGGCAGCAGGCCATCGTCCTCGTGCGTTTGCCATTAGATCCTTTATCGCCGGCGTCACGCAAGTTCACAAGCATTGGACAAGAGAGACAAGGTAGTGGAGAGGACAGATGGGATAAGGCTAGGCGAGGGCAAGGGCAGATCAGACATCAGGAATCAGGATCGAGGGGAGGGTGGGCTGGGTTCAAGCGTGTGTGTGTAGAGCAGGGTTGCGAGGTTGTAGCAGGGTTTTAAGCGAAGGTTTAGGGTTTATGTCGGGGTATAGTTAGGATACAGGGTAGGCACGATCATAGGCACGAACAAGTTTCATGGCATTCTTGAGATTATCAAGGGGTTCCCATGTTGGTTCTTCATCAGGGTATCCGGTCCATTTTACTTTGTATTCGGTGATTGGTTCCGGGTGATCTGATACTTGAGTTGTTCTTCGTCCTATGATTGATTCGACTATGAATTCTGGGCCTGTTGGAAGCATGATTGGTGGAGGTCTAGGATAAGGGCGGTCAGCGAACTGGGGCGGGGATTCGTGGTATTCCTTGAGGTATTCTACGTGGAAGTCTGGGTGGACGCGACACATGTCAGGTGGAAGCTGAAGTTTGTAAGTCACGGGAGAGGTTTGTTCAATGATGGGGAAGGGACCGAGCCACTTGTTCGAGAGTTTCTTGGACAAGCCTTGTTCGGGTTCAAAGCGGAAAGCCAAACTTTGTCCCCTACTTTGAATAACACGTCACGTCTGTGTTTGTTAGTCTTGTTKGCTTGTTGTTCTTGTGTTCTTTCAAGGGCTTCGGTTGCTTCTCTGAGGAGTCTGTTCATTGTTGCTACCCATTCATTGAGAGAGGGGCAAGGGGTGGAGGGGCTGAGYTGCGAGGGAAGCAAGAAATCAGAGGGCAAGCGGGGATGGTAGCCAAGGTTGAGGTAGAAAGGGGACATGCCAATGGAGGCGCAGACAGCGTTGTTGTAGGCAATCTCGGCGGTTGTGAGCAATTGATTCCAGTCGTGTTGGTGTGGATGACAATACTTCCGCAAAATTCTTTGGAAAGTATCGCTCATCTTCTCGGTCTGGCCATCGGTCTGGGGGTGGAATGCAGTGCTATACTTGAGCGTGGTTCCGTAGGCTTGGAAGAGGTGTTTCCAGAACTGTGATAGGAAGCGGGGATCGCGGTCACTGATGATGTTCTCGGGGAGACCGTGGTGGCAAGCGACATGATCGAAGAAGAGTATGGCGATGTCTTTGGCATTGTGCGAGGTGGTACAAGGAATGAAGTGGGCGCGTTTGATCAGACGACAAACAATGACGTAGATGCAATCATGCCCACGGTCGGCCTCGGGGAGGCCGCACACGAAGTCCATGGAGATGGACTGCCATCGGTGGGTAGGGATGGGCAATGATTGGAGCTTGCCGGGCTTGGCCCGGTTCGAGGGATTAACGGCTTGACAGGTGGTGCATGAGCGGATGTATGCTTTGAGATCAGCAAGTAGAGAAGGCCAATGGAAGTAGCGGGAGATGGTGTCGAAGGTTTTCTGGAAACCGAGGTGGCCAGCGGTCTTGGCGTCGTGGTGCTCGACCAAGAGCTGGGTACGAAGACCACGTGCGTGAGGGATGCAGAGTCGGCGAGTGCCCTTGGTGTCAATGTAGAGTAGATTGTCATGGAGAGAGTAGTCAGGGATTGAGTCAAGGTTGCGGAGTTGGTCGTAAATGGAAGCGAAGTCTGGGCAAGAGAGGTAACCTTGGGTGTAGCGGCGATGTGACGAGGGAAGAAGTTGAATATGGGTCATGGCGGCTTAGACTTTCTCAGGGGGCTTGTGGTCGGGGGGCGGAGGGAAAGGGCATCAACAACGCGGTTGCTTTTGCCGGGGGTGTGGCAGATGGTGAAGGTGAATTGGGCAAGAAAGTCTAGCCATCGGGCTTGGCGGGGGGTGATGTCTTTCTTGGTAAGGATGGAGGAGACGACTGTGTTGTTAGTGTGGATGGTGAAGTATTGCCCGTCGAGGTACGAACGCCAGACTTTGAGGGCGTAGACCACGGCTAGGAGTTCCTTTTCGTTGGAGGGGTAATTCATCTCCGCAGGAAGGAGTTTCTTGCTAGCGAAGGCAATGGGGTGTTCGTCGGGTGGGGACTTTGAGTGAGCAGGGGAATCTTTGACAGAGGGGATCTCGGTGGGGTCAGGAGGGAAATGCTGGGACAGGACAACCCCATTGGCAAAGTCTGAGGCATCAGTAGTGACGAAGAAATGGCGAGTGGGGTCAGCGATCTTGAGGATGGGGGCGGTGGTGATGAGTTGCTTGAGTTTGTTGAAAGCGGCTTGGCGGCGTTCAGTCCATGTGAAGGACTTGGTGGCGCGGGTGAGCTCATGGAGAGGGTAGGAGACGTCGGAGAAGTTTTGAATGAAGGGGCGGTAATAGTTGGCGAGTCCAATGAATGAGCGAAGCTGGGTCAAGGTGGATGGAGGTGGGAACTCGACAAGGGCGAAGACCTTTTTGAGGTCCATGCGGATGCCGTCGGCCGAGACAATGTGACCAAGGTATTCTAGGCTAGGGGCAGCAAATGTACACTTGTTGAGCTTGGCGTAGAACTTCTGTTCTCGAAGGATGGAGAGAACTTTGCGAAGGTGTTCGAGATGGGATTTGAAGGTGGAGCTAAAGACGAGGATATCATCAAGGTAGATCACGACACAGACTTCGAGGAGGTCGCGAAAGATGTGATTCATGGTAGATTGGAATGTGACGGGGGCATTGGTGAGTCCGAAGGGCATCACAAGGAACTCGTAGTGCCCGAAGCGAGAGCGAAAGGCGGTCTTGTGGGTGTCCTCCTCGCGGATGCGGATCTGGTGGAAGCCATTGCAGAGATCAATCTTGGTGAAATACTTGGCTCCACGGAGGCGAGCAAGAAGCTCGGATATGCGAGGGAGTGGGTACTTGTTCTTGATCGTGATCCGGTTCAGGGCACGGTAGTCTGTGCACATGCGGAGTTCCGAGGTGCCGTTCTTCTTAACGAAGAGACAGCTGGTTCCGAAGGGGGAGGAGCTAGGCTTAATGAATCCTTTCTCAAGGAGTTCATTAAGTTGTCGCTTCATCTCTTCGGCCTCGGGGACGGAGACTGGTACGGGGGGCGGCAAGGAGGAGAGTTGCCGGGCTCGAGATCAATGGTGTGGGATACACCGCGATCGGGAGGTAGACCGGCGGGCAAGGACTCGGGGAAGACATCTTTGAATTTGGAGAGGAGGGCGGTGATGTGGGGTTAGAAAGAGGATCTTGGTCGGGTTCGTTTGTTGGAAGCAAGTCCTCGGGACGCTCACGATCGATGACAAGGCAATAGTAAGCGGAGTCAGGGTGTTCACAGGACATGTGGAGGAATTGATGTGGGGAGACGGGGGGTGGGGGGGAAGGGGGAAGAAGGTAGGAGATGTCAATGGGAGAGTCGGGAGTGTTGGTGAGGCGGACGAAGGTGGGGTGGAAGGGGGAAGAGGAATTTTTCGTCTCTACTCCGCCATTTTCTTTGTCTATTCCGAATGCATCTCTCGCAGACCCATGGTCAGATTCACTTCCCCTCCTTGTTGAGAGTGAGGGTGATGGTGCACAGCTAGGATCATGTTCTGCTATCCACCTAGTGTGCAAAATGAGAACGAATCTCCCGTTAGAAAGTGACCAGGTTCATCACCCTGCGCAATATTTAACCCTTATACCGGCCATGCGACCTGCTAAAATCGAATTCTGACGCAACAGAGCGACTCGCCATGTCTAAAAACCCCAGTTTAGAGTCTTAGCTTGCTCAAAACGACCAAGGAACGACCGAGATAATCAAAATTTACTCCCCCCCCTTTCTCCTCACTGTCTCCCTCGACACTTTTGCTGGCTCTCTTCCTCCTATACTCCCCCATACACTCTCCAATCCGCCAAACTCAGCCTGCCATCTGATTCACCCACCAAAAAGCTCCTACAAGGCACTTTTCACTACTCAGATCCATTCCGGAACGAGCGAGTTGTACATCTCCCCCCCCCCTGGCATACACATCCTTCCTTTCTTCATCAATTTCTTTCCTTCCTCTGAATGCACCTGGCGCAGATATGCTTCAGATTCACTCCTTCCTTCAGTCAATGCAGCCTTGTTGGGTTGAGTGCAGAGTCCGGAGCTGCTGCTAGTGGAGCTGTCCGGCCTCAGCTATGGCCGCAATCAACGCGGTGGCTGCCCCGTGTACACTCCACTAAGAAACAACGCACCCTCCACTAAGACTGCGAACAGAAAAAGCAGCGAGGTGAACCTCAGAACCGTCGACCTCCGCCCCCTTTTCTACTCGATTCTTCCCATGGGCGTGGCACTGGAACACCCCCATGGCCCTGGCCGGTCCCGGGTAATTCAGAATCATAGCATGCTGTTCATTTGCCTCCATTGGACTTCGGACTCGTGTCTGTATTTTCAACAGTTCATGGGTGTACCGACTGAGCCGGGCCAGCTGGTTCTTGGCCTGGCCAATCCTGGTACCAGATGTAGAAGTCACCACAGTCCCCTCTCCTGCCGTGTATGGTCTCACTGCTGCGCAGTAAAACAGTTCCACAGCTCCAGTTACCCCGAGGGAGACCTATTGAGGGAACCTGCTACTTGGCGGCCTGGCTAGCCTTCCGCCCTATACCCAGGTCCGATGGATGGTTGGCAGCGGTATTGCTGCGGGCCTCTACTGACACTCCCTGTGGCACCGCATTGCTCAGCCATAGTTCACCATCTTGTTAGTCCCACCGGGAATGCTCACACTGCGACTCCAAATCTGCGAAATATAGAGATTTGGGATAGGCTGAACTCGAGGTTTTTGGGCATGGGTTAGGTCACACTGATGTACCTTTTCAAATGGGACAAGACCCTGCCTGTCTGCAGCAATGGCGAATCGGTACTTTGCTGGTCACACGGCGCCACTCACAGATCTTGCGCAAGAACTCTTCGTGAACGAAGATAATAAACTAACTAACTAAATAAATGATAAAAATAGGACTTTTTTTTTTTTTTTTTTTTTTGGTAAACTTTCGGTTTCTATCTTCGACAGTTCATAAGTGTACTAACTGTACCAGGCTGCTGGTTTCAATAGTTCAGATCCGTACTTCATGGGCTAGGCTCTTGGGTCTGTATTTCAATAGTTCAATAGTTCAACGGATCCGAACGCGGGTTTGTATTTCAAAAGTTCAATGGCGTACCCACTGAGCTAGGCTCTTGGGTCTACAGCCGGTCCCAAGACCGGTACCGGACCGCGTCCCAAGGTGGGATAAAATAGGTAAATAAATAATAATAAAAAAAAGTCAGAAATATAGGAGAGTGGCGACGGGAGGGGAAGGACCGTCGAAACCCGACCCTCGGTCATGTCCATCGTCCCGCGATCAGACTTCCTGGCAAAACTAAGGGGGATAGTCCCGTGCGACCCTCGTCCCCTCAATTTCCTTCCTAAGACGCTCCTTCGCTCCTTCGCTGTCGACTGCTGGCCTCGATCCCCGGGTCTTCGTAGTTTCAATCCAAAGTCGTAACCTATAGGGCTAGGCTCAAGCTTGGATGAAACAAGCGCGGACTTAGTTATAAAGACGTTTGTTTTCAGGCCTAGGCCTATCGGACTGTACTTGAAGGTCATACTTAGGCACACCTGCCATTTCTAGGGCTCCTATATGTCGACCCTTGCCATATGACGGGGTCAATTTTACCTGCTACATTCGTGCATGCGGCATAATCAAGTCGTTACCCAAAAACCCCAGCTTTCTCACTAGGCTACCAAAAGACCACGCTTTTACCACCCCAGCGTCGGAACTCCAACTTTTATAGAGCCGTTCGCGGCTTTTACCATTGACCAAATATCATGGTCGGCCTAGGAAGTCAAACACTTTGCACCTCACTAATCCTAGTGCCGTAGCAAATAGCCTTGATCATCACTGTCGATCTCGAACGCGAATGCGCAGCGCGTGCGCTACTGCAGTTTCTTCACACTCCTTTTCTAGCACACGCTACTAAGCGCGGGCGCCGCTCTCCTAAATATAGCCAGATGTCCGCCTAAAACCCCATGCGTGCCCTCGAAGTGCACGCCCACGCACTCTCTCATCAAATCAGAAACGCTTGTCATTCCCAACCCCTTAGAGTTGGTTATGGTCACACAAAAATGAGACACCCGCTCGAATATCGTCGAAAACACCCCTTCTGCGAGATGCAAAAATGTGCCTAAATACCCTTGTAAGGGTAAGGGTATTCGGGCCGACAACGTTCTTAACAGTGATGGCATTCAGACCCCTATAATCAATGCACATCCTCAAGGTACCTCCCTTCTTCGGTACGAATAGGACTGGAGCGTCGTAAGGGGAGGTACTAGGCCGAATCCAACCCTTCTCTATGAGCTCCTTGAGCTGGCGGCGGAGCTCATCTAACTCCACAGGAGACATCCTATAGATTCGTCCTCTAGGCACCTTACTACCTGAGACAACCTCTATTGCGTGGACAACCTCCCTTTCTACCATGCCTGTGGGCTCCTAGAAAAGGTCTGAATACTGAGCGACGACTGATTCTATCTCTGGGGGTGTTTTTACGACCTCCCCTTTCTCAGAGACATACTAGATACATGCCCTCCTCGTGATTCTGTTTATAATAGTTATAAAAAGATGATGCACACATGCACCCGTAGTTTTCTATCAGACTGCTAGCTTTAAACTTCTGCAATCTAACAAATCTATCGTTGGGCAATTTGTGAATCAACATCTTTCTATCCCAGACAAACTGCAATTGCGTGACCTCGAGGTAGTACATACCTAGGAGCATGTCAAAGGGCAGTTCGGTGCTAACCAGGAAGGAGACTTTGGAGAAGGTACAGACTACGTTCTTGACATAGTCTTTTACCAACATTTGGTGCTTGTTGGCCAGCGTAGAAGCTACAGTTCTGCTAAGCCGATGCACTTGGTCCCCTAAGCGCAGTCTATCCACACAAGCACGACTGATCAAGTTCCGTGTAGAGCCTATGTCTGCGAAGGCGCCAACTTTGCGGCCACCTACATCAACCTCTACCACAAAATGTTCACCCTTTTGACCTCTACTGATCATCGCCCAAGAGTCCCTGAGGTCCTTCCCTGACCACTCAGTTTCTAACTCTTCTAGGGCCTCAGACACATCTCTCGAACAGAGCGTCGGTGGGTCTGAATGTGCCTGCGGGGCGATACGTGGGTCACTAGCCTTGGCCAACGCCTGAAGTGGGGAAGGCAACGTTACCACTTCAGAGCGAGTAAGAGCGACTAAAACTCCTATTGGCCCGAGGTGTTTCCCTGCGAAGTGCTCGCAGAAGCACCGCCAGAGTTCGAAGAAAGTCCCACCACCGTTGGTGAGGCTACCCTCGTGGTTACCTTTTTGCCTCGGCATGTTCGGGACGTGTGGCCATAATTGCCACAGTTCATGCAAGTGCCCCTAGCGACTCGGTCCCTACACACCTCATACTCTAAACCAAGTTTTACCGATGCGGGTGTTCCTTGGTCGCCCTGGCCCGTGGACCGTACTACCTTCTTTTTCCCGGTCCCCCTAGCCTTTTCCTTGATAGGTGCCACGACTCCCCCATCCGAAATCTCACTGGCCCTATCATGCTCTGTTTGGGAAGTCGTCAATTTCTGTCGTCTAACCATCGTGGTCGACGAACATTAGTTGACCTTTCTTTTTCCAGTCCTGGGGTAGTCTCTTCTACCATCGCCCTGACTCTGATGCGCAAATCCCAACTTTGCCTCTATGTCTAAGGCCTTCTTGCTGAATGAAGCGAAGTTGTGCTGATCGATATAGGCCTCGTCTACCAGCTTTGTCCTTACCTCTGAGGGTAGACATCTAAGGTAATCTGTGAGTACCTGTTGGTCATAGCACACACCAGGTACCACGAGCAGACGTTCTAATGTGGCCGTTGGCTCACGAACATTCTTGTACCTTCTGGCACAGGGACTGTTGATTGCATCGGTGGCCTTTTGAGCCCCTTGAGGGTCATGCCACCTGTTGTACACGGACCGTACAAACTCTTCCAATGTCTGGGCCTGGGCCCAGGCATCAAAATTTTGACCGTAGCCCTGCTGTTGCACTAGGCCATTCAACCAATGGGCTGCTGACCCCTCTAAAAAGGAGGCAGCCACTACAACTTCTTGCTCTGGCCTGGTAAGTTTGTGCCTTACATAAGTAGGCACCGTCCTTACCCAGGTATCCAAATCCTCGTCCTTCTTCCTGTCGCCGGAGAAGGGCTTAGGACTCACTAGGGTATTTTGGGCATCCACTGCATAGGCTGCATGAGCCCAGAGGCTTGCTGCAGTGGCTGCATGGCCGCCGAAACAGGTTGCTGCACACTAACCTGGGCCTGACTTGACAGTTGGACTGTAGTAACCACTGTCGTCGATGGTACGGCTGAGACTCTATGAATCGGACCACTAGTTGCTACAAAACCACCTGGAGAGGGCATGCCATACACAGGCGAGAAAGAAGGTCCTACCGGCGACAGCGTCCCTGATGGACCCGCACCCGAAGGGGGAGCTACAACAAACTGAGGGTGCCTCATCAATGGATGAGAGATGAGGAGCCTGCAATGCAGCCAAAATTCTTTTCTGGCCTGCCACTAGTTCAGCCAACACCTCCTGCTGAACTACCTGCGTCTCCGCCACACACAGGAGCGAGTTATGCAGTGCTTGTATCGCAGGGTCAAGTGTTGACTCATCTAGTGCTTCTAATCTGCTTAACTCCTGCAATCTATTGCCTAGTCTAGCTTTTCTCATGATTGTTTTTCTTCTCCTCTCTGCTGCCTCATCCAATTGCCGCTGTAGCTCATCCTGAAGTTCTTCTGCTTGGAGGATTTCGTAATCCTTCGGCGTGAGTTGAGTCTGCTCGCTGACTCGCAAGCCAGCACTCTGGCTAATGGACCCTTGAGAACCACTCTGACCAACTCCTGAGGAAAAGGCCTGTGACGAAGCCTGCGACATGGTAGAGGAAGTAGCCTTGGTAGTACCAGTACTAACTATAGTTCTAGACCTGGCGCTATCCTCACCCACCCTCACTCTTCTTGCCGCTGCTCTCTCTCTAGCCTCTCTCCGCAGTCTCTTCTCGTCTCCTGGACCTAGCTCTAGGAAAGTCAAGGGTCGACTACGAGCAGTTCCACGAGTAGTCCTACGATCGTCCACTAAAAACTCCTCCTCACTAGTGCTTGCATCACTCATGACCTACAGTGTGTGTGATCTAAACTAGAATGCACACTGAATCCTACCTTAGCCTGACACACAACCGATTACAAATCACAACTAATTTCAGTCGGACTGGACAGAAACAGTTAGGTGATGTAGTAACAACTAATGTCAGATCCTACAGGAAATATCATATCTATTTTTAGATTACTCTAGAACAGAGTGTAATGCAGCAAAAAACTAATTTGTCTGCAACTGTCTGTCGGTTGTTAGTAAAGTCTGTAACAACTAAATAATAAAAAATAGAAATAATATCTCCTGTTGGAGATGTATACTGGATGGCAGATTGCCTAATGATTGCCACTGTGAACAGTTACCGAAATCCCCCCTCCCCCTGTATACTTCTTGAGTTGTCACTTTGTGTCAACGCCTTGAGCATCTGGTTGAGCAGCGTGTCTGAAGGTGTGCAATCCGACCCACCCCTGTGCCCCAAGTCAACGCCGAACCTGCCAGCCCCTGCACATTATTTACCCTCGCATGCAACGAGCCTTACACCCGGTTTGATCTGGCTGAGCAGGAGGCATTTAAGGAGATCCCCCGTAACTCCTCAGGAATTATTTAATGTCGCAGACAGGACGACGATCACAGCCAGAGTCAACACCGAGTACCTGCCAGAATTATTTAGAGACGGTCTGGTAAGCGTCTGTTCAAAGGGCTGGCATGCCCACATGACCTCTATTGCGCAGGCAGCGGAACCAAGGACTTGCGGCAAAGCATGCGTGTACTAGTCCCAGCGGGTTGGCATGGTGACCGTGACCCAAGTGCTTCGTCCAGGGCCCTTCACAGGCTTCACCCGTCTCCCACCAGATTGCTGCGCAGGAAGAATGTCGACTCTCAAGGTTGAGCGCTCACGACACCTCACATCGAGAGGACTCTCAAGAGAAGACTCACTTCCTCACGGTAAGAAGTAATGAAGAGGGTAGATAAGGAAGAGAGCAACGTACCTTATAATGCTGCCCCCAACCACAAATTTCTCACCGGCAACCTGATGTGCATTTATGATGACCGGTCTTTGCCTCGGCACAACCAACAACAGAAATGTAGTTCCACCTCGGCTTAATATGCCACATCAGCGAGCTCTCATCATCCAGCATACACCCCGTATGTCACCACATAGCTTCCTAGCGCGCCCACACGACCCTAGGCCGCCTTATGTTCAACGCCCAAGCCTTATCACTGCCCCACACCTCATGTGAAGCACCGAACAGCTATTGTGAAAAACCAATGAAGCGCAATATGAGCCAGCTCGGATACCAAATTGCAAGGAAAATGAGCAACAGCGAGATGACAATTCCAGAATACACCATCACATTGAAAGCCAGATAGTCACACCGTGTCCAGAGAGCAGCATTGCACCAATAATACACCAATGGAGGTTCGTAGTACTGAAAACCAATGTCAAGGAGAGCTTTCTCTCTCCACCAACAACACAAGAGTCCAGTCCCTTCACACTCCTACTTGGTGCTCAGCGCCCAGCCTACTCCTGCACAACTACGATCAGCCTACTAATAGACAATGCAACTGTTGACATCAGCAGCAACCCGAAGTACTTGAAGATGTCGCCCAAATGCATACCATCACCAATACAAGGTATGTGCCCTCACATCATCATCATCATCATCATCATCCTTCACCCTTCCCTGACTTTACACCCACGTCTTCCTCCCTTACACCCGTAGACCACTCATGCGCCTCATTGTAGTCCAAGCCCACCAGCTATGGTGGCTGGGCTATGGCGCTGCCCTCAGCAGCGCCCTTCTTCCCTCCACGACCGCACGTGCTGCACCTCGCCTCTCAGTGCCAGCGGCAGCCCACGAGCCTTTGCTCCAGCAGCGCTGCCGCTAGCATGCGAGTGCCTCAATGAGGCTCCAAGTGGCGAGCTATCTCCTATATGGAAAGAGCCTGCCTGCTTCGCAGCCTGGCTGGGCTTGGCCTGGCCCAGAAGCTTCCGGTAGGCCCCAGGATGTTGCGTGCTACTTTGCAGTTACTGGGCCTCTGGTGGTTGGGCCTCCCAACTGTCAGTGTATGAGGCTGCGTTTCTCGTCCAGGGCCTGCGTGCTTCAGAAAGGCCCAGAAGGCCGTGGAAATGTCTTGGTTGCTCGGCCTGTGTTTCGCTCAACTAACTGGCGCGTTGCAACTGCCTGGACCCCAAAATATGAAATTGACAGTCGAAGGCCTCTTGTGACAAGTTAGGCCCGCCTTCACTTAGGGCGGGCACCACTGCAACCGGGGCCCCTTAGGCCTGCCGAGGACCCAGATCCTCGCAAAAAGAAGAAAAACAGAAAATTCGAAGTTGGGTTGGGGGGGGATGGAAAAGTGATGAAGAAAGAGAGAAATAGGTGAGAAGAGAAAGAAAAAGTTAAGCGGGAGATGGGGGAGATGATGGGGTTGTAGTTGGGGGAGGGAAGGAGGAGAGGAGGGTGGTAGAATGGGAGAGAAGGATATGGAAAAGGTGGAGAGGAGTAGATGAGATTAGTGGGAGATGGTGAGTGGGGTGGAGAGGAGAGAAAAAGGTTGTGGAAGATGAGTGGAGAGGGAGGTAGGAGTAGAGAGTAGTGATAGGGGGGGAGAAAAGATGATTAGATGATGGGCGGGGGGCGGAAGAAAAGAGGTTAGGGAGAAAGGGTTAGTGGCAGGATGGTGATACCGAGCTCTTGGGTGGCCAAGAGCAGAGCACTACCAGGAGTAGATGAGATTAGTGGGAGATGGTGAGTGGGGAGGAGAGGAGAGAAAAAGGTTGTGGAAGATGAGTGGAGAGGGAGGTAGGAGTAGAGAGTAGTGGTAGGGGAGGAGAAAAGATGATTAGATGATGGGGGGGGGGGAGAGAGAAAAGAGGTTAGGGTTAGGGTTAGGATGGTGATACCGAGCTCTTGGGTGGCCAAGAGCAGAGCACTACCAAGATCCACAAGATCTTGGCCTTGAAGGTGCAGCTGGCCTGATGCCACTGCAAAAAGAAAATGTTGGGGTGGGCTGAAATCTTGATCAGCCACCCAGATGCTCCTGTAGTGAAGCCCCCTAGCCAGGGGGGTCTTCAAGATCCACGACAAGCTGTCATGTGGCACTGCAAAGAGGCAACACGTGCCAGCCACGTGTGCAGGCAGTAGCAACCAGGGGGGGGGGGGGGGGGGGGGGGGGGGGGGGGGGGGGGGGGGGGGGGGTGTTAAATAGTTGTTGTGCCACCTCTTCAACAACAGCAAGCCACAGTATTAGCTCATACTGTGGCTTTGGTCAGTGTGTTAAGACATTGGCTACGCACGCGCATGAGCAGTAGCTGCCCAGGTTCAAACCCTGGCAGCTGCACTCTCGGATCTTAATAAAATATAATTCGGGAGCGGGGCGGGGCGGGGTAGCGTGGGCACATGGCGCGTGCGGTGGCCTTGGCCTCGGCGCTTCCGCGCACGCGTTGTGCTAGCGCTCTCCTTTTCCGCCACCTATCTTCTCTCCACGCTTCTTTTTTTTTTGCCGTTTTTTTGACGTTTTCGCCCCAAAACCCCCTGAAAATCCCGTTGTCGATTTTACACCGATTCCCACTGTTACGTGTCGGTCGGGAGGGCGGGTTGGAGCGGGGACCGTTCCCGCTCTGATACCAGTGTGCCGGACCCGCCGGGATGGCGGTCCGACAGGATGGAGACGAAGGGGTAGAGGAAGGAGGAAGTGGAGGAGGAGCTAGAAGGGACAGCGCAGCTCCGGCGCAGACTCAGCACCGCTCGTACTCCAACAAGTGCAAAAATGATGAATGACAA
The DNA here is from genome assembly GCA_003427395.1 of Chara braunii. Lineage (NCBI taxonomy): Eukaryota > Viridiplantae > Streptophyta > Charophyceae > Charales > Characeae > Chara > Chara braunii. Next base: position 504,646 of record BFEA01000174.1, on the reverse strand, counting down.
AAAACGGACAACAGCTGGGGTATACCCCCAGCGGACTGACTGACTGGCCTGGACTGGCCTGGTACCGACAGTGATACCGGGCATGACTGGAACATCACAAGGCCTGTGGGTTCAGGCCACGGCCTGGTCCCACAGGCCGAACTGGCAAATAGCTAAATAGGCTCTGGCTGTAGGCCAGGGCAGATGGAGGCCCGCTGCAAGGCAGTAACAATACTACCTCAGGAGGCTTTACTGTAAATGTCTTACAGTTAGCATTTCACAGCCGCCACCTTCTTATGCGTCATGCGACGCCAGGCGAGGACCTCAATAACCATCCTCATATTTCTCCCTGCATTTTACACAGACCTGGGCATTATATGGCACTCATTCGTGCAGCTGCCCAGTAGGAACTGTGGGATGGTGGGACGATGAGTCAAGCTATTTTTGACGTTACTGAATTTTGGAGTGCATTGTCAAATCATACTTTATTCTGGATTATTCACCGACTCTCGTGTGACACCTGTCGGGACAGAGACGCAGTGCTCCTTGGCTGTGGAATGCATCATCTATGCCATAGCCATTACCAATCTATTGCGACTGCCGCCATCTGTACTGAAGGGTGTCCAACATTTCCTCATTGTACACATCCCTGTCACCTAGATATTTGTTGTCCCTTTTGTGCCCAAGGACGCTATCAGAACTGCATGATGCCGCACTGTAATGAATGTCCTGCTGTTTTTTTGCCATGTGGACAACATGTCCTCTGTCAGGACTGTTTTGATGGGATGGTTCGTGCTAGCCGTCCTGTTGAATGTTGTGCTGGCGCAGCCCTCCTTGGGTATCCTTGTGAACATCCACATCATCCTCGCCGTAGCTGTCCTATCTGCCGAGGTGGGGNGGGGGGGGGGAAGAGGTTAGGGGAGAAAGGGTTAGTGGCAGGATGGTGATACCGAGCTCTTGGGTGGCCAAGAGCAGAGCACTACCAAGATCCACAGGATTTTGGCCTTGAAGGTGCAGTTGGCCTGATGCCACTGCAAAAAGAAAATGTTGGGGTGGGCTGAGATCTTGATCAGCCACCCAGATGTTCCTGTAGTGCAGCCCCCTAGCCAGGGGGTCTTCAAGATCCACAACAAGCTGCCACGTGGCACTGCAAAGTGGCAGCATGTGCTAGCCACGTGTGGAGGCAGCAACACCCAACGGGGGGGGGGGGCAAATAGGTTTGCCGCACGCTGCTCGCTGCTCGCCGACCGGGGGCCACCTCTTTAACAACAGCAAGCCACAATATTATCTCATACTGTGGCTTTGGCCATTGTGTTAAGTTTCTGGCTACGCACGCTCATGAGCAGCAGCTGCCCAGGTTCAAACCCTGGCAGCTGCACTCTCGGATCTTAATAAAATATAATCCGGGAGCGGGGCGGGGCAGCGGGGTGGCGTGGGCGCGTGCGGCGGCCTTGGCCTTGGCGTCGTGCTGATCCTCTCCTTTTCGCCACGTGTCCGTCTCTCCACGCTGCTGTTCTTTCAGCCGTTTTTCGCGGTTTTCGCCCGCTATCGGGGTTACGTCGATTCCCGCTGTTACGTGCGGGGGGGAGGGCGGGTTGGAGCGGGAACCGTTCCCGCTCTGATACCAGTGTGCCGGACCCGCCGGGATGGCGGTCCGACAGGATGGAGATGAAGGGGTAGAGGAAGGAGGAAGTGGAGATGGAGCTGGAAGGGACAGCGCAGCTCCGACACAGACTCGACACCGCACGTACTCCAACAAGTGCAAAAATGATGAATGACGAAAAACAGACAACAACTGGGGTATACCCCCGGCGGACTGACTGACTAGACTGGACTGGCCTGGTACCGACAATGGTACTGGGCAGGACTAGAACAACACACGGCCTGTGTGGTCAGGCCACGGCCTGGTCCCACAGGCCGAACTGGCAAATAGCCAAATAGGCCCTGGCTGTAGGCCTGGGCAGATGAAGGCCCGCTGCAAGAGGACTCTCAAGACAAGACTCACTTCCTGACGGTAAGAAGCAATGGAAAGGGTAGATAAGGAAGGAAGCAACATACCTCATAATGCTGCCCTAAACCACAGATTTCTCACCGGCAACCTGATGTGCATTTATGATGACCGGTCTTTGCCTCGGCACAACCAACAGCAGAATGTAGTTCCACCTCGGCTTAAATGCCACTTCAGCGAGCTCTCATCATCCAGCGTACAGCCCTAATGTCTCCAAATAGCTTTCCGGCATGCCCACACGACCCTGGGCCGCCTTGCGTTCAACGCCCAAACCTTATCACTGCCCCACACCTCATGCGAAGCACCGAACAGCTATTGCGAAGAACCAATGAGCGCAGTTCGAACCAGCTCCGATACCAAATTGCAAGGAAAATGAACAGAAGCGAGATGATAATATTCAGATTGCACAATCACATTGAAAGCCAAATCGTAACACACTATTCAGGAAGCAGCATTGCACCAATATTACACCAATGGAGAATCGTAGCACTGAAAGGCAATGTCAATGAGAGCTTGCTCTCGCCACCACCACCATATATATCCAGTCTCTATCTCCCTACTTGGCGCTCGGTGCCCAGCCTACTCCCTACACAGCTACTACTAGCCCTACTAATTGACAATGCAACTGTTGGCGTCAGCAGCACCCGAAGTACTTGAAGATGTCGCCCATGCAGAACCGTCGCCAATACCAGGTATGTGCCCTCGCATCATCATCATCATCATCCTTCTCTCTCCCCCTTGACTCTCTCCCACGTCTCCCTTTGTTGTACACCCGAAGACCACCCCTGCGCCTCACTGTACATCCAAGCCCTGCCAGCTATGGAGGCTGGGCTATGGTGCTGCCCTCAGCACCGCCCTGCTCCCTGCACGACCGCACGTGCCTGCACCTCGCCGCTCAGCGCTAGCAGCAGCCCACAAGCTTTAGCTCCAGCATGCAAGTGCCCCAATGCCTGGCCAGGCAGCGAGCTCTTCCCTTTATGGAAAGAGCCTGCCTCATTCGGCAGCCTGTCTGGACTGGCCTGGACCCAGAAGCTTCCGGTAGGCCCCAGGATGCTGCACCTCATTCGATTGGGCCTTCCAACTGTCTGTGTATGAGGCTGCGAATCTCGCCCAGGGCCTGTGCTTTTGGAGAGGCCTAGAAGGCCTGGGAATTTCCACGCTGCTCGGCCTGTGTTTTCCTTCAACCAACTGGCGCGACGAAACTGCCTGGACCACAAATACAAAATTGACAGCAAGGGCCTCTCGTAATTTGTTTGGCCCGCCTTCACTTAGGGCGGGCACATTTGCTGCAGGGGCCCCTTAGGCCTGCCGAGGACCGAGATCCTCGCATTAGGAATATTCCACGATTTATTTCGCGATTTATTTTCTTGAAAATACGAATATCCCGTGATTTTTATTTTCGCGATTTTCTTTCCTTAGTCCGTGAATTTACGAGAATTTATCTTTCTGAAAATCAGAGTTATTTTGCGAATTCCACTTTGTGAGGATCTAGATCCTCGGCCGTGTCTGAAAGATGTTGTGCCCGCCCTAAGTGAAGTCGGGCCTGCAAATATGTGCCAATGCCTCTTTATAGGGCTATGAGACCAGGCTGAGGGGCCCAAGCAGAGCCTGTTGTAAACCCCATGTGGGCATGGATCTTCAACGAGGCCTTGTTACGAGTTGGCTCCTTGGCATGCCCTGTAAGGCCCTATCAGCAAGCATGAGCCCGCCCTAAGTGAAGGCGGGCCCCCTGAATTTCAATATGGCCTGAGTTCGTCAATTTTGGCTAAGTTTGGTGGGCGCCAGACAGTTGCCGTGCGCCAGTTGGTTACATCCTCCACACTCGTGAGAATCATAAATAATTCTTGAGCCTTGTAGGCTCTTCCAGCAGCACAGGCGAAGCAGGGAGAACCTCACGTTTACTCCTGGGGGGTTAGGCAAGCTCAACCAATTCGGTCCCAGGCCACTAACTGAATGGGCCTGGGCGCAGGCACTTTGGCCCGATTGGAAGGTACTGGAAATACACGAGGCCCAGCCAGGGAGCAGATTGGGCGAGCACTTTCCATAAAAGAAAGAGCTCGCCACTGGTGGAGACATTCGGGCACTAGGCAGTACATGCGGCAACACTGCTTGAGTGGGCGCTCGCGGGCTGTGCGCATTGCACTAGCGCTAGTTGCCAGGCAGTGCGCACGGGCGCTGGAAGAAGGCAGGGCGCTGCCGAGGGCAGCGCCATAGCCAGCCCTACATAGCCAGGGCTTGGCTTGGACAGCCAGTGGAGGTGGTGGTGGTCTTCGTGCATGAGGGAGAAGACGTGGGAGGAAGACAAGGACAGGGATAGGCAGGGAGAGATGAGGATGATGATGTGAGGGCTCATACCTGGTATTGGCGATGGTCTGCATCTTCAAGTACTTTGGTGGCTGCTGACGTCAACAATTGCATTGTCAATTCGTAGGCAGGAAGTAGCTGTGTAGTGAGTAGCCTGGGCGCTGAGCGCCAAGTAGGGAGAGAGGGCCTGGATACGTATGTTGGTGGGGACGAGAGTTAGCTCTCATTGACATTCGGTTTCAGTGTTTCGATTCTCCATTGGTGTAATATTGGTGCAATGCTGCTTTCTAGACACTGTGGGACTTTCTTGCTTTCAATGTGATTGTGCTATCTGGATTCTGTCATCTCTCTATCTCTCATTTTCCTTGCAATTTGGTATCGGAGCAGGTTCGAACCACTCCGCTGGTTCCTTCGCAATAGCTGTTTTAATCAGTTCCACATCATCATCTGGAGCAATGTCGACATGAAGACCATCAGGTACGTATCCTCGAACTCTCCATAGTCTTGATCTCCTCCTGAAGTGACGACAAAACAGAACAGCAATGCCGATTACGTAGTCCTAGCCATAGAACACGTGGTCAGCAGCCACGTCAGCCAACAATACACGTGGCAGCAGCCACATCAGCGATGGCGCATGGCAGCTGCCACGTCAGTATGCCAAGAAGACAAGAGCAAGCCGGCCACCATGCCGGACTAGCAGCTCCTCGCCAAGTTATAATGCCAGCGTTGCAGCGTCGAGCTAGCGTTGAAGTCAACGCGTGAAGTCAGCATCAACGCAAGACAGAATGAATGTCAAGTCAGGGAGTCAGCCTTTCTGTAGTGTTGACGCGGGGTCTGGACCCCGGATGCTGTATCCCTCAACCGTCCAGATCGCAATGCGAATGAGGGCCCAGATTGGCCTGAAACCAAATTCCCTCCGCCCTGGATGCTGTCTGGGTACCTGTGCACAACAAGTGAGTGTATCCAACCAAGGGTCTGGGTGCGGTACCTTTGACTTTGCAGTTGACTTTGACTCTTGAATTTCCTGTGTGTAGCGTTCGGTCACACAGCCACACTCGACAGACTCAGGCCTGGGCGTGCCTTGGTCACACAACCCAACGCAGATCAACTCAAATCTGTGTTTCCTGGGGCTAGGTTCTGAGCCCCAGGCTACTTCTGAACAAGGTTATTACATTCCAGCCGGTCCATTTTCGAGTTCCATCGCAGAAATATTTAAGACTTTAACCCTCGTTCATAAGCAGCAACAATATCAAGAGCAGTTTAGCCATGCTCTATGATCCTGTCAACCTCGTATCCGCCATCCATGTGTGGTGGAATCATAGAGGGTCTGTGTGGAAACTCATTTCCTTCTATGTAAGGCAACAATTTGGACGCATGAAAGACAGGATATGTTTTGAGAGGAGGGGGAATATCAACTCGATAAGACGGTCCCTCTGCATCTCCAATTACCTTGAGAACTTCCCGGGGTCCAAAATAGACAGGTAGCAATTTTTGGGAGACATCTTCTTCTAGTGAAAACTCTTTAGATTTTACCCAAACCAAATCACCTTCTTTGAATGTAGAAGGTCGACGGTGCTTGTTGGCTTGTTCAATCATCCGTAGTTGAGCTTTCCTTAGATTATCTTTAACTTTCTGAATGTCTTCATGAAACAAGATTGCATATTCTCGGGTCCCTGGGGGCAACCTAAGGAATTGGTCCCGGTTCAGTACATCAATGGGACGTTTAGGCTTCCATCCTTTGTAAAGTGCATTTGGGGTTCGTCCAGTAGACGTGTGGACACTATGCACTTGCAATCTCAGGTAAGTTCTCGTCCCAATCAATATGATCGGGTCTGATATACATACGCAAAAGTTGCTGGCACGGACGATTCATTTGTTCAGTCTGGCCATTCGTTTCGGGATGCCTCCCTGACGACATGGTCAACTGTGTCCCATAAGCTTCCATCAGCTTTTGCCATGGCAGACTGGTGAACCTGACATCTTTATCAGACACAATGGTTCTAGGGAACCCATACTCAGTGACCCATCGCATCTGAAACTTATGAATGACAAGTTCAGTACGTGCTTCCTGCTAGCAAGGGAACAAATATAGCGTATTTAGAGAAACGATCCACAATTACCATCACTTGACTATTACCATTGCAACTTTTAACCAGACTCATAAAGTTAATCGAGATAGACTCACCTGGTTCGCTTGGTATAGGTAATGGCTTGAGAATTCCAAGGGGGTTCTCATGCGACGGCTTGTTTCTCTGACACACTAGACATGTACGAACATATGTAAGTACATCTTCTTTAAGTCCCTTCCATTCGAAACGTTCTCTGACTTCAGCATATGTTTTCTTGAAACCAAAATGTCCCTCAGAGTCGTGACATTCCCCAATCGACAGACTTTGATTTCTTCCTTATGAGGAATACACAGTCTTTGTTCAGTTTGGTCAATCAAGAATAACAATCCATCAGTCATTCTATAGTTGGGTAGTTGGGACGGTTCTCGTACAAGGACATCCATGATTGGTTTCTAGATAGGATCAGTAACATATCCTTGGCGAATCTGGTCTTTCAAGTCATTCCCAACATCCAAGTAAGAGATAATTGCACCAAAGAAATCACTCCGTCTGGACAATGCGTCTGCGACCACATTAGACTTACCTTTGATCGTTTTCAACTCAAAATCGAAGGTATCAATAAACGCAGACCATCGTACCAGCTTATCAGAGAGTCTAGGTTATGTCTTTATCCATTTCAGAGTAGAGTGGTCTGAATACACAATAAAGTGTCTCCCTAATAAGTAGTGTTTCCACGTGTTTAGTGCATAGACTAAGGCATACAACTTTCTTTCATAGGTGGAGTTGGCAACCTTTTCCGACAACAGTCGTGCAAACATAAACTCTATGGGCCCATAGCCCTTGTCGTCATCCTGCTGAAGAACGACATCAATCCCATACTGACTTGCATCAGTAGTGACAATGAAAGGTAAAGATGGATCAACAATCTTAAGGACGGATTAGTGAGTCAAGGCATATTTCAATTTCCAAAAGGAAGATTCACAATCCTTATCCCACAACCAGATAGTTTCTTTCTTTAACAATCTTCACATTGGTGGAACAATCGGTGAAAAGTTTCTAACAAACTTCCTGTAGTAACTGGCTAAACCAAGGAAAAATCGCAATTCAGTTATAGACTTAGGTTGTGGCCAATCTCTAATTGCTGAAATCTTTTTCTCTTTCGGCCTTAAACCTTCCTTGTTCACTATGTGTCCTAAGTATAGCACTTCAGACTTAGCAAACTCAGACTTTTTGGGATTGATCTTGAAGTTGCCCTCACGCAACTTCCCTAGCACCAGACGAAGGTGCTTCTCGTGATCTTCTAGTGTCTTGCTGTACACTAGAATATCATCAAGATAGACGATGACGAACTTATCTAGCCACTGGCGAAAGAGTTCATTCATAGACCTTTGAAGGGCCGCGGGGGCATTAATCAGTCCGAAGGGCATCACCATAAACTCGTAATGGCCATACCTGGTCCGAAACGCCCCGTGGGTTCCACCTCGATCTGGTGGTATCCAGACTTCAAATCAATCTTACTGAAGAACTTGCATCCCTGCAACTGGTCCAACAAGTCGTCAATACGTGGTAGAGGTTCGACATTCTTAACAGTGACGATATTCAACCCTCTGTAATCAATACAAAGACGCAACTCACCTTCCTTTTGGGGCACAAATAAGACAGGGGCACCATAAGGAGAGGAGCTAGGGTGAATCCATCCTTTCTCTGTTAAGTCTTGCTGTTGTTTTCTTAATTCCTGAAGTTCCCTGGGAGACATTCGATAGATAGGGACCTTGGGAATCTTACTGCCAGGAATAATTTCAATGGTGTGCTTTATAGCACGCGCAATTATTCTTGTTGGTTCAGAAAACAAGTCTTTATACTCACTAAGGAGTTTTCCAGTCGAAGGAGGGCAGGAAGTAGAACATTCTCCAACTTTCTTTACAAAGACCATCATTACTTCCTGTTCCAACTTTTTCTTTGAAACCATCGAACGAAAGGTTGGGTAAGTCATACAACAAAAAGAGAGACTAGAGTCAGACCCAGACTTATGAAACAATTTGATTGTGTCTCGCAACTGCACAACCTTCTCTTTGAACTTAATATCTGGGTTGGCTTCCTCGTGCCAATCCATTCCCAGAATCAAGTCAAACGGTAAATTCTTTTCGTTGAGGAAGGATACTTCATGCAAAATTTTCTTACCTTCTCTTGTTCGAAACCAACAGTTAACACGATCAACATACTGCGAGACAGTGATCATGCTTTTGTCAGCAAAAACAGACGTGATAGGTCTAGATAGGTTCTTCACCTTTATTTTGAGATGCAACTTGCGAATCGCTTTCTCAGATATGTAGGACCGTGTGGATCCTGAGTCCAACAGAGCACCTACGCATGTACGTGCGATTTCTACATCCGCGAGTAATAGGTCACCCTTAGACTTAGCTTTCTTAGCCCACGAGCTTCGTAATGCCAGTAACTCGTTACCAAGCTCGTCAAGAGAGTCGTCCAGAGAGAGAACATAAGACAGGTTCAGGGTGTTCCGGACGATGGGCCGAAGAAGAACCATCCTCTGCCATGTGAGTCAAAGGGTTGGAAGGGTTAGTAGGCGCCTTACCTTCATCTTTGTCCAAACCCTTAGACTCGGTAGGAGTAGATGCTACTCCTACTGGCGGCTCACTTTTGGGTTATGGATCAACGGGCACCATGCAATTACATGCCCTGCAATGCCACACTTCAAGGCACTGCGCATTGTCCATTCGTTCCTGCCACGTTTCTTGTGACAGTCCCATCTTTTCTCAAGGCTTCCCGGCCGCAATCCCGGGGTGCGCTGGGAATGAACGTGGCTTCTTCTTCTTGACGGGCGGTCGTGGTCCTCCCTTGTTGACCACGACAGCAGTGACTTCCCCCTTCCTGGAATCACTGTTGCTTGCCACACCCTCGGCCTCCAATGACCACTTCTCCACGGTATCGTCATCAAAGACGACAAGGGTGTGGTCCTGGCGCTTTTGGCGCCAAAGTACCCGCTTTCCTGTTCTTGCACCACCACCATATTTAACAACAGACGCATAAGAGTTCTTAACCTGAGAGGTCATTTGCTCTCTTTGGAGAGCCAGATCCCGAAAACTGCCTATAATTATACTTACCAGACTTGGACTCTGCCACGAGTTGTCCACGAATGGGCTCAGGCAGAGCACGGGAATAGATATACAAGACCTGGTTGTCTTGCAGGTTCAGTCCCGGAACCTGCAGCAACCAATCAACTTCCCAGGATAATGAATCCGCAGAGGTCCAATGTCTTTGACCAATCGTGGTGAGCTGGTCAAAGGCCTTATCGGTCGTCGTTTTGTCCAAAAACCGTTCCTTGATCTTTCCAAGGAACTGTTTGAGGTTCAAAGTTCCAGCCCACTCCCCGATGTCATCGAACCCTGCGGCATTGGCTTCGACCAAAACCCACTCCTTAGCTTCCCCACCAAGACAAGAGGTAGAGAATGCAACCTGGGATTCGGGTTCGATAGGGGCCATGCTACAGTACGTTTGAATCTCTGCGATCTACAAAAGCAGATTTTCGTTTTTCTTATTACAAAACGGGAAAGGCAATTTCATTTTAACTTTTTCTTTCCTCTTTGGTTTCTCTGGAGTCGTTACTTTGTCTTGTGGCTTCGGAGAAGGAGACTTTGGAGGTGGAGAGGAAGGAGCAGAGCTGGGTGAAGAAGACGGCGGACTCGAAGAATCCCCTTTCTTTGTTTCTGATTTCTCTTCCGTCTTCTTTGTTTCTACCTTGAAAGACTTCATGGCGTCTCCCATGAGTTTCTTTGTGTTTTCAATCTTTTCTTCCTTGATTTTTTCCTTTCCCTTGACCAAATTTGTGATTATCCGAAGCCCGGAGGCCACATCATCAATTTGTGACTGTCTCCGTTCGCCAAACTGATCGATTTTCATTTCCAAGTGGGCAAGGTAATTCACAAGCTGAGCCAAGGAAATTTCCTGTTCTTCCCTTCAGTTTTAACAACAGTTTGTCTAATCTCTTGAACTTTCTGCTCTTGCTGTTCAATCTTTCTCTTTCTCAATTCTTCTTTTCTCTTCTTTTCTCTTTCTAGTGCTTCTTCAAGTTGTCTGATATTCTCATCCACGGTTTCTTCAGACACCACCTTTCCTCCTTCTTCTTTCTGTTCAGCAAGCTTGGAGAACTAATCCACGATATACTTATCAAGTGTCTGACAACACTTGATTAGTATATCATGAACCTGAATGACGTCGGTGCCTGTCACTGTTGATTCAATAGCATCATGTAATGCTCTTAAATCGAACAGGCTCCTGACATGGGCCTCAGCCTCAGCACCTGCGTCATGAAGTTCAGAAATCAATATGTCCATACGGGCAATCAAGACTTGTTTTCGCTCTTTCACTTGCTGCTTGGTTCGGGGGTCAGGAGTCTCCTCATCCACAACAAACATGAGTGAGACTGGGTAGAAAAGAAGTGGGATGAAATGTGTGAGCACCGACAATTTCAGAGAAAAGACATCGCGAAGTGCTTCTGCCGCACAATAGATACTTAATTAACGATAATAAATTCCACGGCCGCACTAATCTACCACAACAAGATTTCAAAGAATCGAAGAAAAATAATCAACTACAATTATTTCTATTTCTGACTATTGTTGTTCTTTGCCTGTCTGTGTGATGACGTCCTAAGCAAGAGTGTACAGGTATCGCGTCAGGCCCGTGTGATCAGACACAACACACAAGTAAGTACGCAAACACCACACACAGCAACAACAAGTTAGACACAACACACAAGTACGCAAACACCACACACAACAACAATAGGTAAGTATGCCAACAACAATCACAAACAGTTTATCAGCAACCTTCGTCAATCTGTTGTGTCTTCTTGATGTCAGTGCGATCACGCACTCCCCCTGACAGCTGGCACTACAACTGTGTAATCAGTCCAGTCAGCTGTACCGCCGTCGTCTTTAGAGTGCACCTCTTACTCGGCAGTATCCTGCCTGCCACGTGTCATCCCTGGAGTGCCAACATAGCAACGTTGCCACGTCAGCACTCTGTCCAGGCTGTCAATAATGGGATGCCACATCAGCAAATGTGTAGTCCAATCCTCGCCACGTGCCTCTTCCAAACGTCACGTGAGATACCTTTACCGTCCAGCCAGTCAGATTATGCCTCGTCAGCCAAGGAGTTCAATGCCACGTCAGTAGGCAGATACCACCTCATGAGACAAGTGTGATGACCTGCTCGTGCCCCGTCAGCAATTAATCTTTCCTCCAGGCCACGTCAGCATCTGCAATAGACCCTGTCATGTCAGCAGCACAAGGAGTGCCACATCAGCAACCAACAGGGTCTACAGACGCAACACGATGTGTGCCACGTCAGCGTGGGATCGCGATGCCACGTCACTATCGCGATCCTGGCTGGCTTTCGGTATCCCTTGTTGCGATCCCTATTGCCACATCAGCAGCCTGGTAGGGATGTCTTCTCGCCAGAGGAGTCTGTACCCCGTCAGCTGCTCCGGTCAGGTCTTCTCGCCAGTGAATCTATACTTCGTCAGCAAGCCCCGACAATGTCTTCTCCCCAATGAGGTATGTGCCACGTCAACATCCCCAGTGTATCCCTTGCCACATCATCACCTACTCAACCTTACTTACCTGCACGCCACCTTGCGCGAACCCACATACAAATGTTGTCGTCAGGAGATTATCTCCGATATCAAATTGTAATGAACCCAGATCGTGAGACAGTTGTCAACAATGCAAGCCCAGATAAATGTCCATCGGCTGATGATTAAATCGTAACCAGACAGAATGAGGTGAGGTATTCATACACAGACGAAGAGAGGGGAGGGAGAAGAGACAAAGGAGAGGAAGTATAATGCCCACTCCTGCTTCGGGCTCCCTCCTCTACTGACACCTCAACAATCAATAGTCTGAACAAGTATCCGAGTATCCTCAATGTGCCATGTGGCACGTCTAATCAGTTCCACATCATCATCTGGAGCAATGTCGACATGAAGACCATCAGGTACGTATCCTCGAACTCTCCACAGTCCTGATCTCCACCTGAAGTGACGATGAAACAGAACAGCAATGCCGATTACGTAGTCCTAGCCATAGAACACGTGGTCAGCAGCCACGTCAGCCAACAATACATGTGGCAGCAGCCACATCAGCGACGGCGCATGGCAGCTGCCACGTCAGCATGCCAAGAAGACAAGAGCAAGCCGGCCACCATGTCGGACTAGCAACGCCTCGCCAAGTTACAATGCCAGCGTCGCAGCGTCGAGCCAGCGTTGAAGTCAACGCATGAAGTCAGCATCAATGCAAGACAAAATGAATGTCAAAGCCAGGGAGTCAGCCTTTATGTAGTGTTGACGCGGGGTCTGGACCCCGAATGCTGAATCTCTCAGCCGTCCAGATCGCAATGCGAATGAGGGCCCAGATTGGCCTGAAACCAAATTCCCTCCGCCCTGGATGCTGTCTGGGTACCTGCGCACAACAAGTGAGTGTATCCAACCAAGGGCCTGGGTGCGGTACCTTTGACTTTATAGTTGAATTTGACTCTTGAATTTCCTGTGTGCAGCGTTCGGTCACACAGCCACACTCGACAGACTCAGGCCTGGGCGTGCCTTGGTCACACAGCCCAGCGCAGATCAACTCAGATCTGCGTTTCTTGTGGCTGAGTTCTGAGCCCCAGGCTACTTCTGAACAAGGTTTTTACGTAACGCTTGTGCGTTGGAGTATAGGTGGCCCTGAGTTTGGAGGGCGCGCCTGGAAGGCTATGAGGTGACATAGGGGTGCACGCTGGATGATGAGAGCTTGCTGACGTGGCAATTTAAGCCGAGGTGGAACTGCATTGCATTGTGGGTTGTGCCGAGGCATCGACTGGTCATCAGAAATGCACGTCAGGTTACTGGTGAGAAATTTGTGGTTGGGGGCAGCATTATGAGGTACGTTGCTCCTTACCTTATCTACCCTCTTCGTTGCTTTTTACCGTGAGGAAGTGAGTCGTGTCTTGAGAGTCCTCTTGATGTGAGGTTCCGCGAGCGCTCAACCTTGAGAGTCGACATTCTTCCTGGGCAACAAGGTGGTGGGAGACGGGCGTTGCCTTTGAAGGGCCGTGGACGAAGCACTCGGGTCACGGTCGCCATGCCAACCCACTGGGACTAGTACATGCTTTACCGCAAGTTCTTGGTTCTGCTGCTGCGCTATAGAGGTCATGCCGGGCATGCCAGCCCTTTGAGAGGCTCGTTGCATGAGAGGGTAAACAACGTGCAGGGGCTGGCAGGTTCGGCATAGACTTGGGGCACAGGGGTGGGCCGGATTGCACACCTTTAGACACGCCGTCTGAACCAGAGCTCAAGGACGTCGACACAAAATGACTACTCAAGAGCATACTTGCAAGCGTACAGACCGGACGAGCGTCCATTCCGGTCCGGTTCGTCGGGTCCGGCACCCTCCCCCCGGACCGGACAGAGCCGGACCGGACCGGACGGGACCGGACGGGACCGGACGGGGTGCGGTCCGGTTCCCTTCCGTCCGGTGCAGTTCGGTCCGGGACTGGAGC
>BFEA01000174.1:447478-468675 GCA_003427395.1 Chara braunii | reverse complement strand
CTTAGCTGTCTTCAGGAGTTCCTTGCGAGTAAACCAGCGATCTTCAGTGTGTGGCTGGTATAAAAACTTCACAAGATACTCCTTATCTGGACCTGTCCCTGACTCATCCTCCACAGATTCGACCTCATACCCTTTGCCAGGGATAGGGGGACCGAATTGAGGAGGCCTGTCTGGAAATGCATCAGCTGGCGCTTAGATGCATGAAAGACAGGGTAGGTTTGTAGATGCAGAGGGACGTCCACATTATAGGACGGTCCAAACGGATCAGCTCCCATTGTATCTAAGACCTGCTATGGACCCATATATCGTGGCAGCAGCTTAGGCGAAATGTCCTCCTCTCGTGACAGCTTAGAACTAAGTACCCACACCCAGTCACCTGTGCGAATCATAGAAGGACGCCTGTGCTTATTGGCCTGTTGAATCATAGCCTTTTGGGCTTTCAACAGGTTGGCACGGGCACGCTCTATGTCCACACGGTAACGCCTGGTGAACTCTGCAGTTCCAGGTGTCAGCATAGGGGTAGCCTTGTCGATGATATCATCGAGAGGCTGCCGTGGTTCACAACCCCAGTGTAACCGGTAGGGTGTGAAGTCGAGAGTGTACAGACGTGTTATACACAAGCTGTGCACGACTCAGATGGAGATCCCAGTCCTGCTGATCTGGACTGATCACAGGACGCAGCAATTGGAACAGAATCTGGTTCATCACTTCAGCCTGACCATTGGCTTCAGGATGACGACCAGATGTCATGTCCAACCACGAATGAAGGTAATCCCTGCAGTAGGATTGCCATTCATTGCTGCGAAAACGGGGATCTCTGTCACCGACAATGGAGGTGGGTGGTCCATGATGTGTAACCCACCTGTCAGCAAAAGCCGCCTGAACGGCGGGCACACGAGCCTCAGCTGGTAAGGGGATGAACTCTACATATTTGGAAAACCGATCCACACATACCATGACCTGACGCATACCTCGTGGTGTGGTCCTACCCAAGTCAGTGAAATCAATAGAAACTGACTGTGCAGGAGCATCAGGGATAGGTAGGGGTTTGAGTAAGCCAAGGGGAGGTCGACGTACCACCTTGTTCCTTCGGCACAACTCACAGGTTTCCACATAGTGCAGCATGTCACTCCTCATCTCCTTCCAGAAGAAGCGCTGCGACAGGGCTGCATAAGATTTGAGGGCACCAAAGTGACCACGAGCGTCATGACACTCTGACATCAGAAGTGTCCTCAGCTTGCGGTCATGGGGAATGCACAGGCGCTCCTCGCCTCTGCTGCACGTGTACAGCAGGACTGAGACCAGAGAATATCCTGGTTCAGAGGCAGGATCGTCCTAGAGATTCCTCACAATAGGCCCAAAGATCTCATCCTGGGGCAGCAACTGGGCAATGGTCTGACGTGTTCTCTCTCCAAACGAGTGAGTAAAGGAGATCAGAAAGAGAGCGTCAGGCCTACGAGAAAGGGCATCTGCGACTCTATTGTAGCAACCCTTCTTGTGTCTCAGTTCAAAGTCAAACATGTCAATGAACTGGATATAGCGAGCAAGCTTGTCATTCAACTCTCCCTGGGACTTCATCCACTGCAAGGTGGAGTGATCTGAAAAGATCTTGAAGTGCCTGCCTAGGAGAAAGTGCTTCCAATGCTTAAGCGGTGACACAAGAGCATAGAGCTCCTTCTCATAGGTAGAGTCCTGCAGCTTCTTGGTCTTGATCTTCTTACTCATATACTCAATGGGCTGCAGACCATTCCCATCATCCTGCTGAAGTACCGCCCCTACACCATACTGGCTAGCATCAGTAGTCAGTACAAAAGGCAAAGTAGGGTCAGGTAGCTTCAGGACAGGGGCACGAATCAGGGCCTCCTTGAGACGTGTAAAGGCCTCCTGACATTCTGACGTCCAAAGAAAGGAAGTGTCTTTCTTTGTAAGATCAGTCAGGGGAGCTGCAATCGCTGAGAAGTTCTTGATGAACTTCCTGTAGTAGGATGCAAACCCCAAGAAAGACCGGACATCACGAATGCGGCCAGTCCTGAACTGCAGCAACTTTCGTTGCCTCAGGAGCCAACCCCTCTCCAGAAATCACGTGTCCCAGATAGATTACAGAGGGAACCCCAAAGGAGGATTTCTCCCTGTTAATCTTATGCTGGTTAGCACGCAAGGCCTGGAGGACCAGAGCCAGATGCAGCGCATGCTCCTGGACAGAACGACTGAATACCAAGATGTCATCAAGGTAGACAACTACGAACTTGTCCAGGTAAGGCCTCAGTATGCGGTGCATCTCTGTTTGGAAGGTGCCTGGCGCATTGCAAAGACCGAATGGCATGACCAGGTACTCGTAAGTGCCATACCTGGTTTTGAAGGCTGTCTTGTGGACATCGCCTTCAACCATCTCAATCTGGTGGTAGCCAGATTTGAGATCGATCTTGCTGAAAATAGTACAGCCCTGCACCATATCCAACAGGTCATCAATGCGAGGAAGGGGCTCTGTAGACTTCCTCGTGATTTTGTTGAGACCACGGTAGTCCACGCACATCCTGAACTCACCATTCCCCTTTGGAACAAAGAGGACTGGTGCTCCAAACTCAGATGTGTTGGGCCTGATCCAGCCCTTTCTGGTCAGGGTCTCTAAATGTTTCCTGAGCTCTTCAAGTTCAGCTGGAGACATCCTGTAGACCCGGCCCTTGGGCGGGACCGAGCCAAGCAGGATCTCAATCTTATGTTTGGTTTGCCTATGGAAAAGTCCAGTAGGCTCCTCCATAAGATCTGAGAAGCGGTCTACCACCTGCTGAATTTGAAAGGGACAGGGAGCAGTCTCCACGTCAGTCTGTTTGACATAAGCCACAAACAGACGAGCGTGATCAGTCTGGCGTGAGAATCGCAAAAACTTGCGAGCACTCATGCAATAACAGCTGCTGACCAGATGGTACTCGTCAGCGAGCATACAAGGGCGATAGACCCCATGCCGGTCAGGCAGCTCAACCCTAGGAATCCGCCAGTCAATCCTAGGATTGGTGGCACCAAGCCACTGCATCGAGAAGACAAGGTCAAAGGGAACGTTAGGGAACACATAGAAGTTCAGGCGATGCCTGACTTCCCCCTGCTTGTCAAAGGACACAGGTAGGCCCTTGACAACAGTGGTAATCCTGACTGTGGAAGAGTCCCCAATGCGGACCTCCAACGGTTGTCGCAACTTCACCAACCTCTGATCCAAGTGCAGTTTGCTGACTGCCTTGGGGGAGATGAAGTTGCGAGTAGCCCCACAGTCCAAGACCCCTTTGATCTTGGCTCCCAGGATGTAGGGTCGAAGGAGTATGAGTTCAGACTTGTGCTTCTTCTTCTCCTGCAAAGACAGGAAAAGATCAGCAATAGTCTGAGCATCGTCCTCCTCCCACATCTCATCCAGTTCAGAGTTTTCAAAAGTGAAAGACCCTGCCAATGCAACTCTGGAAATAAAAGTACCAGCGAGAGAATGTGAAGATTCACCTCCATCAGAGAGGGAATCAGCACTGGTGGAAGGAGCTGCTGCTTCCACCTCTCTCTGCTCTAGTTTTTTGAACTAGAGCTGCCTGCAGACCTACGAGGCATACTGGGACAGTCCTTGAGGAAGTGGTTCCCCTTGCATCTCAGGCAGATCCCCTTATCCTTCCTCTTCCTCCAAACTCCCTCCTGGATCCTGAGTGCATGCCAAGGGAAGGTGGAAGGATCAAGTGGATCAGCTGGCCAGAGGTACTCTCTGGGCCCAGGGGAAGAGGCACGTCCCTTCCCTTTCCCCTGGCGACTAGTTGGTGCTTTCTGGGCTGGGGCCTTTCCCTTTGCCAAGCCCATCAAAGCATCAGCCAGGGCAAGAACAGGATCTGCAGCTGATGATGATGCAGTCCCAGGTGGAGGGCTCCCTTCCTCCTCCTTCGCCCTTTGGAGGAGGGCCCCTTCCTTCCTTCAGAAGGTGCTTCCTGGACATGGAGTTTGGATTCCAAGTCCAGGCCTGCTCTGCCAAAGGACCTCCAGTTCTTGTGGCCCTGAGAGAAGAGAGCAAGCTGGAATTGCTCAGGCACTGCCCTCAGGAAATGAATGAGCAGATCCTGCTCACTTATCTCCAACCCTGGAGTTGATGTCAGACTCTCAAAGGTGGAATACAGTTTGGACAAGGAGCCATCAAACTTTTTCTGGCCCAGGCGCATCATTTTATCTGCAGCCTTTCTTGCCTGCTCCTTGTCTGCAAACCAGTCCTGCAGGGCCTGCAGAAATCCAGCCACCCCCAGCCTCTGCGCCCAATCAGCCATCTCCATCCCCTGCTTGCTGGAGGTGGAGGTGCACCATTGTAGTGCAGTCCTCTCCAGCCGGGCCAGGATGGCTGACACCTTCACATCCTCGTCGCATGTGAACCCACTCAGGTAGGTTCGCTGCGCAGTCACCCAATCTGCCACATCCACCTTAGGATCTTCTCCTGAGAACATTGGTGGAGGGGTCAGCTTGGGCCGCTGCGGCTCAAATGGGGCTGAGGACTGGGAGGGTGCTGGTGACTTGGGTGTGAGAGGTGGGGATGAAGGTCTGGAGTGTGGGGGTTTTGGGACAGGTGCTGCAGAAGGGCCAGAAGAGAGGGGAACAGTCTGAACAGGGGTAATCTGCAGCTGTTTGGCAATGTTGTTCAGTTGAGGAGAGATGTCATCCAGCTTCTTTGACAAAGCTGAATGGCTGGTCTCCAGACCTGAGATTCGGTCATCCCAGTTAGTAAAGTAGGACCGGTGAATCTCATCCTGCAGAAGGATGAATTCTGCCATGTCCTTACTTGCCTGACTGGTTGTACCRAGGCTCATAATCCTCTGCATATCTCCAATCAACACTTTTCTTCTGGCCTCCTTCTGGGCATACTCTTCCTTCCTCTTGAGCTCTGCCTTTAGGTTCTCAACTGCCTGGGTCTGCAAGCGGAGTTTCTCCTCTTGGGCCCGCAGTTCAGCCTCTAAAGGGTCAGGCGGTACAGGTGTTACAGGTTGCACTATCATCTCAAGCTTTACCTGGGGTGTCTCCCCAGAACTCTCAACTCCCTCAGCCTTCCTTGATTTTGCCATATTGTTTCCCACAATACAGACAAATAAACAAACAACAATGACAATCAAAGAACAGACAGGAGGTAACAGGAATTGGATGTTCCCTGCAGTACTAATCCAAGTGTTGTCACCTGCCTGGAGAGAGGAGATTGGTTAATCTGAGCAAATGAGTGCTCAGTCTCAGCAGACCGCTTGAGGGTCAGGGTCAGTTCAGAGTCCACTCAGGCAAAACCAATTTCACGATTTTTCCATCCCTGCCCTGACTCAACAATTGCATGCAATAATTGCAAATCCTCGATCAACAACTGACAGGATGCAGTCTTGGACTAATTAGTGTTGATTAGTAATCACACAGAGTGACTAATTAGGGTTAGATAGGTATCTACTGATAACCAAGATGCAGCGATTTACAGGAAAAGCTATTTTTAGACCTACCCTGTTGACATCAACACTGTATGACCCTGGATGCCATACTGGGGTATGGCGAACTACAGCAAACACTGTAACTGACTCAAAACATCAAATCTGACTGTGCGATTTCAGGCACTGGTAGAATATTGAATTGTGATTTACCAGGGGCTGACAGAACTGAATTCTGACGGGCAGAATCAAAGTTATGATTGACCCTAGTCTACCATAGCTTTGGCTATGTCAGCGCAGAATTCAAATTTGCAGTATCACTGACAAACTGGCCCTTGAACAATCCAATTTACAGTACCATATGAATCGCAACACTGTACAGCAGTAGCCGATGAAATTTGGGTCAGAGGGGAGGTCAAACAGGGTTAGTAGAGGTCAAAGAAGATAGGTAGGAGAAGTTGGATATGGCTGTCCCACAGTCTGAATTTCGATTTTCAACTGTCACCTGACAGACATACCAAATTTCTCTATTCTACAAATAGCCCCAGAATAGCCACACAGGATAGAGTAAGGAACACACTCACTTCAGGGTTAACTCTGAAGAAGATGCTTGAAATCTTGGCTATGGCTGAATAGTCAACCCTATCTCGCCAGTGTCACCTCCTGATAGTATACATTGTTCCCACGTACAGAATTCTTCCAAACTTGGTGATCTAGTAGAATTCCCTGAGGCGCTTCACCCCCAACTGACAGATTCAACGAATTTGGACTCCCAGGTGTTGATAACTGCTCCAGACAGTACAGCACCACATCACCCTGTACAGCGCTGATTGGAAATTGGGGATTCTGACCCAATTCCAAAATCGCAACCTCCTGGGATCGCTTCACTGACAATCGCCAACCTCCAGGTGAATCGCGAGGCTATTATTAGCCCCCCAGAGCCTTATGGGCCTCTGGATTATCAACCGCCACTCACTCCCGCATAACCCTAGCCAGGAGTGTGTCACCCTCTGCCTGTTGCTTCCCGCCACACACTCACAACCACCACCCTACTGACAACAACCCTGACGATGATGAATCGCCATGAAACCCAACTCCAGTATCTCGCCAGGTGATGATGGGTGCTCCAACTCATCAATCGCTCTAGAGTCTGGATCCAATTGCTCTGATACCAACTGTTATGATTCTGGTTGTACGTTGCCTGAAGGCCAACACTCACTCACTTAAACTTCTGCACATGCCCATACACACACAGAAGGAAGGGGAGAGGATAGGAGTATCACACCGCACAGGGAGAGATAAACACAGCGGAAGACTTGTCCATGCAATATGACAGGGTACACTGAAGGTGCAATTCACTCCATTCAATCCTCACAACCTGTCATAGAGAAAAGCCGAGCAGATCACATCCAGGAAACAATGAAACGATGATAGTCCAAACACAGTTACACACTGTTTATTAAACTCTGAGTCTCGAAATGTCCAGATCACTCCAGAACTACAGTGCGCTGCTCAGAATTGAGCAGCACTTCACTCTCCAACCCAGACTAACCCCCGGAACACCCCCTGAGCCCTGAAACATCAAGTGCCACCCAAATACAGACTCCTGGGGGCAGCTCCACCCTGAAACAGGCCTCTGAGGGGTGGAAGCCTGCAGCAGCGCCACCAAACCCTGATCAGATGACCTCTGAGATGAAGAAGCTGCAGCTATGGCTGCAGCGCAAACCCTCTGGGACCCCACTCCGGAGGAGGGTCCAGCAGGGCACCAGCCTGTCTCGCCTCCAGCAGACCTCGATAACCCAGACCTCTGTCAGCCCCTGCGTGCTGGCAGAGTACAGCGCAGGTCCCAGCTATGGCCTGCGCTCCGATGGTCTGGCWATGCCCGTCTTCCTCCACGCTGAGCCGTCACCAYTTCCGGTTCACGCGTAGCGCAGCAGCGATGTACACGGTACCCACTGGCAAAAGCCCTGAACCGATGTGCCCATCCTACTTCTAGCCTACACCGACCTAGACCGGACTGACTGACCGACCGGTACCGTATCTGTTTCAGCCTCTCGGCCTCTACCGGACCCGGCTATAGGCTATAGGACGGTCTATTCAGAATAGGCCCATAGGGCCTGTCTGTCTAGGGGTAGCCCGGGCCTGCTATCCGCAGTTAGGGTAGCTGTAGGGAATCAAGTTAGTACCGGGCCTGTATTTTCCCGGATTTGCAGATATGTCCCTCAAGAATTTCCCTCACAGGTAGGTCTCTCGGTTAGCCCTCAGCCAGACAAAATTACGAATCTGTCCTACCTATAGTACATCCTCGACAGAGAGAGGCTACAGGCGACCAGAAAACAGCAAGTCATTGCACTGGTATGCTATTCGGGTGTCTGGTATGCCATGGGGCTAGCCCTTTTAGACGTATACTGGAGCAATTTTCCCTTGTTTTGTTTTCGCCTTGTTTTGTTTCCCCCTTGTTATGCGTGGTTGGTTGCAGCATCCAACATTGCCATATATGCCCGCAGTGTGCAGCAGTGGGCTTTGTTTGCCTCTCAACCGACCCTCTTGCCTCACTCTGTGTGTGTATAACATGTATATGGTAAAAAAAAAAAAAGAATCCTACAAAACCTGTCGTTAGACTCGTTACCTTTTTCTGTTTCCTTTGCTGCTTGCGGAGTCGAGTAACTGCTGGTTCTGTGTGGTGCAACCTGCATCCTTTCTTCCTCCCATTAATGCAGGTGGTATCAGGAGATGTGTCCCTGCCAACGCACGTGATGACACTGGAGAAACCAGGAGTCAGAGATCTTCTTCCACGCAAGATAAAACTCAGTGCTGTAAAACTCATGCAAGTGTTCGGCACAACGGTACGCAAATGGTGGAGAAACACCTCCTTCCCTTTCCTCCCCCTAGTAAATGACTGTGAGGGTGTGAATCTATTTTTTCCCCCCCTGGAAAATGGCAAAGCCCAAAATTGAAGCGTCTATTCAACTCTAGTGCATGCGCTCCAGCTTATCCTTTCTTTCATTTGTGGCCGGCAACAAGTCTGCACACCCACGTTTGTGCGCCATCGTGCATGCTTATGTCCTGACTCGACTTTCTAGTGCAATATTTGGTCTGTTTTTTTTTTTTTTATCTTGGCTTCTGCAAGGAAATTGAGCAAGAATGATAGTCAGAAACCAAATTGCAATATCACTCTGAAGAGTGAAGAGTCTGAAGACCAGATAGTTGTGTACCAAGCAGAAAGCACAATGCACCGAGATAGAAGCCAAATAAGAGCAACACAATGAACTTGAATGTCAATGTCGGCACTCTCTCGCTACCACCAACATAGTATCCAGTGTCGCCCTTCTTGATTGGCGCTCAGCGCCCAGCCTATCCTACTCAGCACCTACTCGAGCCTACATTATGCATATGCAACAGGAGTCACTTCATGCTGAAGACCAATGTACTTGACGAAGCCGCCAATGCAAACTGCTGCATACACCAGGTACATGTTTCTACACCCTCGTCCTCACCCCCTTCTCTCCCCTACTGTGTGCCTCTTCTCGAAGACCACCATCGCCTTACCAGCTTCCGCTGAGCCAGCCTGGCTATGGCTGCTCAGCACCTGCTGCCCAGCTGTGCCCTCTCTCCTCTGTGTGCCTGTGTGCGCCTCTGGTCGACCAGCGCCCTCGCAGCCTCCTGCTCTCAATGCAGCAGTATGGCCGCCCGGTCTTGCAGAGCCAGAATGTCCTTCTGGCTGGGCGCTCACTTTCCTATATGGAAAGTGAGCCCTGCCTCTGGCTGCGCTGGGCCTGGTGAGTGTGTGCCCAGTAGCTTCACATTGGGCCAAAGTATCTACGCCCACGGCCATTCAGACAGTGGCCTGGGACCGCAGCAGTTAAGCTGCCTAACTGTGCGATGTGGCCAGCATCACACGCTGCACTGCCATTGGCCAAAAGGCCTTCGGCCACGCCGCTGCCTGGCTTTCATTGGCCGAGAGCCTTTGGCCACGTCAATGCTGAGAAGAGCACGATGCCATGCTCTCACTGGCGAGGTCGTTGTAACCAACTGGCGCGGTGCAACTGTCTGGGGCCCCAACATGCAGAAATGACAAAAATAGGGACGCATATAAATCAGCCCCACCTTCACTTAGGGCGGGCACGCTGCTTGCTGGGGGCCCCTTTGCCAGCCGGGTGCCGCGGCCTTTGAGGCCACTGCCAGGTCTGATTCCTCACGCTCCCTCCTCCTTAGCTTTGAAAGTCCGCTGAGATGCTTGTATGCAGGTGCTTTCCCCTTCAACCTTCGTTCATAATCAGCAACGACCTGAGGTGCTGTCTTAATCAGTTCCTCCTTTGTGAGCCAACGGTCTTCCTTTGGATCCGTGTGATGCCTGATTCTGACCCGGTACTCTCTTGTAGGTTTTGGCGGTCTTCCTCTGCCAACTGGGTTTCGAACAGACAGATCTCAATAATCTAGAATGTCGTCAACGTCCACGTGGCCATCCATGGCTGGGGGCAGCATTGATCTCCTTGATGGGAACTTGTCAGTCTCAGTGAAAGGTGCAAGCTTGGAAGTATGAAAGACAGGGTGAGTGCGCAGGTGACCCGGGATTCTAATCACATTGGAGAGACCATCCGGATCACTACCCACAATATCCAAGACTTCCCAAGGACCGAAATACTCAGGCATTACCTTTCTAGAGATGTTGTACTCCTGTCATAACTCACTAGCCTTTGCCCGGACTCTTT
Source organism: Chara braunii (assembly GCA_003427395.1). Classification (NCBI taxonomy): domain Eukaryota; kingdom Viridiplantae; phylum Streptophyta; class Charophyceae; order Charales; family Characeae; genus Chara; species Chara braunii. Next base: position 458,558 of record BFEA01000174.1, on the reverse strand, counting down.
CTCCTACCTGAAATGTGGACTATCGTTTGTGTTTGAGATTTCCTGATATGCTTGACAGCCTGCTGCAACAGTTTCTCATACTGAACCCCAAATTCAATGCTTCCAGGTGTCGCAGCTGGTCAGTTGTCAGGAAGGGGAAAGTCTAATGCTGATCTAGGGTTCCAACCGGGGTGCAGCTCATTCGGAGAGACACTGGTGGTGCTGTGAACAAAGTTGTTGTACAGGCTGACGATGAGAGAAAGTTTCTCATCCCAGTCCTCCTGGCTGGGCTTGATACCCTTCTGTTCAGCCGCTTTCTTCCACAGCAGGTGTTGTACCACGAGGTTCATCTGCTCCAATTGGCCATTGGCTTCAGGATGATTCCCTGAAGTCATTTGGAGTTGGCTGCCCATCTGTTCAACAGCTTCCTTCCACATCTTGCTGGTCAAGCAGACATCTCTATCACTAACAATCGACTTGGGCAGTTCGAAATCACGTACCCATTTATCCATAAATAACATGATGACGTGCTCAGTCTTTGCAGTTTCTGGCATGACCACTAGCCGTACTTGGTGAACTGGTCTATTATGAGAAAGATATGTCTCTTGCCACTCTTGCTGGTCACGAGGGTGTCCATGAAGTCCATGGAACCACTTTGTTCTGGTCCAGCAGGAATGGACAGGGGCTTGATTAACCCAAGTGGTGCTTGAGTTCTCGGCTTGTTCCATTGACAGACTTGACAAGTCTGTACATAGCGTTGTGCATCATCAAGCATAGATGGCCACCGAAAACGTTGTAGCAGGTTAGCACTAGTCTTCTTGTACCCTAAATGTCCAGTTGCATCATGACACTCTCCTAGAAACAAACTACACAAAGATTCACTAGGCGGTACACACAATCTTTTAAACCCTGCCTTCTCAAGGAAGAGTAATCATCCACCATTACAAACTCGTCAAATGTGGCATTGTCTTTGGCCTCGAGCTTGCAGATGGTGTCCATCATGATGGAATCTTCCATCATAGGATGGAAGATGAGCATTCGGGACTGACCCGAATGCTCATCTTTCATCCTAGTCCATCTGCGGTATCTAGTAACCCAAGTATACGATCTTGGTGCGACGAAACTCGCATTTCTCCAAGTTGATCTTATACTTTTGTTGTCGGTGGATTCCAAGCACAAGGTCAACCTGCTTCACGCGCTCCTCAACAGTCCTACTAAAAATAAGAATGTCGTCGAGGTACACAACGATAAACTTATCTAAGTAGTCATGGAATACCCTATTCATGGCGTGCTATAATGTACCGAGCGCATTGGAAATGCCGAAAGGCATCAACACAAACTCGTACAGATCGTACCTGGTTTGAAAAACGGTTTTGTGTTGATCCTACCATATGATGGCAATCTGATGGTAGTCGGACTTAGTGCGGGGTAGAGGCTCTGCATTCTTAACGGTGTTGATCCTCCCATATGAAGTTTATCTTAGTGAAGTATCTACATCCATGCACCTTATCCAATAGATCATCAATGCGGGGTAGAGGCTCTGCGTTCTTAACGGTGATGGTATTGAGGCCTCTATAGTTGATACACATCCTCAGTGATCCCGCTTTCTTTTGAACAAATATGACTGGTGTACCGTAGGAAGATGTACTAGGCAGTATCCAACCCTTCTCTATAAACTCCTTCAGTTGCCGCCGAAGTTCGTCCAACTCGGTCGGGGGCATCCTATAGATCCCCCCGTTCGGCGTTTTACTGCCTGGGATGATTTCTATGGCATGAACGACTTCCCTTTCTATGACTCCCAAGGCTCCTTAGATAGATCAAGGTATTTAGTGATGACAACTTCGATCTTTGGGGGTGATTTAACAGCTTGGTTTTGTTTATAATAATTGTCACGTAGACGCACACATGCAACCGCAAGAGTCAACTAACCTGCTAGCCTTGTATTTAGCTAGTCGGTCCTCCCATCCGGCAACACATGCGTAAGCATCTTTCGGTCCCAGTCAAACTGGGGCTTTGCAACCTCGAGGTAGTACATACCCCACAACATAAGTCATCGCTAACCAGGGACGAAATCTGATGATTGAGTTCCACTCCTCCATAGGAGAAAATGCAGACCATGTCCTTGACGTAGTCGTGGACAACCATGTGCTCCTTATTGGCTAAGGTAGAAGCTACAAATCTACTTAGTCGCTGCATGGTCCTTTGGGCGCACTCTCTCAACACAGTCACGACTTATGAAGTTCCATGTGGAGCCATTGTCTACAAAGGCGCCACACATTCGGCCACCTACAATGACTTCCACCGCGAAGTTCTCCTCTCTAGGACCTTTAGACATCGTCACCCAGAACTCGCGAGGGTCTCTTCCTGACCACTCCTCTGGGTCCTCCAATGCTTCAAACACATCTAACGAACAAAGAATCATTTGGTCTAGACATGTCTGCGGGATGACAAGTGAGTCAATAGCCTCAGCCAACCCCTGAAGTGGTGAGGGAACATCCTCCACTCCTCGCGTGTAACGATCTCTCCACACGTCTTGTTCAAGATCAGCTCTCACCCATGCTGGTGCATTGGGCGAAACTTGAGCCTTGCCCTGACTCTTTTGCTGACCACCCTTACGTTGGCCATCTGCCTTAAGTTTGGTTGTTGCGGTGAGGTTTCCTCCCTCTACACTCTCCTCGCCGCCTAACTCCGTGTCCTCCACAAGATCAGAAATGCCATCGATCTCCCCTTGATTCCCATCAGAATCAATCATTATCAGTTGACTACCCTTCTTTTTCCAATCTTGTAGGACCTTCTTCTTTCTCCTGTCTACAACAACTTGTTGTGCACCCCCTAGCTTTGCCTCTAAGTCTACGGCCTTCTTGCTAAAGGAAGCGAGATCATGTACTTCGATGCTAGTCTCGTTGACTAACATGTTCTTGATGTTTGTAGGAAGACATCTCAGATACATGGTCAGCCGGACGTGGGGATCATAGCGCACACTCGGGACCACGATGAGTTTCTTTACGGCGTTGGTAAGTTCACGGGCAGTCTTGTACTTCTTCCTGTCAAGTCGTGCCAACACATAAGTGGCTTGCTGTGCCTGCTGAGGGTTGTGCCACCGCTCCTCTACCAACTCTATAAATGAGTCTGAATCTTGGGCCTTCGCCCAATCATTCATCCTCCTACCGAAGCCGTGGGTTGCAACTATGCCATCTAGCCATCTCGCTGCCAAACTTGTAAGGTATGAGGCAGTCACGATCACTTCCTCTTGGGGAAAAGTCTGCTTGGCCCTTACCCACGTTGGAACAGTCAACCAAGTCTTGAGGTTCTCCTTCTTCTTGTCCCCTGAAAATGTCTCAGGAGGAGACGACGGGATCTTTGGGAACCACTGCTACTGTGGTCTAGCTGGAACCTGTTGCTGCACAGGTTGCTGGACCGGCTGCTGCCCTGCAGCTGCAGCAGCTGGACCTGAAGATGAAGAAGCAGCAGTCTGTGCACCTGCCGCTGACAAACTATCTAACAAGGTATGCCAAACTGAGGAACAAAGGTGCCTCACATCGCTGGCAACGTTGACGGCGATGGGAAAACGGTCTGCGTCCTGACACTACCGTCTTCCCCCGAACATAATGCACCCTAAAAATGAATGTATACAAGCTATATTTCCGGCCAGATACGGCCAAAATAAGGGTGCATTGTGTTCGGGGGAAGACGGTAGGCTTGCCTTTTGTGGATGGGACTGGTCTTCCCATCCCCAGTATGGCCCTCAGTTTCTGATCAAGGGTCGACTGGATATTATCCAGTTTGCTGTCCATGTTTTCATACATGCTCAGCATGCCTGCATTGAGTACCTTGCTTGTGTCATCAAGAGTCCAGTCGTCGAATCCTTTTAATGCAGCCTTAGCAGCGTCTCCGCTCTCCAGCCTAGCTTTTCTATTTCTTGCTTTCCTCTCTCTGGTTGCTACATTTCTGAGCTCATTCGCTACTGAAGGCGGAGATTCGCTACCTCTTGGATCTCTAGATTCTCCCTAGTGGGTGGACTTGGCTGGCCAAACTGCGAGCCTGCCATCTGACTAGAGGATGAGGCCTAGCCTGAAGAAGAAGATGACGATGAGACCTGTAGGCTTTGTGTCCGTATAGTCTGTGAAGCAGCTGCTGCTGCAGCAGTCATTGCTAATGCGCGCTTTGCTGCTGCTGCTGCTTCGCTAGCCCTTTGCAAACACCCTGCCCTCCTCTCTACTCGCAATCTCCTCTCGTCTCCTGGTAACAGAACCTGGAACACTACAGGTGCATTCTGTGCTCCCTGCGTGTCAACCTTCTATCATCAGCTCCCTCCCCCTCACTACTAGTTCCGCTCATCAGCTATAGCAGATCTGTCTGCACTGGTGTCCTCTTTGGATCTACCGCAGCATGTGTCCGACCGAGTTGCCAAAAATAAATATTCGGCACGTAACCCAGGCAACTGTTGAGATGATGTGAATAGCATGTACACAGACTAAGCAAATGATCTTACTCCTACAACCAGTTCTCAAACAACAACAATAAACAGGACTTGATATGGTAGACTGCGACAGTTCTAATCTATTGCTGTTTGTCAGGTGTCAGCTGTCCGTAAACACCTTAACTAATCAAAATAAAAATAAATCACTTGCACAGATGCATGCGAAATGGAAATAACAATAATAATAATTGAGCACCAATTGGAACTGAAACGGTTTTCACCTCTTTGCAGTAGCAGACGCAGACCCCAGGGTTCGATCCATAGACCTTGCCCAACCTGTGTACAGTACCTGTGTAGACCCCGAGAGTTGAACCTGTGACCTGTGTATTAGGCTGTCATAGGTTCGTAGGTAGCAGGGGTTCGATCTGTAGGTCTGTCGAATAGAAGTCTTAGCGAAGTTAAGAAGTCCTAGCTGTAGCCTTCTAGAAGGTCGGCAAGTGGGCAAGTGGGCAAGTGGTGAGTCAAGTGGTGGACTAAACTGCAGTGTGATTGCAGTACGACGGTGGTAGGTTGGCAGTGAGTCCCCACTCAGTCAGCGGTAAGGTCCAGTCAGTCCCTGTCCAGTCCAGCAAGTACCACAAGGGACTGTGAGCACCATGGGCCGATGGCAAAGGGCAGACCAACGAGTTTCAGAAGTATAAATCAAGAGGCAGCGCCCAGCCATTCATTCATTCCTGCGTGAGCCATGCGGAAGCGCTGCCACAGCGACTTATGCAAGGAGGTCTGCAGTGAGCCCGGAGCAGAAGTGGGCGAGAGAGAAGGAGCGTAGCATAGCGATAGGATAGTTGCGGCCATAGCCGCCATAGCTAGAGTTAGTGTGAAGTGTGTGTGTGTGTGTAGGTGTGAGTGTTCAGAGTGACGCGTGTGGGATATCCAGGATGATCCGGTGTATGTAAACAGTGAGTTGTTTGGGCGCTGAGTCGCCATAGCAGAGTGAACTCGTATCTGGATGCCATATATCTGAATTTTGAGTGGCCGCATGTCGCCAGTTTGCTGCGCTACTATTTACATACATGAAAAGTGTGAATGAAAGCAAGTCTGATTGCATTGGTATCAGAGCTGGTACCCGCTATTCCATGCGTGTCGTCGTGTACAGGGCCTGATGCGCCATAGCTGAGGTGGCCACCAGAAGAAGAACTCCGCCATAGCGGACCCAGCACGTGATCATGTCAGCACTGCTATCCATTCTATTGCTACCTCCATTCTATGGAGCTGGTACCTGCCATCCCGTTCCGAAAAACTTCGAGCGGATTATAGACCAAGCGTCCTTTTCGTATCATGCCAGCATGTGATCATGTCAGCACTTCTATCCATTCTATTGCTGCCTCTCGCGTACTAAACAATCGAAGGATCACTGCTCCTGTGGACATCTGAATGACAAAATAATGACTTTGTCAGAATAAATTTATATATATCAAACTCTGTACTCAACTCTCTTTCCCTCCCTGGACCGTAATTCTTGTGTCACGGTCCTACCATGAAGGTAGTGCCTACTTGCACTCCTTCGACACTATTCGAACATGAGTTGGGCTTCTTTTGGCACCAGTTCCCCATACGGTGGTGGCGCCTAAGACGGCCACCCAAAAGAAGGTGTTGAATTCAGTCGTCTACCTTTACCACAGGACGTCCTACCCTTTAGAAAGTGGTCTGGAATACCCCTCCTCCTCGTCCGAACACGTTCAAATCTCAGAAGTTGGGCTGGCTCCACCGCGATACAGCATGGTATTCCCCTGTTCAACGGTCCACTCCGGGCCAATAACAGGGCCGGCTCCTAAAGCAACGAACCCCTGCCCCGGATGCCTCCTAGAGAGAAGGAACCCTAATTATAGGTGTAGACATTTCCCTATACTCTGACTGGGTTTTGACTTGGACGAAAGAAGAATAAGATAGAGATAAGCACTTAGATCTCTTTGGACGGGTACAGAAAGAAGGTGTCATTCGGGATAGAACGGGTTGTTCCTTGTGAAGATCCTAATTTATTTTCTTATCTTCATCTTTTTTTTCCACGAATTTCATTTTTCTTTTCGACACCCGACAGTTCACCCTTTTCACTGTATCCTTCTTTTGACATACATACAGGTAAAAGTAGAAAGAAGGTGAATATTCCCATCATTCCTTTATCAATACTGATCCCTTCTCACATGCATCCATCTACCCACCTGCACAACATGCATAGAAAATAAATTCAAAAGAAAACAGTACAATCCAGGACTCACGTCAGACCTTCCCGTTCACATGCATGACTCGCACCACTTTCTCTACCTTTTCTTTCGAACGTTCAAAACAACAAGGTCAAGCAAAGTGTGGGTTCTCACAGGTGTGAAGGAAAGTCTGAGTCATTCAACCGACTGACTTTGAGTGAAGTTTGATCCGGCTCACTTAAGAAAGTCGGGTAATATATCAATCAAAGGAAAACGACCGTCGTAGAAAATTATGCGGCACACAACTCAGAAGTTGTGGCCTCTCTCCTGAACCACAGTGCGCATCCTCCACCAAGTGCCCGATCACACCAAGGTTGGGTCCAATAAGATGTCTGAATGAGATAACCCTCAAAGAGGGCGCTCCCATGATCAAATCTCACGTCATTCCGACGTACCATGCCGTCCTAACACAGTCTCAATGCAGTCCCCACTGCACCTTCACCACCAAGGATACTCCCCAACCAAGCCGCCTCCCATCACCATGTCCATTCACAATAGCCACACCAACATGTCGGTTTCGATCTCTACAACCAGTCCCACCTAGTCCCAAAGTGGTCCCAGATGGTCTCAATGCAGTCCCACATCATTGCCGCAATACTAGATGGTTCAAATCTCAAAACCGCTTGCACTGCGCGCCACAAAAAAAATAAAGGTGGCCCTGGTCCAAACCGCATGTGCCGCGAGCCTAAAAAAAATAAAGATGTGTTTCCGGCGCGAACCGCAAGCGCTGCAACTCCAATAGTCACTACTGGGAGCACTCACTCCACGATCTCTTCTTGCCGCCGACCCCTGCATCGCTACCACACAATCCCAAACGTGCACCGGCGTTAACCCAACCTCTGGGCCCCATTAGAATCCACCATAGTTGCCGCACACCACAAAAAATAAAGCGCGGAACTGCCACTCGCCGCGCCGTCAAAACCAGTACCACGCCGCCGTGCCAAAAACATTAGCAGCAGTTCCCACTGAAGTGCCGCTGGTACCAAAATTTTAGCAGCGTAATCTCACAAAAAAACATCGCCATTGTCGTGCCGCCAAACGGTCAACACTTGATGCCACTACGCCATTAGTTCGGCAGCACCCCCCCATCAAAATGTCATTGCCGCCACCGCCGTGAAAAACTGGCAGCGCTTCCGCACCACTGGCGTTAAAACCCGTGCTGCCGCCGCAAAAATCCGGCAGCGCTTCCGCACCACTGTCGTTAAACCCAGTGCTGCAGCCGCAAAATCCGGCAGCGCTTCCGCGTCGCTGGCAAAAAAAATCATAGCTGCCGCCGAAAAAAATTCTGCAGCGCCCCCGCAGTATGTCAGCAAAAAACTATCGTCGCAGCAAAAACCACACAGCATCTCCCCAACACTTCTCCAATTATAGTTGCCATGTGCAACATAACCCCTACACCTTACAGAAAATGGTCGTCGACGGCGCGTTGACAGCGCGAGCACCTCCCCAGCACTTCACACACTGAAGTGGTGGCTATGGCTGCCTCCTTTCTCCTCCTCCAACTCCCTGCAGACCTCCACTCCACCAGCAGCACCTCCACCATAGTAGCAGCCAGCCAGCATTCACTCAAGTGAATGGCCCAACAACACTACCACAATTGTGAGGCTGGATGGAGTGCTGGCTTTTATAGCCAGCTGATGGCTGTGGGCAGCTGCTTTGCCCACAGCCAGACAAAAATTCGTCAGTGCTCCTGGCCCTCGATTTAAATCGACAGCCAGGAGCCCGGTGCCTTGGTTTTCCCCTAGGGGAACCAAAGCCATCAATTCCCGAAAGCATCCGGCCTTCCCCGCAGGCCACATGCTCCACGAAATGAACAGTTGCTGTCTTTTCCCCCTGCTAGAACCTTCCACCCCCTGCATCTATCCCACGACAGCGGCCATATACGCGGCCGTTTCCTTTTTTTCCCCTTTTATTTTTTTTTTCCCTACCCCTACCCCCTCATTTTCCTGTTCAGGTGTGGGGTAGCTCGCTGCCTGAAACGACCGGCCGCCCCTCACCCCAATCGTTTCACTGAGCCGAATTAGAGTCAAGCTCAGTTGGGGCTTCTCCCCCCCCCGTGCGCCCGTACCTGGGCGCCTATGGCGCTAGGTACAGCGTCATTCTGCAGCCTGTTGCTCAGTCAAACGGGCGTAGAACGACGCCTTCAAAAAAAAGGGGGCCTAAAGAAACCTCAATAAAAAGCAAAAGAAAAAAAATGAAGTGACACTTACCTTTTTGCTGTTGCTTCCTTCCCCGTTGAAGTCCAGCCTCCAAACTACCTCTCTCTCTCTCTCTCTCTCTCTCTCTCTCTCTCTCTCTCTCTCTCTCTCTCTCTCCACCCGACAGTCGCGACGGTCATAGGAAACCACCCAAAGCGTGAGCAAAGAGTCCCTCGTAACTCAAGTACAAGGTCCCAAAACCCACGCTCGGAACGTAGCCACTTTTCGTGGCAAATCCATTCGTTCGTGCCCTGCCCCTTGACGAATCAACGAAACAGTCTGGCGCAGTCATACTTTTTTTTTTCTTTTTTTCTCTCTTCGTTTCACCCCGTTCGTCCAAAACGAACGGGTGCTTCAATCGAATCGTCAAACACGAAAAGAAAAAATATAAAGAAAATCTAAAAGAAAAATCTAAAAAGAAATCTAAAACGAAATCTAGAAAAAAAATTAAAAAAAAAAAGAAAAAAAACTAAAAGAACCTGCCTTAGAAAAAAAACGGCTGGCCGCCCACGACGGGCGCCTGTTACTACTCTGGGGACTTATAGTCCCCAGTTACTTCAAAGGGTGCCACATGGCGCTTTGTCTTTAGTTTAGTTAGTTTTTTTTTTTTTTTTTCCCTCGTCTTTTTCGTTGGCTTAGGCCAATGGACACTTCTTCACGTGGCTTTTCAGCCACGGAATCTGTAATACAGGACTGAGTTCGAATCCCAACGGATTCGAAAAAAAATTGAAGGTTTTTTTTTTTTCTTCTTCTGATTTATGCATGTCATCTTCGTGCAGGGCCATGTCAATCAGTGCGGCCGATCTCGGTCGCGCGATCTTCGTAATCGAGGAATCGACCGCGTCGACAGCATCCTAAGTGGCCAGCTCCAAAAGGAGCTAGCCCAGTAGCGCAGTCTCTCTGATTCGATCCCGGCGTCTGTCGGGTATAAGCCATATGTTGTAACCTACTGGGCTAGCTCAAGCAGCCCTTTAGTAGGCTTGCCTCGCCTTGCTAAAGTTGGCGCCCCACTACCTAACCGACTGAAATTCACCCCGGCGGCCCGCAAGGCCCCCGGCATGGAGTTAAATCTCCCAGCCCAAAAAAATTGGTAACCCTTCTCTCCCGCGTTGCATCCTATACCCGGCGTGTCCATTCCTTTTAGCCTACTCATTATTTTAGGTAGAATAGGTCTAGCTTTAGCGTTCCCATGTCCTTGCGCCTCTACGACTTTGACAAAAACGAAGCACAACCGCTTACTGTCGTCACTCTCGGACGCCACAAGTGTTTAGACTAAAGTTCAAAAACTTTCAATCTTTCAGTCATAGGTTAGTGTGAATGAACTTTCGGCAAATGCTAGTCTCATCAAGTTCTTTACTTCAACGAAAGAGTCAGACAGCGTCCAACGTTTAAAATTCCCAGCAAATACCCTTGTCAGGGTATTTGACAACGCAAAGACTCTCTATCTGGCACACACAAACGTTTATTCCCTGCCTTCTCAAGGAACAGCAGCCCATCGACCGACTCAAATTGGCAGAAGTCACCTTGTCCTTCGCCTCGAGTCTGCGCATGATCTCAGACATAAACTGGTCCTCGCGATGTCGGTGCGAATACCCTTACCAGGGTATCCGCCCTGGTTTTCGCAGGTGATAGAAAATAGGTTAGTTTAAAGTTTGGGTATACGGCTGTGCCTGTAGTTTACGATTAACTGAATGATTGACTAGAGTAAGAGAGCGGGTGGGAGCGCAAACATAAGGCGCGCGTGATCTGTTTCCCCTTTGATGATTGTGAAAGTCAGCGCTGGTCGCCGGCCAAATCTTTATTTCTTATTAAACTATGATTAAAAAGATTAGGTCCTGTTGATTGATGCATTTGCTTTGACTTGTGCGTACGTACGGAGGACGACGTTGGTAACAATGTCAATTTGAAGACGTTCAGGTAAATCTACGTGTTGCGCAGTAACCGCCTATTTAGGTGTCCGCCTGTGTTAGAACCAGCTTTTGTCTAGCATTATTGGTTATGGTGTCGGATTGTCAACTAGGAGACTCGGGGGTGGAAGCCAACAGGCGGCAACGCGGGAGTATTTGAAGCAGCGTGAGGAGACCGAGGGGTTGAGGGCCTGACAAGGCTATCCCCCTTGGTTTTGCCGTCAACAGAGCCAAGGCGGCATACATGGCTCCTTTGTCCCCCGCCAGTGCTTTCCGACGAGTAATTTTGTTGAATGTTTTACTATTTAACGCCAG